>JAVJGG010000017.1:3926577-4044172 GCA_035590195.1 Aviceda cuculoides
GCTGTCCCCCCCCAGCCCATGGAGGGGAGTGGGGGAGCAGATGCCCACCTGCAGCCCGGGGAGAGAGGAGCCCATGCTGAAGCAGGATGAGGCCCCCCAAGATGGCCACCACTCCATGGGAAAGCCCGCGCTGGGGCAGGCTGGGACTGAAGGACTGCGGCCCATGGAAAGGACCCACGCTGGAGCAGTTCATGGAGGACTGTTTCCCGCGGGAGGGAGCCCATGGTGGAGCAGGGGAGGAGTGCGGAGTCCTCCCCCTGAGGTCTGAGGGACTGACCCCAACCCCCATTTCCCGTCCCCCTGTGCCACTGGGGGGAGGAAGGAGAGAGAACCGGGAGTGGGGTTGAGGCGGGAAGGAGGGAGGTGTGGGGGGAAGGTCTGCTCAGGTTTGGGTTTACTTCTCAGTATCCTTGGTTTGGTTTGATTGGTAGTAAATTAAACTGATTTTGTTTCTTCACCAAGTTGAGCCTGTCTTTTGCCCATGACCATAAGTGGTGAGTGATCCCTCCCTGTCCTTGTCTCGACCCACAAATGTTTATTTGTATGTTCTTCTCCTCCTACTGTGGGGAGAGGAGTGATTGACTGGCTCCATGGTGCTTTGTTGCCTGCTGGGCTTAAACCACACCACCAGAGTTAATTAAAAGAGTGTGAATGCCTCCCTAGGTTAGCCAGATCAGCAAGGGGGAAGTGTAGGTATGGCTCAGTCCAAGGTAGAGTATAAAAACTGAACAACACCAAAATGAACTTTGAAGAGAGCAACAGACCTGTGCTGGCTTCAACCTGGATAATCCTTCATGGCAATGGGGGACAACCAGCATTGTGACAGCGCACATTTAGAGACTGGCAATGGGAATCACATTTGCCCTGTGATCCAAGTGTATATTGCAAGTGCTATATTCTGCTGAGTGTAGTGTATCGCAATTTCAGTACATTGCTGTATCGCTCTGCTAAATCAAATCCCATGTAACATAGAAAAATAAGTAAATTTTGTAGTAAATATTAACTCCTCCTCACATAGAATCTCTCAGTGAACGTGGTCAGAGAGTATTGGACTCTGACAAAGGTCCTCAATGGCATCTTTGCCCTAGCAGTCATCAACGCCTCCCAGGCCTCTGCGCTTAGCAAAAGGGTTTAAGGAGTTCAAGAAAAAACATTGTTACACCAGAGCAAGTTCAGCCAGGGTGGTCACCAGGATGGTTGGGGCCAGAGCACTTGCCCTGTGGGGATAGGCTGAGGGAGCTGGGCTTGTTCAGTCTGGAGAAGAGATGGCTTCTGAGGGACCTAAGTGCAGCCTCTAGTGCCTACAGGAAGGGTGTTGAGGAGAAGGAGCCAACTTCTTCACATTGGTGCGTGGTGGGAGGATGAGAGGTCAAGGTCGTAAATCAAAACAAGAGAGGCTCAGACCAAATATGAGGAAAAACATTTTCATCATGCGGGCAGACCAACAGTGGAGCAAGTTGCCTAGACACGTTGTGTTGGCTCTATCCTTGGAGGTTTTTCAAAGCACTGAGAAACCTGATTTGATTCCATAGTTGGCCCTGCTTTGAGCAGGAGCTGGGTGAGAGAACTCATGAGGTCCCTTCCATGCTGAGTGAATCTGTGATTCTATTCACTAGGGATACACGAAATAATGAGAAAATAAAACATGATACTAGACACTCTCTGTATTTAGAAACCTGAAGGGGCATCCTAAGCCAGCAATTGTATTTGCATTTTATGTTTAATAACCTTCCTTCCCTGAATTAGTCTAATTAATTTATACCTTCTGTGTTAAGAATGTCAAGACTATCCTGTGGCAATAGCATTAAGGGCTCTTGCAGTAGCCATTGCCTGCCAGCTTATTCATGGCACCTTTTGTATTGTGAGAAACTGTAATTAATTGTTCTTATTGCTATTCTTTATGCCATTTATGATTTTCTTGGTGGATTTTTTTTTTCCATTTTCTACTCCTCAGTCACCTCAAGGTCAAAGAATCCTGATCCATTCAATAACTTTGAACATAATTCTGGCCCTTCTCCAAACCTTTGCTTAGCTTTACTATACCTTTTTCGAAAAGGTGGTGATGAGGACAACCAGATCTGCCCACAGTATTCAGGATTTGGATACACCGTAAATGTACACAGCAACACAATAATGTTTCCTGATTTGTTCTCTGCCCTTTATTAATAATTCCTAGCTTGCTTATTTGTCTGGTACAGAACACTATGTTGTTGTGAGATGTTTTCATAGAATTATCCATAACAACGATTTCTCCTCTGAGTGGTAATAGCTAATTTAGAAGCTATCACTGTGTATACATACTTAGGCTTGTTTTTCTCCAGGTGCATTACTTTGCATTTATCAACACTGGATTTCATCCACCACTTTATCACCCAGCCACTAATACCATGAGACTCTTCCCTAACTCTCTTCAGCTGGCTTTGAATTTTAATACACAGAAAAATGTTAAGGTATCAGGAAACCTGTCACCTTGTTGTGTGTCTTCTTTTCCAGACAAATGAGTACAATGAACAGCACAGGTCTTAGCATAGTACACCACTGTATTTCGCTGGTAACTCCCCACCCCAGCTGCTCCTTCAATTTCCTTTTAACAGGCTCCTTCATAATTATAATTCCTCTTTTTGAAGCTTGAATTCTTGCAGAAGTTCTGGGAGGATTTTTGCTCCTAGAAAAAAGTTACATTTGAAGTCATGGTTGTCACCATTGCAGTGGCTCTCAGAAAGGATCCCACAAACCCAGGGTTTTTTTAACAGTGCTGGTTTAACAGAACTTGCTTTCACCGTCGCATCAGTCTTTCCTCCTCTGTCATTTGTAAATGAATTTTGTCCTGCTGTTAGGGTGTTCTTTTGAGTGTGTTTCTCCCATCAAATTTCTGATTCTTTTTATGCCCATACCGGTTTAGCCCCACCTTATTTTTAGACTTCTGGCATTTATCTAGACACTAGACATCTTATCTCATTTGGGTTCCCTATTTTTAAGTGTCCTGTTTACAAAGGCCTTTATTTGTTGAGTCTGCACTTTGACTATGTCTTACATGAATTTTATTCACACCTGCCAGATGTATAGAGTTATCATAAGCCATAGGATACTGTGAGCATGCTTCCATGTGCAGCTGGGGGTATCGCACTTCTGGAAGCATAATCTTTGCCAGCTTTCTCCTTCCCCTGCCCCCTGAAAGTCTGTCTCTGCAATACTAATTCCTTGGAGTTGTCTTACTAGTGCAAGTGACTTCATAATGCACAAAGTAAAATATAGATAACACAAATGTGTAGGAAGATTGATCAAAGAGTTTTTAAGTTCTAGGACTAAGGGAAATCTGCAGGGAATGGGGCACGCTGGGGCTTTCAGACATTCTCTGGGAACTGACTGTGGTTGTACAAGTCAGAAATTGCCTCATCTGTTAAAATATGGCATTATACTGCAGCATGCCTGATTTTCTTTCCCAGGATTACACTAAAATCTTTCTATATATAAAATCACTTTACATTGTCATTCTCGTATTCAGTGTAAAGTCAAACACTGCAGGGTCACCAGGAGTTTCTATTTTGGTCTGGGAAAAAGGAGGTATAAGAGGGAAAATGACCCTTAAAGCATGACAGGAACTGTCTTTATCTTCACCAGTCGGGGATCTTATCGACCTTTAGGAAGAGCAAAATTAGATTATTCTCTACTGAGAGAAAAAATATTCATTCCATCATGATCTAAACACCCAGATTTCATCTGCAGCAGATTTAGAATTTTTGCCCCAATGCGGAATTAAATTGAATTCATAAAACAAATGTTAAAGTGGAAGCCATCATTTTGTAATCATATTTGGGAATACTCATTGCATTCAAGCCCAACCCGTTGGGAGCAAAAATGACAATGAAACAGGCAGCTCAGTGCCTAATAAAACACCCTTTCCCCAAACTGATACTTTCTTCAGCTGCTATTAAAGACAAAGTATCAAAAAGAAAGAGATACTGTCTCACAGCATGAAATATTTTACATATTGCAAAATAAGACTAAAATGAAGCACCGTAAGCATTGTTACAATGTGGGAAAATCTCATTAATGATTAAATGAAACAGGAAAAATAATCTTCACAGAACCTTGTTATATTGGCTGTCCTGGAAGATCAAGCTTTTCCATGAAAATGCATTAAAAAATCTCCAAGAAAATTAAAGCAGATAATCTGCAATTTATAAGTGTTTATACAGGGCAATATTTGTTTACAGGACTTTAACTGAGTTCCCTCCTGAGCAGTCCATAAAATGTACCTGAAGATAAGTTAGAAACCCAACTCGGGAGTCAAAGATTTTTTTTTTTTTTTTTTTTTTTTGTGGAAAGAAGGAATAGTCATTGTTATTATAGCAGTGTAATATCTCAGAATAGATTTACTTTACTGATGTTTCCAATTTTGATCAGCAATTGTTCCTTTTAAAAAGAAGTACAAACAGAAAGAAAAGTATAATCAACACTTAAGAGAATATATGTATTTGATGGAAGGATTTTAAATATACATAACACAAGATAATCTCTATTAAGTAACTAGCATTGTAGAAGTCCCCAGTTGCTTTTTCAAATATTATCCATGAAGAAAGGAAAAACATTTACGTAGGAATCAGTAATGGCAATCTTGCCTGATGCGGCCTCTAAAACCAGTATGGAAAGAGTAAGTTTCCTGGTCTTCAGGTATACAGGACATGAGTTGCCCTCCTGTCGTATGATTGGAAGAAAGCACTCACACTTTAAGAAAAGGTCTAAGAAAAGATTTAAGTAAGAACTCTTACATCAGTCTAGACAGTCAAAAATAATTACACCACAGTCACATTATATACTGTATTTTGTGCCTATAATTTGTGATATAATCTAATCTGTAGAATTATTTTTTTCCTATAAAGAGCTTAGTATTGGATATTCTTGTGACTACACTTGAATGTTGATAAAAATCACTACATACAAAAACACTGCATACACTGCATACACACTGCATACTGATAATACACTGCATATGCATTATATCTTCCTTTTTAACAGTGAGGAATAATTTGGGAAAATAAGTTTCTGTACAGGCAGATTTGATGGATGCTTATTTTTCAACTTATATGTCAAATAGAAGAGAAGAGAAAACAGAATATTTCAGTTGGAAGGGACCTACAACGATCATCTAGTCCAGCTGCCTGACCACTTCAGGGCTGACCAAAAGTTCAAGCATGATATTAAGGGCATTTTCCAAATGCCTCTTAAACACTGACAGGCTCGGGGCATCGACCACCTCTCTAGGAAGCCTGTTCCAGTGTCTGACCAAACTCTCAGTAAAGCAATGCTTCCTCATGTCCAGTCTAACACTCCCCTGGTGCAGCTTTGAACCATTCCCACACACCCTATCACTGGATCCCAGGGAGAAGAGCTCAGCACCTCCCTCTCCATGTCCCCTCCTCAGGAAGCTGTAGAGAGCAACGAGGTCGCCCCTCAGCCTCCTTTCCTCCAAACTAGACAAGCCCAAAGTCCTCAGCCGCTCCTCACAGGACATTCCTTCCAGCCCTTTCACCAGCTGTGTTGCCCTCCTCTGGAGGCACTCAAGGACCTTCACAACCTTCTGAAATCATGGGGGAGAACTGCACGCAGTACTCAAGGTGAGGCTGCACCAATGCTGAATAGAGTGGGATAACCACCTCTTTTGACCAGCTGGTTTGATGCACCCCAGGATCCGGTTTGTCCTCTTGGCTACCAGGGCACATTGGGATTTCCACAGTTACATATTTAATGAGATATTTCTGACCCTTTCCATCTCTGAAAAAAAAGCTGGTGATCAAACAAGACTTGGTGAAGTCCAAATTCATCCAATACAACTTCAGGCAACTGAAACATTTAGATTAGGAAAAATCCACTCTCTACTATCAAGAGAGAAATAACTCCTGAAGAAAATTCATCTCACCTAAGTGCTGACCACAATCAGCACTAACTGGACTCACTTGTCTCTCTAATACTACATTTTCTTGAGCATTGAGAATTTGCCGTCACCACATTGGCCAAACAAACAACGAAATCTCTTGGGCAAAAATACTGTCTTCCCATAGACTATATATACACAGCAACAGGATACAAAGATTACTTGGTCCCTCTCATCTAGACCTGGTATATTTTAATACCAAAGTTCTGCTTTCGTAATAGGCTCACAATATTTCCTTCTCCAGACAAAAAGAGAGTGGGACAGAAATACATGCGGTCTAAAACTTCATCTCACTTTCTTCCCTGAACTTGGACATATAGCTGACATAATTCTACCAGACAAAAAAGGTATAACTGTTTCAGGTTATGTCCTATTCTTAGTGCTGCAACACAAAATCCTAGTACCTTTCAAAGACTAGGATTTTTATCTACTCAATTAGACAAAAGTTTAGTTCTTAATCTTTTATTAATAAGAAGGTTAGGGTCACTGACTAGTGTCCTCTGCGAGACAAAACTTCTTAGAAAATGGTTGCTGGAATTTGAAACTATGTTTTTTCCTGGACTTTTCAGCAAGAGAGGTGAGTCAAATTGTCAGTGAGTCAATAGCTCAATCATTCCCACAAATCTACCATAATTAATTACATGGGAGACAGTCTCATGGATTTATCTGCATGAATCATCAGACACTGTGTATCTTTTCCCCATGATCTTCTAATGTATTTCTCTTTGCTGTAAAATATTTTTGGGTGTTGCTGTTTAATTTTGAAACTTTAATATCTGATGTTGATTGTCTGACAGTAATAAAGTAGATTCTTTTTCCTCATGAAAGAAAAAGGGAACTCAACCCAAGGTTTTTTTAGTCATGAAGAAAATAATTTGAGTCATGACTTTTGGTGGTTTAAAATGTTGCTTGATTGTTGTTATTCTGTTATCTCTGAGTCTAAGCTCAAGTGAGCACAAGTGAAGAGGAAAATGAAGAGAAAAACATTGTCTTCAAAGCCAAAACCTGAGATGTCACCAACAGTAGTCACTGGTATCATTTTTAAGCCTTTGGACTTTGCACAGGTGAGTCATTTAATTGTGTATTAAATCTTAGAGTGCTGTGGCTCTGTCTGGCTATCCCCTCAATGGTAAAATGTAAGTTTTTGCCTCATATTTCAATTTTATCTCCATTAATATGGCTTTTTCTGTTAAGAAACATTCAACCAATGTTTTTTCAGGGCATAGATATTTCAATGCCATTTAATCTGCTCCACTATTGAATTTAAAGCTTCCAGTGAATCACTGATAAAAATAGAGGGGAAATGTGTTTCCAGTTAATGTATATCTCTCAGTGTCCTCTTATGAAAGCTCTTTGTCATTCTGAGCATTTTCCAAATATCTGAAAATCTATCTTGTTCATGAAACAGTATCTAAGGCTTTTAATAAAATTATTCATGTCCCGTCCAAGCCTTAAAGTGACAGTCCACAGTTTTGATTGTAGCCAAAGACTTGGGCTTTTGGGGCCTTTCTGAATTTTAGAGTGTCAGGGATCAGCACATACAGCTTTTTGAGTGAAGGTATGGATCAGATATTGTAGCTTGGCACTGATACTGAAGTGACGCAGGGGAAAGAGTCTGAGACAAGATTTGTCTGAGCAGGCTGCAGACATTAACAATGGATACTTTAATTCACTATGCCTAACTTTGAAAAGAGATGTATTTGTTCTAGAACTGTAGCTGTTCAAGCCAATGTACTTCCTCTATGCTGAACAGACTTTGGCATCTTTACGCCATTAACAAATCTGCCTCATATTTTCTTTCCCTATAGACACTACATTTCTTTTCTGTCATCTTTTCCTAGGTGGAACTAAGAAAGCCAGAGGAGCAGAAGGAAAAGATTAGAAAAAAAGATGCACCAATTTTACAAGAATCTACTATAGAACAGACTTGACAGGTTTGTTCAGCAACTCTAGCTTAAATGTATAGATCTAAGAGATAAATCTGCTACCAAGTTCATCTTTGATGTGAATTCAGTCTTTTATTATTAAGAGATCTTGAGATAAAGATGACAGTTTCACATGTCATTTTTCAGTCATTAGTCTTCTTAAAATAACAGAGTGCAGCTGAAAAAGTGAAAATTACTGAACTTTGACCAATCTGTCTTCCTTAGTCCCACTTACCATTTGCAGTTTCATTGTGCCTTTTTAGCTTGTTTTCATTCTGTCTGCAAGACAGAATGAAGATACTATCTTTCTTACTATAAATATTATATACCAGTAATATAGTAATTTTGTTTTTAAGCTACTTTAGGATGCCATTACAAGTGGGTTTCCTCTAGTCTAACCTAGATATTTTAATGCTAGCTATTAAGTCTGATGTTACCCCACAGGTTCATTTATAGTCAGCAAAGAGAAATAAGATCCAACAAAGCAATTCAACTCACCTTAAGATAGATACGTAGGATAGAGCAGATGAATAGCTATGGAAGATAGAGAACCGTGGCTGCCTAGCAGAGACATAGGAATCTAGCTTTTACTCATCAAAACTGAGCTCTTATGAATCCCAGTCTCCCTTACTCACTTTTCCGCTTACCTCCCTGTCTCTGGAGTACAGACACAGAAACTGCTTGAGAGATCCTACCCTCTCAAGATGTCAGCGGGGTCAGTCCATCCTGCCTTCGGATTGCCAAAAGCCCTATTTTACTATCCATAGAGACTGTGATCAAACCCAAATGGTCTGCTGCCTGCAATGTCCTCCACCTGGCTGTTCCACACTTTCCTCTTCTGCTTCCATGATGGTCTGTCTTATCCCATTCCCTCTCTGAGCCTGAGGTGACACAGTACCTCACTGGAGATAGACATATAGTCCTATCAGAGCTGATTTTATAAATAAGAAGCCTTCAAATGATAGAAAATAACTAGCAATTTCAAGTTGCAGAACAAGGGAAGCCAGTCAATACATTTACAGTCCTCATGATCCGATGATCAAATAGGCAGTTTATATGTGCATTTCAGATTTTGTACAAATAGGTCTTACAAGCTTCACCAAGATTTATTTCCATTTTATGTCTCCATCACCATATATGTTATACAATTCATAGAGAGTTTAAGGCACTCTCAAAAATGTTTCTGAGAGATTACAAATATTGATTCAATATGGTCATTCATTATTATGGCTGCCTTTTACAAATATTGAATCTCCTTTATAGAAGAGGTTAAATAAAAAATCAGACTACAATAAACATCAACCCACAGAAAACTACCTTTTTTACCCTATGTGTCGGCATGTGTCTGCTCCTTTTACTCTGTCCAGGAACCATCTCAGCTAAGCAGAATGCAAATAATCATCAAGATTTTTATTTGAAGTTCAACTTTAATGACATTCTTATGAGTTTTTTTATTTAAGTCAAGGACTTTGCATTATCCTTTGCTCAAAAAACCCCCACCCAAGCTATATGTGAGTGGCAAAGAACTTACACCCAGGCCACATATTTTACATTCAAACTAATACAAACTAATGAATGATATAAAAAAGTGATAGCTTAATCCTGAAGACATTAAAATCTATGCAAAAGAGTGGTTTAGACTTCATGGTACAGAGTCACATTTTCTCACTGGATTTATCGTTGCTAGAAACTCAATTACACCTAGCCTTGGGCTCAAACAGCCTCCAACTTGTCAAACTTGAATTCAATTTTACAGTTAAACACCTCTGCAAATATTTTTATATGGCATAATCTCAGAGGTCAGAACACTTATGCATTAGACAATGAAAGGATGGATAATTCTTTATATTGCTGGATCCATTGGATACTTCAGCAATGTTCAATGAAAGTTAGTAAGTAAATGCATTTCCCACATATTAAATTCTGAACCAGGCTGAGGTTTCTTAAATACCATCACCCACAGTTTTCTTCTTTTTCCTTCACTTCTCACGTCCTTCTTCAGTATATCAGACCACTTGCCTTTCCTCCTACTCAGTGTTTTGCACTGACCATTCAACAGAATCCTCTGCAGGGAGCTGCCAGTCTCAGTCAAGGCGCTCAGTTTTTTGCTCATGAGTGGTTCCTTGCCTAAGGGCTGCTATCTTTTCCTTGCACATCTTATCAGCTCCCATTTAAATAAGCATCCACTTCAGCACATTAATAGTCCTCCTTCTGTGTCACTCCTCAGCCATCACTTTGTCCCCCTGTGCCATTCTGGCTTAATCACTCACCTCAGTAGGTTATTCAGCATATATTTGGGGCAGCATGTCTGAGGGAATAGTTGTCATCACCCTATGCTTGCACCAAGCATGCTTCATAGCCCTCCCAACACCTGCACTCACGGCCTCACAGCAGCTCGTCCCTGAACTGAGGTATTCAAATTGCATTGCAAATTTCACTGTCTAATTTTATTGGTTTCTCATGGTCCTTCAGATATACCTTCAATACATACATATAAACCGATACATACCCGCTGTCCTTCATAAACATATTTTCCTAATTCAGTCCTCCATTTTTCCACGCTAAATTCCAGTTTCTCTCTTTCATTGCTTCACAACATTTACACTCACATACTTCAGGAGCTTTTTCTCTACTAGTCTGAGGCAGTACTTTTTGCAACAGTATAGGGTCAAGGATGATCTTGCACAAGCCTGCTACTTCTCTTTGCTGCTCTGCCATTATGAGGCACAATGTTGTAATTCATAGCCAGCAGTTTCCACAACCATACACGTTTCCACAACCATACGCATTTCCATGTCCTTTACAAAGATATCTTCACTAAGATCACAAACACAAAATGCGTTTTACTTTGTGACTTTATTTTCTTGGACTACATATTGAAGACACTTTGAGTATCTTCCTAGCACAGGCCTGAATCATTATTTATTTGTTATTCTAGATCACCTATAAAATATTTGTTTGAGACTTTCTGGTCATTTCTTTGTGTAACTACTCACTCGGTGATTTAATAAATTCATCCTTGCATATTCACTCCATGTCAAAGAATAAAGCCCAGTGATGTGTTCTGTAATTCAAGTGTATGCATTATTAGATACTTGTCATCTTAATATAGCGGCACTGGTCTACATTTGAAGGGAAATCCACCAGTGTGCTATACACACTCTTCTGCAGCAGTTCCAGTTCTGAGTGTGTATTCCTTATGCATCCCAAATAAAATCAGCAGCATCGCAGCAGCAGCTGATTTCTGTTTGAGGCATAGAGAGTCTAGCCTGCTGTGCCAGTAAGCTGTACTTGTTAGTTAGGAGGCCACTGGTAATTTTTATGTTTCCATTTGCATTCTGCTTGGTGGCATGTTTGGAGGAAATTGTGTCAGTTTTGTTCACAACTTGATGTGTACATGGAATATTTGTGAATACTCAGCAAAACATTTTATTCTATAAACCAGTATATTTGAAGTTTTAGAGAAAATTTTGGAATAGATTAAAAGACAATAGGTCTATACCTCTTTCCAACGCTCTCTAAAATTCTCAGATATGTGAAAATGAAACAACAACAATCTTATGTTGGGAGTTAATAGTGCTCCACCTCCGACAGTGAAACTTTTAGGTTCCAAACTGGTATTGACATTTTACTACGTTCATGATTGGCAGAGGAAAAGGGTAAAAGAATACACTTTACTCACCCAAGGAGCTTGACTGAATGAATTTTCCATTTAGATCCTGCTTTCTGGGAGTGTCTATAGATTCCTTCTTTGTAAAGGAAAAAATCTTCATACACTTTCATTATAGCTAAAAAACAATAAGAAAATTCAGCACAGTCAGCAAATATTGTTTCTAGTTTGCTCCTTGCATTTTACCAGTGAGATTTTTGTTGTGTGTTGGACTGCCTAAGTGTACTTTGCAATTACACTATATTCACCAATTGCTCCAGAAGTTCCCTGCTGTGAGTGAGCTGAGTGAAATATTCCAACAGAGTTCTCTCAAAGGTCTCTTGTCAAATTAATTGAGATTCCCTGTCATGGAAACTCCCTATCATGGACTTCTTCCAATAAAGTAAGAAGAAAAATTGCCTCGTGTAGGCTTACATACACTTTCTTAATTCCAGTGAAATGCAGCTCATTAAAACAAATCTCCTCAAGGTTCATGTATAAAACCTCAGTTCTGACAAGCATCTGCATATTCAAGAAAAGTATTTAACAGGCAATGGATATCCTGTGAAATACGGTGGAGTGATACATATGCCTTTTTCTGAAACTCACAGTTCATTTAAGCACACAGCAATCTCCTTATTGAAAACTAGATTGTATGTATGTTCATCCTGACTTTCAGCTAAAAGTGTGGAAAAAAAACCCTATGTCTATAAAAATGTAAGGCCAAAGAGCTGAGGAACTGGAAATTTTGTGTAAGAGAATGAAGATTACAATTTGCATTTTATGTCTATTCATTATTTCCTAGGAACATCATTCACCTGGTTTTTAAGAAAAATGTTTTCGGTTTCTTTTCCACATTTTTTCTGCCACCTTAGTATCATTTGCTTTGCTATATGATGGGCTACCAGATCCCCAGATCCAGAGAAATGAAAATATTTTCCAGGTCTACATTACCTTTAGATTCCAGTGAATCAGAAGTATTAAATGCAAGCTTAACTCCAACTTACCTTTAGCTTATGATTTTAACAGTCTTAGACTGCCACACAGCCTGGAACATGAGAATTAGTGAAATTCAGTTTCCTAAAGTCTTTCACCTTGGGTGTCCCATAAAGTGCAAGTTTTACTGACCATTTTTATGTGATTGGAGCATTTATAACATATGTGACTGGTATAGATCTGCAATATCCAGTAAGGTGAGCTCTTGCTGCAGTTTTTTCTGTCTGGCACACTTTCAAATTTCTTTTTCCTACCTGAATATTTTCATAAACTTGAAGGAAATGAACTATCTTTACAACCTCTTGGCCTCTATCATACTTGGCTGAAAACAGAAAACATTCACAAATTTTAGGGGTTGAAAGAGAGCAGCTCAAAACATAGTCAAATGAGCCCATTTGCCCAGGAAACCTAGTTAAAAATATACTTTGTTAATGAGGTTGCTCACATAAAAAATGTATGCCGATAGCAACGCACAGGGAATAAGCAGCCATGATGCTACCTAGGTGGCAAGTTTGGGGGAGAGCTATATCAGTTAAATCAGAAAAAAAGGTAAATGCTTTTAACAAATAATGTTACAGCTTCCGCCAAGCTGCCTGCAGAACCAGAGCTTGCACATACTGACAGCAACAGACCAAGTGGAAAATAGCACAAACTTTATTCTTAGTTTCTAGCTGCAAGCTCAGGACTCCATTAGAGCTCTCTGCAAAGGTTTCCCCCCTTCCTCTGCCCCCAGGCTCACCAGTGTATAAAGCCAGGAGTTTAACTCTACATAAAACACCAGCTGTCGAGGTTTCTGAGCTGCAGGGGAGCCTGCGGAGGGAGAGCTTTGAAGTGTTACAGAGGAACAGAAAGTGGGAGGAAGACTCCCACCGGCCTTTGTCCAGGTGAGGGTGTCAGAAGAGACGTGAAGGGGATAAGTGATTCAAAAAATTACTGTAGAGGCTTCCCTGGCTCTTGTTTTGATACCTCAGCTGAAGGGAGGCAAAGGAACAAGGGGGAGTGCAAGGACTGCAAAATTCACTTCTCGCATGGGAGGTCTGAGGTTAGAAGATCTCAGCTGTTGTCAGGCTGAGGCAGAAGAAGGTAGTTTCATTTCTAAATCACATTGCTCTTTGAAATCAAGGTCCATATGTTCAGTTTCAGAAACAATTTATTCTTTATCAACAACCCTAAATCAAACACATGTTCTTGGCTCTGTGAAGAAACATCATACCTAAATAATTTCCACTGAAATGAAATAGAAAATCTTGAAGTGTGTTTCCAGAATAGTCCATGTGAGAGAATTTTATCCATGATTACATACTGTATCTACATTTAGCGTGTGTGTGTGTGTGTGTGTGTGTATTTGCATATATATGTATATGTGTGTATATATATATACTCTTCAATCAGGAGCTAAATAATGGTAGTCTTTGGTGTTAAGTGGGCTGGGTACATGAAGTGTAGGGTGGACAGAGAGATGATAATTCAAAATCAAGCACTGAGACATTTTTATTTATTCAGTGACATTGTCCTGATATGGACTGTGACTTGGACAGGATGAGAAGATCACAGTCCACCAGCTGACTTTGTTCCCTCCCATGTAGAAGAGACTTTGGATTTTCTAAAATGAATGGATTAATTATTAATGAATCGAAAGAGAGAGCAATTTTCATAAGGTTGACTGTAGCTCATGCATGAGCTACCTCAGTCATGCTGAGCTGTCAGACCTATGCATATAAATGCAACAAATTATAAGATTCATTCCACTATGGATTCCTCTGCATACAATTCTTAAATAAGACTTTGTGGCTCTAAGACATACAAAGATACAAACACCTGAAAGTAGTTACTACAAAAAGAACTAAAGTGTACTACTGTACATTAATGTAGCCTAGTGCTTTCTCCAGATCTTTTCATTGTGTCAGAAAATGAAATCCTTCTTTTTTTCCAAGATCATGATAACTGAAATCAGAAGTTTTGTAGGGTCAAAACTGTGATGTATTGCCTCTAATGTGTTAGTATTTCTTTTGACTGAGACTGACTAATCAGACAGAAAGGATTCTTTTCCTACATCAGCACTATAACTACCAGAGTAGTTCCTAAAGTTCATTTAAAAACAAACAAACAAAAAAGATGAATGAGCAATATTAGATTATCCATTTGAATGTTTTTGAAGCATTAATGAAACTTTACTATGTTTCTTTGAAAATGGATTTTTTAAAAAACTGGTGTTTCATTGTTTGCATCTGAAAATGCTAATTGTTCAGTTCCTGTACCATATAAAACAATGACATATGTCAGAAAGAAACTGTCACTCAAACTTGAAAGCTGTACAACAGAAAGTTTTCAATTACATCCCTATACCTACTGTTTCACAATTTTTAAAAAATACATATATTTCTTAACTTTGAATATGCCCAAAAATCCAAGTACATTCAGCATCAAAGAGGATGACTTTCTACATCATGGTCTTGAAAGGATCTTGAATGTTTTCCAGACATTAAACATTACTTAGTATATTAGATAAGACTGGACAGAAGCACTTTGTAGTTCTTGAGGAACAACAAGTGAATGACTAATGGAAAAATCTCTTTCAGTAGCTGATGATCATTTGCAGGATGTTTTGGAAAAAAAAAACCAAAAACCCCACACCACCATGATGTGGTTTTGAAATCAGAATTCTGCCCTGATTATAGAAGATAGAGGAGAGAATCAGTGACAAATTATTGGGTCATAACTGTGACTCATTTAAAAAAATCTCATTATAGCAAAAAGAAAGAATGGAAAGTGATTTCACTCAGTGATGCACACTCTCAGTTACGTATTCTTTAGATCTTGATTTTTCCACATACAGCATTACATTAACCTGATACACACACTTTCTCTGAAAAAGCATTGACCTTTCAAAAATTTGTATGAATTATTGAGTGGTTAAAACCTAACAAATGGCTGAATATAGATTATTTTATGTGGAAGATTTAGTACTCACAGATTAATCCAGCAAAATGTGTATACATGGACTATGAATACAATATTAAAGAGAGGTCTGAAATTTTATCCCGAGGATCCTAATTTTTTAATTTTCTTAAAGACAGTGGAAGTTACTGTGTTCACTTCTAGATCAAATGCAGTGTAGGAAAGAATATTTCCCTTGAGCAAACAAACTTGGCCAGAACAAAAAAGACTGATAATATTGACCTTTTTAAGTCTGAGCTTCAAATTAACTGCAACTGCCCACATAAAGAGCACAGACACCACATTTAAGAGGTAATTTCAACTCCATGATGCACTCAAATGAATTAAATCTAATCATCAAGACCATTTCAATAATAAATTGGAGGTTATGATAAATCATTATATAATTGAGAGCAGTAGAAATTCAGAATTCCCTGAAGTAAAATGCTTTGGTTTTGCATCAGCCATCCATTCAAAAGGGGTGGACATCCTGCACTAGGACCTTTCCCCACCACCCCAAACCCACATCCCACAACCTCTCCAGTTACACTGGCCTGGGGTGTTTAGCAGGAACCTGCATTTTCAGATGCTGCCAGCACCATCCATGACTGCAAACAGACAGTACTGAGGCTAAATAATGTTTTGCTGTCACTCACTCCCTGCTGAAGTATCTATTTCTCTAAGAGGTCAGGGATCTTCATTGCAGGGTTCAACAGAAGAATTCAAAACTGTTAGCCCTCTAAAACCAACAAGAGCATTTGGGATCCAAAAGGGGAAATTCTGGAGGGTATTCCAGCACTAAATGATTTACTGGAGGGCCCGTATACCGCAGCATTGTCTTCAGAGGAGAGCAGGCTTGGTGGGTTGGCCTCAGCCAGTGGCAGAATTGATCCCAGCCCTAGAGAACAGAGCTTTGCTAACATTTAACTCCTCCTGTACAGCCCCAAATTGCTATTTTGTCAATAGAATTGACGAATAAGAACTGTTGTGGGAAAAAGGCACATTTCCAGCACACGGATTTTGCACAAATTTTCAACAAAGCCAGGTCAAGGTCATTTTACTCATTGTGGACTCTGATGTAGTACAGCTGCCTCTAGGGCCACTACTTGCCCACCAAGCGCCCCTGGGTGAACTACAGTGCATATGTCTGCTTTATTCACTGTGGAATACAGTTTGTGTTTTCTAATATTTTGATACAAGTGCATTTCACCCTTTAATTATTGCAATAATAATATTATCATCTTCCAAACTTACCATACCTTGCACTGGTCCTTTGTCCATGATTTCTTTCATTATATCGGTTTCCTGAGGGGAGGTGAGAGCAGCAGCAAAGAGGGCAAGGGAAAATAATACATTCTATTAAATAACATTTAAACTCATACTAATTTATTGTTGTGTACATATATATATCTCTATGGTATAAATGTACCATTGTACTTGTATTTCTGCTAGAGAATATTTGGTTTACCAAATGAACAAAACCTTCATAAACATGTTTAAGAAGCAGTAATACCCAGTTACGACTGCATACTTCCTTTTCCATCTCTAATTTCTGCAAGACCACAAATCAGCAGCTTTAGAGATGATGTAAAATTAAGAAACCATAATGAATTTAGACTCTTGTGAAAGTACAAGGGCAATACAAAGGAAAATTCACAGCTCTAGTCTTCAAGTAAAGTCAACGTATTTCCATATACCAGATAATTTTCAAGCCCCAAAGGAGAAAAATGAGTGAGACAATGGGTGAACAGTATGAACTTACTTTTGAAGAGACCCTGTAGTGAGAGGCACACCGGTATAACCGATTGGATTCTTCTAAAGCATTGGGACACTGCCCGTTTGTATAGTTTTTTCCATATTCACTTGACACATAACAGTGATTTTCACTTGATGGCTCCAGGTGATTGTTCCAAAATGATGGATAACAAGCATAGGATACAACCCTGTTCAGATATTAAAAAAAAAAAGAAAAAAAAAAAAAGTTGTTAAGAAGCTTGCTTAAACATGTTTGCAGTTTTATTTCAACCTTTTAACTATTTTGCAACTGTCATATTTCAAGTAAATTTACAGAGTCCCTCGTTCTTCAAAAGTGTGAATATCTCATATCTTCAGCTAGAAGGTGTTTGCTTCAATTCATATGCATGATGTTTATGATTAAGTTTCGGTTGCAGTAGTCCTCTCCCCACCCTCTCTAAAGAGAGGTAGGGTAGAAAATGTGTTTCAGCACTTGTCACCTAGCACCTTCACCTCATTAATGATGCAAGAAAGTTCACACTGAATAAGATCAATAAATTACCAATATTGTCAGCAGGACCCTGTTAGCAAAAATGGCTTGCAAAATGGACATATTTGCAGCAGAAAATTTTCAAGGGAAATTAACCATTTTCTAGTTTTATCTACATTTTCTACAGGAATACTGGTGAAAAGCTACAGTCTTTGTATTTCTTTTAGCTGAAAAGTCTCTGACCTTCCATTTTTCTGACAATGTAAAGGGAACATTTGCTCACATTTTTGTGAACATTTGTTGAGATAAAACATCTTATATTCATTTTTTAAAGGTTTGGGTATAAATATTTGATGTCCTTCTGGCATACGAGTAAATGTGGTGCTTCAAAGCACAGATTAAGAGCCCTTATTACATCCAAGAATGGAAAGGAGCAATGAAGTTTGTTTCTTTCAAGTAGCTGATCCTGAATTGTTCAGCCATTTTGACTGTTTGACTAACTGAACATCCTTTTTACTTCTATAAAGTGAAGGAAACACAGCATATATTTAAAATGCACTTACAATCAATCTGAAATACTCAAATAAAGGCACACTGAATCTTCCACTTATTATTTTATCCTTTTTATGAGATATTGGGACCTCCTAGTTTTCTACATTATGCTGCTAGATGTTTCCAAAACAATGTACACATTTCTGTGATAACACCATGGAAGCCTATGAGATAGTTTCTTTTAGAAAGCATAATTAAATAGTTCACTGAAGTATAATATTTTAAAACAGACAGTCCTATAAAAAATATATGTATTTAAGTAGCTCTCCAATTATACTGAACTTTCTGAATCTGAAGAACTGAAAACTGTGTTTCCATGCAATATGGAGGATAATTATGTTTGCCTGTGTATACTTAGTTATCAGGATTTTTACAAGATGAGCACATTATGCTTCAGCTACTATGAATAAGACATAGCATTTTCTGATTAGCATTTGGTGGTAGAAAAATTGACCCGGAGGAGAATGTCCTTTTGCTTACCAAATTCTTTCTACCCAAACAAGACCAACACACCCAGCAGCTGCAAAAAGCAATAATTCTGCCTACATGAAAAAGGATTGTGCATCTAAGGTTGTTAGGCTGTTATTGCTTAGGTCTTCAATCTACTCACTGGCAACCCCTTTGAATCCCTTTTGAATGTCTGGAGGTATTCTGGATTCCCAGATTTCCAATGGGGAATGGTAAGTATTTAGGCCAAATATACTTGGGTTGTTATTACTCATTTTAAAATTTATTATGCTTTGTTTCTATTGCTGGGTAGAAGGAAACCTTTGGTTTATATATGTATACATATATAATGTTTATAAAATGTATCAATCTCTATATATATCATTCTAGTCACCACTGATCACAGATTTCCAAAGAACTAAAGGATTGCTGCTGAGTGCAGTCAGGCTTGCAAGGCAGGTAAGGTGAGGAAACACAGTCCTCAGAGCACAACCTAGCATAAGCACGGCAGGAGTAGGTGATTGCAACCCAGTGTAAGGAATAGTATGACACCTATTCCTAAGGTGTACTTAGAAACACCTGAGAGGAAGACAACTGAGAAATTCATTCCTGGGGTAGGGATTTTTTTTCCCTTCCTTTCCGCTGGATTGTGCCCCTGGAGTTGTCACAGGTTCTGCATGGACGGGTCTTACTTCTATGGCAATAAACGTGAAGCACCAAATACGCACGAGCACACCGGTGCTGTGTGGTAATCCAGACATGACGACTCATTCTGAACTAACAGTCACTTTTGAATCTTCTCACTAACCATAGTTTCTGCAGTCAAGAGTAACATCATTTAACAGCACTTTGCTGAAACATGAGTTTGGACATGCTGAAGCATCAGCACAACAGTAAATGTTAGAAACTTTCCAAGAAGAAGTTGCCAGCAGAGTCACAGAAGAAAAACAGAAATAAATGTGAATGTGTTTATGTGTACATATATATACACACATATACAAAAATACTACTAGGAGCAAGCAGCATTCAGGGAGAAGCAGCAAAAGTCTGCAGTCTGCAGAAACTCTTGGCAGAATTCATCTGAAGTTATATTTATGTGTTCAATCCAATGAAAAATTTTGTGGTTTTATTGTATTTATATGTTTGAATTGCAAGATGAGAACATAATCTAAAATATTAGGTTATGTTATTAGCAAATTGGCCAAGACTAATAACAATAATATCCTTATCATACCCTGCAATTGCTAAGAGCCCAAGGTACAAAACAGATCAAGCCCTGATTAGAAGCACTATTTGCATTCAAGTGTGTAACCTTTTTACTACCTGAAAATGAAATGTTTCTTCCTCATTCTTAAAGACTATAAGCTTTTAATTTCCCTTAGCAGATAAAATAGATGTTTTCAAACCACATTGATTCCTCCCAAATTATTGCTTGTAACTGAAATGCCTAAAATTAATAATAATTAGAAATAGAATACAGATTTATTCTTTAATTAATGGAGGAAGACGGAGAGAGACAATGAGAGTTAAACAGCAATTCAGCTCCATTTATAGCACATTTCACTGTTAATTGACTGCTCAGTGATTCTGAAAAGTCAGGTCTCAGCACTGTCCAAACCTCATTGAGCTTTATGGAAGTCTTCCATTGACTTCACTGGGGATAGTTTAGGCCAGCACTTGATTTTCCTGAAAATCTATCAAAAACCTGAGATAAGTACATTTCAGAAATCAGAAAACCAGAAGCTTTAAAACAGGATCGAACATCTGCTGTGAAAATTTACAAGCCCACACAGAAAATCAATGTGCTTTCTCCCTATTGCAGGGTATGGAGATAATGAAAAAAATGATTGCAATATACTGACTTATAAAACAAAAGTCACCTGAAAGTGTGAGGAAGCAAGCAGTATTTGACAGGGATCATTCAAAAGACACTTCAGACTATTATGCCATAAATTTCCATTTTTTTTGTTGTCAAAGGTAAAAGGTTATGGATTATGGGGTTTCAGCTACAAAAAGTACTCAGTTATCAGTCCAGTGAATCAAAAAAGGTTAATTTTTTTTTTTTTTTTATACTATTTGCTGTGGGCCACTGTCAGAGACAAACTATTGGGCTAGATGGGCCCTTGCTCAGACCCAGCATAGCCATTCTTGTGTTCTTCCAATATCTGTCCTCACAGATGTTTGGATATTTTCCTTAAGGTGTTTATTTGTGTCTGGAACTGTTGGAAAAGGATTTGAAATATCATCTGAACTTGAGGAAAGAAAATCAGGATTTAGAAATGTTGTTTATAAAAATAGGTAAGTAGAGATATTTTCATGTGTGCTACTTTGATGGCGCATCAATGTTCGGGGATAAGCATGGGTAGCAGGCAAACGTCTGTAAGAGTGCAGTGATGTTGTACGTGTTGGAGCTGGCTCCATGGGGACAAGAAAGCTGGATGAATGACTAAGAAAATAGTCTTGGACTGTAGAGATTTACTGAAGAGCCAAACAGTCTCCAAAAATTTGTGATGGTTCTCACAACTGCCCTGCAAATTTTTTAGTCAGTCAGCTGCAAGAGGCTGGTGAATACCGTGAGGCATCTCAGGTGACTGAGCAATAATGCAAGTACTTAGGATGTTGGAGGCGAAAAGACAGTTCATAGGTGTGCTCTGGCAAGCTGAGGTGCCCTGTCTTTATGCTTCCAGGCTTACACCAGTCAGAAAGCCTACTCTGCCCACACTTTTCACACTGGTACTCTGGTCAGTCAGGCAGCAATCTTCTCATGACTGCATTTACACCAGCACAAGCTCCTGTGTGGGTACAGCTAGGTTGATAACAAAATGCCTCATACAGCTTCAGCCTGCCTTGCATTACTTGTAGAAATAAGCTAACTCTTGTATACTTAAACTGCCTCTGCAGAACAGGCTGTGTCACTAACCACACCGCTTCAGGTAAAAAAAAAATAGGAAGAACCTTATTATTATGGGCTCATGGTAGTTATGCCCATACAAGGATAACAGTCAGAGGGAACAGAAGACTAGGCGGTTGTCCTATTGCTGCATTCTTTATGGCTTTTCCTCTAAATATAGCTTGCTCCAACTATCGTGGAGATGATACTCATTAAAATAGATCTCTTACCTTATCTACACTGGCAATTCTTGTGTTCCTGTCCTTAACATGGTAGACAAGCAAACAGTCCAGTGAGAAAGTTGTATTTACTCTCTTAAGAACATAAGCTACTGGTTGAAAGGAGCCTGTTCTAGTTACAGAAAAGTGTTGTGTAAAATGTTAAGCTGTAACTTTAATTTCTTCATGAATGAAGCCTTGTCTTTTACCCCTGTGAGATGCTGAGGGGCCTTTGCAGGTTGGAATACATTACTGCCCACTGTAATCACTCGCCTAAAGGGTCTCTCACTCAAAACGTAGATCAAAACTGATTTAGTGTTTAAACCCTGACACAGAAAGACAGAGTAACACTCGATGTAAACTCTCCCCATAACAATACAAAATCCTTTTCCGATCAGAAATAGTTTGGTACGCTTGAAGAAAGCAGAATGATCACTTTGTAAACTGTGTCCATGTGAATGTCAGTGCTTTGGTCTTCACCTGGATCCCCAGGATGCCACGCCAGCTATGACATCTGATGCATCACATCTGACATTCTTTTGCTCTTTCCATGGTTGGTTTGTTTGTCTGTTTTTTAACTAAAATTAAAAGTTGACAGACAGCACACCTGAGATCTCTCTGTCTGTCAGTATCAGGTATCAAAGTATCAGTATCAAAGACAGAGTAAAGGACAAAAGTGTATGAAAGTGAGAGAGGAAATAGATTTTGGTATGGAACAGGAAGTACAAAAAAAATTCTGATAATGTGAGAAACAGCAGAATGTAATTATACAGCATATAAAATCTGGTTATTTTAAATTCTCCTGGAAGCCATTTCCAGGCACACGAAGTGCAAGGATTTGACTGGGAGCAAGCTGCACAGATTTACCATGGCAGATTATGCCTCACCATGATGAGATGATAAGATAAGATGATCTGACCGTGATGAAATGACTGGCTCCATAGAGAATAAGAAAAGCAGTGGATATCATTTACTTTGACTTTAGCAATGTTTTCAGCATGGTCTCCTTTGCTCTTCTGCTAGTTTATTGGACTAGATAAGTTGCTTACAAGGTCAGTGACTGAACTGGACTGGCATGCTGAAAGGCTGACAGATCAAAGTGACCAGTGTTTGTTTACTAGTGACATTCCTCAGGAGTCAACACAGTAGCAACACTGTTCTGCACCTCTATTAACAATCTGACAGTGGGACATAAGGCACCCTCAGTAAATTCGCGGAGGATGCCAAATTGGTGGGCAGTGGTTAGTATGCAGGGCTGCCATTCAGAGCAATGTTAACAGGCTAGAGAAATGAGCTGACAGAAACCTCGTGAAGTTAACAAGGGCAGAAGCCAAATCCTGCCTCTGAGCCAGAACTGTCCATGCAGCAGCACTGGCAGGGCACTGCCTGTGTCGAAAGCAGTTTCACAGAGAAGGACCTGGGGTCTTGATGAGCAGAAAGTTGAATGTGGGCCAGCAGTGGACCCTCTCAGCAAACATGGACAATCGATACTGGGTTGCGTTAGCAAGAACATAGCCAAGACAGTGTGAAAAGTGATTATTCCCCTCAAATTGTCACTTGTGAGGTTACATATGGAGTACTGTGTTCAATTATGGGATCCCCAGTAAAGACATTGACAAACTGAGTGAGTCCAGTGGAAGGTACTTAGGGGTCTGAAGCATGTGATACACAAGGAGGGCCTGAGGCAGCTGGATTTATTCAGCCCAGAGGAAAGGAGGCTAAAAGGGGATCTAATTACTGTCTTCAACTACATAAGGAGAGGTAATAGAGGAGACAGAACAAGACTCTTCTTGGAGATGCACAATGAAAAGCCGAAAAGTTGGACCAAGGAAAATGCTGATCAGATACAAGAAAAAAAAAATGTTTGATCACAAAAGTGGTCAAACAAAGTGACCTGCTGCAAGAAAGGTTGTGGAACCTCCTTCCTTGGAGATACTAAAAATATGACCAGGGACATCGCCTGAGCAGCCTGATCTAATTTCAGAGTTAGTCATGCTTTGAGCAGAACCTTGGCCTAGGTGACCTCCAAAAGTTCATTCCAACCTAAATTATTCTGTGGTTCTATAAATTATTGTGTGTCATTTTAAAAAACTTCTAGCTGTTCGTGTGGAGTTTGAGAGCTGTTAACTTTCCTTAGTCTGACCTGAAGGAAGGAGGATCTAGGTATAGTCCTTGCTACAGTGGTGCATTCTGGCACAAGCTTGGGATGGGATGATTACAATTGGTTTTTAGAAAGACAATATATCATCCTTTTGAATATTCAAAATGTTATCTCGTGCAACTGACTGCTTACTCAATGTTGTTTAACATGAAAAGCCCGTATCCCAAGAACCACAGAAGGTTTGAGTCCACTTATCATATTGTTTTTGACGTAAAAAAATCCTTTCTTTTTTGTCTTGCTATTAGGGAGGCTACCACTTTCCTCAGTTGTATTACAGCTAATGACAACATCTAGATTTAATGAGGCTTAAATGGGAGCTAGGTGGTTGCAGGGTTTTCTCACTGAGAGCCCTCATTCAAAATAGTCTTTGCTTATTTCTTTGCGAATGCTTCATAGGTCCTGGGCTTCGTAAAGGTGATTTAAAGGTGTAAATGAGAAAGAGTGATAGTCTTGTTGAGGTAATACAGTTAATCTGACCTAGGACATAGCTAAATGCCTCTTTTTTGAAAGGTCAGAAATAATCATTGTAACATAAGCAACACTGTAACTGAAGCGACTGGTTCAAGTTAAAATAATCTAGATAAAATATTTACCCATGTGTTTTCAGATATCTCCAAGCACCATCAATACTTCCACCATTACATCCATGTTGAGTACTGCTATCACAAGAGATCAAATTCTGAGCCGAAAGGTTGTCTGTGATCTGACCCTCAGAATGAATTGCTATTCTATCTGCTGCAACACCTGTTTTGAAATAAATTTTCCATTATCAAAAACAAATAATTACTCACAATTTCACACTGGTTATTGTGAAAGAGGGACTGAAATAGAACCTCAGTATTTTCTTCCTGTGCAGATATCTTTGCAAAACAATACAGATATAATCTGTACAGGCTTTCAAGAGAGGATTGTGAAACTGCAAAACATCATAAGCAACTTTGCTGTAATACTGTAAATCCATAGACTTGCTGCTTATCATAAAGCCCCACATATCTAAAGATCAGGTGAGGCATTTACAGAATTTAATCTGATAGTCTCTACTATGTCTGTACATGCATATTCATCTCTGGTTGACTTCAGCAGAAGATGCAAATACTCCCCCACCTCTCTGCAGCTGAATCCCCAAATCTCTTTTCTTTCTTTTCTACCTTTCCTTCCTTAATTTGAGAAAAAAGAAAAGCAAAAATGAACAGTCCTATGAAGAAGAAAATTCAAGACTGAATGTATTGGTTTTACTGGAAAGAGTATTTGGAAATGCTTATATTAATGTGTAGATGTGGGACTCATTGGACCTCCTTCCCTAATCACACAAAATTCTTCTTCTGAGATAGACCTTAGATGTCTGAACCCCATCAGTCATAATGCTAAGTACTAATATATTTATGCACTGATTTAAAAGCAGACTAGGTTAACCAAGCTGTAGGTGAAATTAAGCCACTTCCCCTTTCTTTAATGAGTGACGATGAAACAATTATTAAGCCCCATTCCCAGTCATTACCTGTGCTTAAATTATATATATTTATATATATATATATAAAGGGCTAACAGCCCTTCATTTTTGAACCTGAAAATAAAAAGAAATCCCTTGAAATCTAAAGCCCCATCAAAATCAACACTGACTTCAGTGAACTTTGGACGAGACTTTAGAAGAGTGAATCTGCTGATGGGAGCTGACAATGACTGTTTTGTGCTTTTTGTGAAATGTCACATGATAATGAATTTATTTTCATAGGTGTAAAAGTTTTTTACTGAAGAGTTTTGGAATACTTACAGGAATGATAAGAAAAAATGATACAGCAGTGCTTGTCTATTCATTGAGCAACAATTAATCTTACAAAGGATTGAAAATTCAGATTGGAAATGTTAGATACACCTAAACAACATGGGAAGGCATCTCATAATATTTAACTTTGAAAATAATTGTGTGAATTAAAATCAAAAGATTCACTTATGAAAGGGAACATTTAGACTGAATATCTGGAAAGTCCCTCAGTGAGCTCTGTTCATTTCTGCAGTAATCTGTCAGGAGAGCTGTTAGAAGCTCTCTTGGTTTTCTCTTTTAAAACTACACTGGACAAGACATATTGGTAACAGTGTGTTCAATCTGACTTTGGCAGGGAGCTGGGATTAACTGACCTAAATGCTCCTTTCTTTCTACTTACTGCTGTGATATAAAGAAGCAGTTGCAGAAACCTGTACCTGTGAAGACCCACTGGCCGGATCAAGTCATAAAGATTGATTGCATAATTTTTCCCTCTATCTTTATATATCCCAATATGTACTCAGATTTATTGCAGCATAATAAGAGTGAACATAACTGATGGCTGTAACTTCTTTGGAGAAAGTGACACAAACACTTGCATCCATTTTTCATAAAACCACAGGTTGTAGCACATGAGGTTGAATTGCATTACTGACATTTCTTTGCTTACAGAATTTGAAAATAGTTTCTTCCACAAATATCTGAACTGCTTCAGGGTTTTCTTCTCACAAAATTATTGAAAAGATTATACTTAATTTGCTTGAATAGCAAGGGTTGGACGACGGCAAATGCACAAATGTATAAACACATATAAAAAAATGAAGCCTACCTGTTTTAAGCTTTCAAGTCAAGCGTATAGTTGTGCAAGCAACGGATGCAGATGTTTTAAAAGTTACTTTACCAGTTACGATAAAGTGCATTAGTGAATTCACTTTCTACTTTCTGTCACCAAGACATCTCCCTACATTACACAAACTTATGAAAAGCAATATACTCTACAGCTTGGATTGACTTTCTAAGACTTTGGGACAACTTAGAGGGAAAGCTGTAGCAATTTTAAATGTTCCTATTTGCTGACAAAAAGTGAACAGCAAACTGAAATTGTTTCATTACTAATCACTACAGACTTTCATCATGCATCTAACATCAATGGTATTTTTAAAAGGAGAAAAAAAAAATAATATTACTTGCAGTTGAAAAAGCCCAGGATGCTCCACAGTTTCGTTGATCCAGAGGATCATGAATCCACTCAGGCCATGCATAAGTGGCTGCAAAAAATGCAGGAAATTTTTCTTCTGGAAGTGACTTTCCCTAAAACAAAATGTAGGAAATCTGTATATGTTTCAATTCCTAATTTTGTCTTAAATTTTACCCTAATTTTGTTTTTAAAATTTTTAATTTTTAAATTGAGGAAACCTAAAGCATTGGCACTTGTGGCTTCCCAAGCATCCCTGTGGTGGCTATCCTGTGGCTGGGTGCTGTGGAGGTTCTAGCACACCACTAGCTGAGCTGGAAAGCTGAGCTCCACAGCTGCCAACATGAACGACCTGTCCAGTTTCTCTCTGATTTTTATCTCAAACAACAGTTTCCTATGAAACATGTTAATTATGACCTAGCTGGCATTTTTTTGGAAGAAAAGCCTCCTGCTACAAATAGCAGTGAAGTTAGGTACCTGTTACCCTATTCTCCTTGACATGTGGCTGTAGGTAGGAAATTGTAGTTACCATGGGGGAGACATCAGTACAGTGTATCATTGATCTGTCTTTTCACAATTTTTTTCAATCTCCAGCACTTAACTCTCATTCCAGAGTGAAAAATCAGTGATTTTCCTTCAGCTTTGCAATCTGATGTTGAGTTGATGAGAATTTATGGTCTGCTCACTAAAGCCATTTGGACAGCCATTTCTGGCATCTTCATCTCTCAGCCTTAGTTCACGTCCACCAAGCTTTGCACAAACAGCTGCATATGTAAGAACCATCTGGTACAACTGCTAATAATCTGCTCTGTGTTCAACGTATCAAAACCATTGACCCATTTTTTTTTTTACTGCTGAACTTTATGGAATGATTGCTTATGCTGCACAGGGAAATAGGAATGGCCAAAAAGAATTGCAATATCAGTCCATCAAGTCAATCAGTTTGTCTCAAACAATTGTTGATAACATGTGTTTTAGAGAAAAATAAAACATATAAAAGGTGATAATCTGTTCCTAAGCAAAACATTCCCTGATGCTTCTTTCTTACAAGCAGGCTCATACCCTGAAGCATAATGGCTTCTATGCTGTTCAAATTCCTTTATTTTACTTTGATTTACTTAGTCTTCTAATTCTGGGTAACCTGGCTGCACCATTTTTCTGAATTGCTTATGTGACTTATAAGACTACATGCCTTTTCCTAAGATGATTTAAATATTTGAGGCCAACTCTTTCAAACTATTTCAGGACTCTTTGGGGATCCAAACTTTACCAGTTTGGCTGTATCCAAATCAGTTTGTTGCATACGTTGGGAAACAGTGGTGCCTCCATCCAGCTTGTACACCTGGACTTCCCACAGAAAACCCAAAGTTGAGAAGTGGGTGAAGAAAAAAAAAGCTCATACCTCAGTCCGTATCTGACATTAGATTGGGATACAGCCCCAACAGACAGATTGATACAGTCTCTGCATATGCCCAGACTCAGTAATTCTCAAGTGCTTCCAGGTTCGCTATGTTAGATGCAGGCTGTGAGTCCTAAATACCATTAAAGTATACTGCAAACTGTTAAGTCACTTAAGTGCTTTTGAAAGTTTTACCTCCACCCATAACAAGTCCATAATCTTTTAATTCTTGCTAAATTATTAATCTCAATATTTTGATTAATCACTTTCAAAAGTCTACTTATTCAAAAGCTTGTTAGATACATGGGACTTTGTTCATTATTAATGAGCTAGCACAAGCACAAGATTCACTTTGAAGACAAATCATACAGGCAAAATCCCAGATAAATAGTGTTTCTTTTACACTATAAGACTGCTCATTATCAACCAGTAAACAAGCAAAATCTGGCAAAGGTTGTTTAGCACACTTATGTGGGCAATGACCACTTATAATGCTACAAATGAGGCAGTTGAGAAAAGCAAAATTCTAAATAGATCTTTGGTCTGAGACAATGTGTTAGTTTATGTATTCCTAAACTACTGTCAATGTATTTAATAGCCTCTTATTGTAAATCCCAGAGCAAATCCCTCATTAACCCTCAGCCTTGTCATTTAGAAATGCGGGATTGACCTGTAGCCAGAAACATTAGCTTTTTGTCTGAGAAATTGCTACCCTGATATTGAGAAGCACTGCTGTTCTGTGACAAATAGTAAGTCTAGACAATTGTTTCTCAACATATGCTCCACAGACCAGCGTCAGACAGCACAACACAATCAGCAAAATGACTGGCAAACTATTTTTAAACCTTCATATGTATCATCTGGCCAAAGCAGGAAGGTAAGTGGATATAAAAGAATACTTGTACTTCAGCTATGACTTCTTTGGAAAAGCTAGATGGCCCATCAGAGAAAAAAGGCTCAAGATTACTGAATTTGCAAATGTGGAAATAGTTTTTCTAAGGGAAAGCAATATTTTTTTTTAATGTACGAAAAAGGTTCTGGACATCACTTGGTTTGTGAAGACAAAATGGGCATGCATGAGCTTCAGTTTGCAAGAGGGAGATCTACAACTGCTGAGCTTTTTTACTATGAAAAGCCATATATCAGGGGAATAGCTGGTGTACCTTGTATACCTTCACATTGTCTTTACGAGTTCTTTGATACTTAATCCAAAATGGTGCCTTATTACTAAACTACATATTCCGTTTTCTTGTAAGATTGCACTTAGATGAGCACCTTGTTGCCAGCAGGTGCCAACCCCACCATTGCGATGTACCTCTTGCCAGAACACGTACTGACAGAATACCACCACACATGCATCACAATGTGTTTTAAAGGCGTGGCAGTTATTTTTGTGCTATGTAGAACTTCAAGAATGATTGCACTATTTCCTGCAGTGAGTAAACACTTTCAAAATATCTCCTCAGATAACACATCTGACACTATTGGGAGCTTCAGCTTTGTCAGGCATCACAACAGTTTTAGTGGTGTAATTAGCTATCAGTCTATGTTCAGGTCTAGCCATACTCTGCAGCAAAGGGTCCTCAGTTCAGATTTAGTTCTTGTTCTGTATCGTTGTCTTTTGGGCATTCTAATGTGCCATTATGCTAAACTATCCTTCCAGACATAAGCATCACCTTATTTAGCAGGTATAGTCTTTTGTTAATAGCAGAGCTTTTAAAAGCTCTATGAGCAACTTCAAGAAGTTTGTGTTTTTCCTAAGATGAAATGTAGCTCTGTCACACCATTTAATTTGAAGTAGTGTTATGAAGCTATATTTGTAGTTGCATAAGTCAGTCAAAGAAACGACTAAAAAGTCTCTACTCCACAACCAAATTTTTCAACACTGCTGAGAACTAAGAATCTGCTGTAGATGTAAAGTGGTTAACACAGAAGGGCTTTACATTCTTGAATCTTTTTTTTTTTCCATGCCATTGTGTAAGGAGTCCCTTCTACACAAAAATGCTTTTCTCAAGCAATCCCAAAAGACAGTAGAAAATAATCAGAACATCACCTCCTTAGGTACTAGAAACTGTTATTTATTGCCTAAATAGTAGACCAGTAGCATCCTGAAGAAAAGGTTTTATTTAAAGTAAAAAAAGAAGTTGTATTTAATGAATGGGTAGCTATGTTTTTCTTCCTACATTTAGCAAAGCTACCAGATTTTAATCAGATCAGCACAAGATAGAGACAAAAACTCCTGAACAGTAATTGTAGCATTTTTGTCAACTAAATATATGACTTCGGGCAAATGACTTGCAGTTTTCTCACTTGCAAAATGGGAAAGGCAGTAATAATCCCAGGGAATGTATGAGTATTTGATTAGTGCCAATTTATCCACAGTAAGTAACTAGTACCTTGGGTTGCAGGTGAACTTACACTCAAAAAAGCCACTTAAAGGTCAAGCCACTAAGGTTTGGAGAGCGTCTCTAAAAAATATTAAAAAGTCATTATTTCTAAATTTCATCATTCATATCTTTTTACTCTCTTCTAGCTGTCACCTAGTTAAGAGTGAAGCTTAATGAAAACACTGTCAGGAAAACTCACTTGGTTTTTATCACTTAGGACTTTGTAAATATGTTAGTATGCTTCACAAAATATCAGTGACTAAAAATTATTCATGAAAGTCGAAGCAGGGGCAAAGGTCTCTAAAAATCTGGTAAGATACTTATCTTAAAAAGTTCCTGGAAGTTAACTCCATGACTACTATTGGTTTGCCAATTGGAAGAATCTGTCGATATAACCCCGGTGAGCACAATTCAGGCTACGAATTGCTGGACCATGCAGTGATGGTAGATATGGAACTGGCTATGAGTGAAGAAAACAATTTTTTTTGTTTTCGTGAAGTATTAAAATGTGGCTGATGATAGGAAATTTCCTGAGGCAGAACAAGGACACTAAAGAGTTCTAGAAAACTATAGAAGGGGACTGAATCAGGGAGATTTGGAGCTTTGCAGGAAGCTTCAGAGAAAATTATTTTTACATCAAGACTAGCTAAGACAGAAACCACAGGGGTAAGAGCAAGAAAGTTCCAATAATTCTGAAGAGAAACCATATGTAAGAGATGGGCTCATGTACAATTCAGAGCATTTTTCTGCAAGCTCAAAGAATTCTCCAGAAGGCGAGAAAGTCATACAGAGATTGTTATTCTATATTTTTAGCTTTTGTAAGTAGAGAGAAAGATTTCTTAGAATCCTGTCCAAAGCTTGTGCTTCCAGCAACATGTAAGACTTCCTGGGGCCTAAATGCATGAATGTGCAAAGCTACATTTCTGGAGAAGAATGCATTGAAGCTCCTCAGGTGTCTAGCAGAGCAAAAGGCAGTCGGGTTGTGGCTCACAGATTTCATAAAAAGATAGCAGATAAAGAAAATATGCCTGAGAAATGTATCAGTGGAACAAAGACCATAAGCAGTATAGCAGTCAAAGAAGCTACAGGAAGCTTAATAACAAAGACTCAATAGGCTGGACATAATGCAGGACCACTGAGTGACCAGCTATCCCAAACTCTATGGAAAAGAGAAAGTATTGTAAAGAATTTCTTGTAACCTTCCCTTTCTTCTTTTCCTAGGTTGGATTTGTCTCAGCTAGCTAGATACCTAGTAATGTAGACGTCAGTCTCTGAACTAGGTAGATAATACCCACTTTTTGCTTCTGCTATATAAGTATCACACTGTATTCCTCAAGGAAAAAGCCAACAACAACAACAACAAATCCACCCCAACTGTCTTGAGCTTCAATGCAGTTCACTGGTAATTTGTGGCAGATACCTACTAAATATTGCACAAAACTCTTTCATGTCACTGTCTTATTTTGACTTGCCATCTTCAATGAAATGGATCCTTCTTTGGCTGCTAAGAGTAGTCTAGCAAATAATACAACACAAAACTGCAAAGCTTAATTTCTGACAACTTATTGTTTTACCAACCCTCTATAGTGTAATTTTGAGCAAGCTGTCCAACTTGGGCCACAGCTCAATGCCTTGCCACGCTGGTGCAGGGAGGTGACTTTGTGTAGGACAAAGAACCAGTCTGCATTAAGCACAACGGTCAGAATTGTTAAAATTGTTACAGAGACACATGGCCCTCTCCCTCTTTCCCAAATTTCCTGTCAAGTGGTAGCTCTGCACTGCTATCCCCACAAGGCCTTCAGAGATACAGAAACCCTTCTGCCATACACATATACAACAAGCATCAACGATTGACTTCAAATAGATAGTCAAATGGCATCACTTGCCTGAACTATATAGAAGCCAAAGATAAAAACCTGTTATATTTAATGTCATTTGCAGTCCTAGGATCTCTCTACTTATTCTTGCAATTTTTCTAATTTCACTATGGTAAGGTAATTAGTTTTTTCAGTCTATGATTTCCATAATTTTGGGTCCTCTAAGAAAGAAGCTAAGTAACTGATCCAAAGCATTGGAAAATCTACTCTGGATTGAATAACTATGCATTTCTTCTTTAATTGTTTAATCTACCTACATAACCTAAAGTATATTTGCTTTGCTGCAGAACTAATTTGAGCATAAATGTATGATAAGAAATTTAATTTAGCTGCCATGAAAATGGTCATGGCCAAGAGGTTTAGAAAGCTGATAGTAGAAAACCATCTCATTTTCCCATACTTCCCATCGTTTTTCCTTCCATTTGGCCAAAACCCCAGCCTCCTACTGCATCTTTATATTACTTTATCCTATGGGCTTTCAAAGCTTCTTTCAAAGATTGCTGTTTAGTTTCAGCTGTTAGCTTTAATGAACTATGCCCAGATTAGTTTTTTTAATTTGTTTTTTTTATTGGTTACAGCGATGTTTGCAATGATTAGCAAATGGAGAGGATGGTTTGAAACCATCCTGAAGAAGCAAAGATTTCAAACACCAATGATCTACAATGATAAGTTAGTATTGGTGCACAGCTTCCCAATGGTTAGCATTTGCTTTTGCTCCTCCTTGTTTGATTTCCATCTATAGGATCACATGCTCTGTGGCTTGGAGAGCTATTCTGGGAGCTTCATATTCAACATGGAAGCATTTAGTGTTAAATCCCTGAATCATAATCTTATAATTGTCCATAATTATTTTTCCATGTGATAAAGTTATTTAAAAAATTAACAATTATACGTGACACTTACTGGAGCTTCTCTCATATTCAGCAAAGAATTAGATGGAGGGAAGGTGCCCAGGCGCTTTTTGAAACCTTCTTCCACCGTCATTCCCCAGAACTGACTGTAGTTGTCAGCTTTCCATCTTCCTCAGAGACATAAAACAAACAAACAAAACCCAGGTTAGAGTTAATACATTGCTCCTTTGTAAGAGCACCGCTAACAATAACATCCAGAAAGAAGCTTCAAATTACGTTTCAAAACCTTGTATTTTATAAGCATGAGAAAATATTTAGCATGGGCTCTTCCACTGCAAATGAGTGTAGGATGGAGCAACACAGCAGTATATGAAAAGTGGTGATTTGAGGTCAGCATCATGTCAGCCTGCAGGAGATGAGCATGCAACGCTTCAGGAAAGTCCTGGAAAACAAGATGTTCAATCGTAATAATTACTGCTGTGTTGAAGTTATGCTCAGATTATGCTTCAGATGCCCACAAAGAACTAACAGCTTCATGTAATGAGTTATATTACCTTCAAGCTCTGATGCAGCAGCAGTAAGACACTGTTGAACCGAGCAGAAAGCCCAGCTGATATCTTCCTGAGTTTTATACTAACAGCCAGGTTGAAAGAAAGGGGTCCCAATGGCTCTTTAATTATTCCCTCCCTACTCTCAGGTAGACTAGACTCAGATTGTAGCGTTAAACCTGCAAACTGTATGCACGACAGAAAAAAAGCACCTGCAGAAGTTGAGTCACATCTCAGGTGGGCTTAACTGCCCTGTGGTAAACCTTACTGCTTACCGTTGACAAGGCAGAGGTGAAGGGCTCCAGGTGCCTAACTTAATTGTCTATCCCAGCTCAGTTGGTTTGAATGTCTCCCAGGAAGTAAAAAATGTTTCAGCACTGAGACACGGCTTGAAATCTGTGTGGGCTTCATTGGTGAATTTAACACCTTGGCTCCTAGGGAGGCAACCCCTTATCTCTGTCCATAAAGAGCCAGCAGGCTCCCAAAGCACAGCTCTGGTACTCTGGTGTCCCTAACCCTGCTGCACTACCTGAGGGGAATGAGAACTGGTAGCAAGAAAAACACTGAGCCCCACAAAGTTCTCATATCTTGGTCGCCATTTGGCCCATCCTCTCCTCCTCCAATGCTACCTAGAGTCCTGTTATGTGGAACAATGTTCTTGATGGAGGAGAAAAAATGACTTTAAATATCTATCCCAAGTAATAAATAAAGTGAAGAATAAGAGATGATCCAAATAGTGTTTCATGAGCAAAAAATTGTTCTATATTTGGAGAATGTTTTAGATAGTTGTTTAGAATGTCAACTCTTACCAGCACGAAACTTTCAGTATCTTTCCATTTAAAACTCTATAATCTGCCAGACATTTAGGAAAATTTCATAGATATACATTTACTGTCAAATTGCTGTAATGTAATCGGGAAGGAAGGAGTGGGGAGGACTGCATTAACTTGTAATTTGCACATACATACAATGAGCAATACACTGGTTTACAACAAAACCTTAAAATAAAAGTGTTCTCACCCATAATCTCCAGAATTGATGTACTGAATTAAGTCTTGGCGAACAAGGCATACTTCTTTTGAACACTTCCAGAGACTTTGGAGGCATTTGCTGAAAGGGCAAGAATATTACTGAGCAGAAAATGAATTGTCAAAGGAAAAATATGGACCTTAACATCAAAAGGAAGATGGAGGGGAAAAAAAGCATAAACAATATAAATCTCACATAGTATTTATGAAAACACAATGCTACTTCTCACTACTTCATTACCTAATGAAGCCTAACTGGAACAAAATGGGAAGGTTTACAGCTTGTGGGAAAGGTCATATTTGAAAAATTTTGCTTCCACCTTTGTGAGACCAAACAATGGAAGCAAGGCAATGTCCTGTAAATGAGATGTTCTGAGGACGTCTCACTCCGGAAACCCAGAAAGGAGGCATGTGGCCGTAAAACCTTGCTCCAAGGACCCTGGGCTAAAGTCAGGGCAGTGAGGGCCCCAGCCCTGTTTGGGTGCTGCCGGAGACCCCAGGCTGTCCTGGGGCTGTTTTTTGGAGCAGCAAAACAGGGAGATGGCTCAGGCAGTTGACTGCCAGGGCCAGCAGCAGAGCTCCTCTGCCTGCACTGTCTGCTCCTGTCCCAAGGCAGAGAAAGGGATGTTCAAACAGTTCATTCCCTTCCTACATAAATATACAAATATATATTCTTCCCTTATGAAATAATGTAAGACCTCATCACTCATGTCAAAGCAGCAGAGGAAGACATTCTAAAATAATCCCCCAAACTTTAATGACATTTGTTTTGCCTGCATTCAGGTCAATGCCCAGGTCTAGGCTGAAACCATTTCAACTCGGGTCAGAGCCAGCAGATTGACTGATCAGGAACACAATTAGGCCAGTGAGGAGGAGATTTTAATACTCTCATTTTCATATCTTGATCAGAAAGCCCATTGACCTCTTGCCATTCTTCTAAATTGGCTGTAATCTAGTTCTACAATACCTTAATACAGCACTTCTCTTCTAGCTGTTTTGATTTGATTACATGTTTAATATGAATTTAAGGATGCTCACTACCTTAAATCCTATTTCATGACATATGCTAAATAAAATTCAGTTTGCTTTTTTCTGAAACATTACCAGGAATTGCAGTTGTCTTTAATTATTGTTTCTTCTCCATAATATCGGCCATCTTTATAACAACCTGCCAAAATAACATATAGATGTGTGAAAAAAAATAACCATTTTAAAGCGAATTAACTCAAAACTGTTGCTACTGTTGAATCAATTGCTTGTGTGTGGTATGCGTAAATTATTTAGTTGGAAGTCAGCAACATCTATTTCCAGTTTCTTCCAAGTAATGAAGGCAGTTTAATGTATCTTAATTTTTTACCAGGTACATTATCATTCATAGTAAATTAAATCAGCAACAGATTCAAAACACCCACAGAAAAATTATTATCTTACATGTAAATAAATATAATGCTTCAAATAAAGTTATTTTCCAGTAAAAATAATACATTTCTAATAAAAATAATTTTCTAATTGGCAATTAAAATAGAAACAAATTTTTCCAGTTATAGAATTTTAAAAACTAATAACTATTCCAAACCTACTGTAATATATTCTTTTTCCTTGCCAGTTTCATTCCTCTTTGAAAAAGAGACAGGTCGGTTATGTTTCAAGGCAAATGGATGTTTCATATAATCTCCAAAACTCAATATAAAACCTAAATTGATTGAGTGTATTTTCCAAACAAATACATGCCTCCTAATTTTTTTCTTTGATAACACATCACTGAAGAAAGACTTGATGTGTGTTTTAAGATCTTCCACACAAACTGTTTCTTCAGTGCGCTTGATTGTCAAAGCTTCAGTAAAAGAAAGATCCAGAATGCCTGTGCAGGGCTTTGGCTCAAGTCTATAACAAACGTTGTACGTTTATCGCATGGGTCTTAGTTTTCCACCCTGTTCTCACTGTTCCTCCACTGGTGAGCCTGCAGGTAAAGATCATGTTCCTTCCCCCACTGAAAGGATTTGGAGCCAGAACCCCCGAAGTTCTTTCTCCTCCATGTTCAAGAAGCTTAGACCATGTTTTATATTAATATAGTGTTGACTTGCATTTGCATTATATCACGCTTTTTTCCCACCGCAAGGAAGGCCATCCCCTTCTCATGGCAAGGGCTGGAGTTTGTCTGCCCAGACATACACACGTATGCCTTGGCTGCCTAGACTTCCTTTATTGGCAGGAGAGACATACGCACTTCTAAGCCATAGCTAATTTCATACTGAAGTGCAGAGGTAGACTCGAGCTGATGAATTAATTATAAGTGCCTATCTTTCCCTGTTAGTCATACAGCAGGCTATGTTAGCTAGCGCAGACGTAGGTGAGATATATGCCGCCTAAGCAGTCTGAGGCCCAACGTGTCTGCTCTCATACAGCTTCTAAGATCCGAGATATGTTTCAGGGAGTACCCAAAGCAAATTACTTAAGCGTCACAGTTTGCCACAAAGTCAGCATCAGACAGTAGCTGGAAGGAGGCATCAAGCAAGATATATCAGATATATCAAGGGAAGGAAATATTGGTGCAGCATCTCAGTGACAGGACAGAGCCTCACTGGAGCTCCGCTGGCAGGCCTCACCACCCAGGCCTGAGAAAAAGTGCAAACCTGGGCAAGTACGGAAGCAGCTTTCTAATAATGTATGCTTAGGGAATTGAAGATTGAAACCATACAGTTCCTTTAGTCTAGCCAAATTAAGACTTAGAGGACCAGGAGTGCTGCCTGAGGCATCAGTGGCAGAGAGCAGATATATCTAAGCTAAAAGACACCGTCTGCATGAGAGCACAGCAAGATTGTCTGGCCCTGAATATATTAGGTTGAAATATGAATACATTAAGTGGGAAATCAATTAATTTGAAGCTGCAGCCTGATGACTTTATGAATAGGATTATACGGTGTGAAAATCATGATTGGAAGGAAAAGTATTTAAAAAACGAGGATTTCCCTCCAAGTCAAGCATTCCTATACCCCCACAGCTCTTAAGTCATTTGCCCCCAGTATTGATATAAGTACATCTGTCAGTGAAATGTCTCTAGGTCTACTCAATTGTAGGCCAGATACTGGCTGTGTAAGTGTCAAAGCAATTAGCAAACTCCCTGGATGTCACTTTTATACCACCAGGGTGAGATCTAGTGTGTTGACTCTGACAGGGCTTTTTGTACCATCAGAGTAATTGGAACAAAAAGATAAAATAACTAACAAATATAGTCAATAAATAAAAATCTAACAGTTATTCTAATAACAAAAATTAAAATTAAAATAGTAAAAAACCAAGTCTTCTATTGGTTACCTAAGGCAGCAATATGCACAGTTTCTTCTGAAACTACACAGGAAAGACATCAAAACATACTGAATGCTGGGTTCCTAAAGGTAAAGTCAAAGCAGTTCCACACAGTTAAGTCAAGACTGGCCCTCAGCATGGTGCACACCCATGGAAGAAGTCACGGTGTAGCTTACTGCTGCTGTGCACCAAGCCAGCGAATAGATGGGAATCCAGAAATAAAGCACTGAGTAGTTTTATTGCTGCTCATTCTAGTCCATGTAAAGCACTTCAGTTTATTGGTTTATTTAAAGAAATATGACTCAGGAAGCACTGAGAGCAAAACCACAGGCAACCAAAAGATCAAAATCATCCAGGTGAAAAGTACCTTGGCATATGTAGTCTTCTAGTGCTTAAATAAGTCTTACCCAAATGCAGAAGTGCAGTCTCATTTACTAAAAGTCGGCTAATATACTTATGTCATTTCTAAAAATGTTTCATAGTTTGATTAATCTTCAGACATTCAGTCCTTTTTGTTTCTCCATTTTCTCCTTCCGATTAGATTCTCTCTTCCCTGTTCCTCAGACATTCCAGTTCTGTAAAGTTCCTTTAGAGGTTTGGGGTTTTTTTCCTGCTGTATTTTGGCTGTTCTATTATTCTCCTTTTACCCTTTATATTACTTACATAACAAATATCCAATAAGCAGATTTTAAAAAGCTGCAAACTTTCCATCAGGGAAGCAATTTAAGGATCAGAAAAACAGGATCTTCTTCTGAGATGAGATATAAAACAAAGATATAAGCTCACCCATAGGACAAATAAAAGTGCTTGAATAGAGTAAACATAATTGCTACCTCTGGCAGGTATGTACAGTCCAGGAGTTACAAAACAGTGAACACACATACAAAAAAATTTTATTAATAAAAGCAGTAAAAATATTACCCCTCACCTATTCCCTTATCTAAACCTTCTGTTACACTTTTACCTTTTAGAGGTAGACCTACAGCAGGGCCCACATGGCAAACTGCTGCAGGTTTTGCAGTGATTCTTTTCCAAGAAACAGTTTGCCAGACTAGACCCACAGGCTGTCAGCTCTGGAGCAGAAACGCTGCTAAATGTTTATGTGGAGCTTACTACAACAACCCTCTGATCTGTTGGAAATATTATGTACTACTGCACCAAATACATATGAAACAAATGTCTTTACATAAATCATAGAACATTTGTTTAGATTATTAGAAACGCTTTGGAAAATCAAATTTGTTTTACAGCATTTCTGTCACTCCCACTTATCAGATTTTGGCTGCATGCCTGGCTTAAGAGCACAGCCTCCTGAAGAGTTTGTGGTCGGGGTGCTGGAACGCAAGCAGCAGGGTTATTGCAAAGAAACAGTTAATTTTAAAAAGTCATGGAAGCATTTTTGTTGATTTTAGGCTTTTGAAAGTTTAGTACGGTCTCCTTCTTTTCAGCCAAATTTGGTCTACCAATAGTAAGAAGCTACAGAGTCTTAAAATCCACAATTCTAAACTTTTCTCACCAATTGAGATTTGGCCTCTGTAGGAACCAAGGGAAGACCAGCTGTCTGTATATAGGGTTTTTTGCAATTTTTAGTTCTAAAAAAAAATACACTGAGTTTAGAGTAGTGCTGGAGGAAATTCCACTTCAAACTAACTAGTAAGAAACTAAAATATGCCAGAAATCTTTGTCCTAACCACAACCCTTCACCTAGTCCTGCACCTGAGCTGTCATGGGAAACATAGTATCCCACAGGAAAGCTATGCTGGATCAAAACCATTGCAGAATACCTCAGAACAGTATCATTCAGGACAACCCTCAGTGTTCTTGGTGATTTATTTGTACTGATGGGTATAAAAATTTAGAGCTTGCTGTTCATCTCATGTTAATCTGTGAAGCTCTATTGAAATTGTTGAGATTACACTAATTTTGATCCCATGAGGTTATCTCTGAGAAGTTTCAGGTAAAACAGAGATTCTGTCCAACAGAAATATGATCTAACCAATGCTAAAAATATGTCCCTAGAAACAAAGGAATAACAACAAATGTAATTCTTACTCCAGTTTCATACTCAGTGTCTTTGTCCAGTATGTCTTCAGTCACATTTTTAGGATGTATACACTCTAAAGATCAATCAGTAATTTTATTTCCAAGTATATTTTATCCTAATACACTAACTGAGCATTTTTTCTATACCTACCTGATGTTGGAGGTGGCCAAGGCTCATCTGACCTGGTGGGCTCAACAGGGTGGTCACAGACATCCCAGTAGTCGGCACAACAGTCTACAGGGCCAGGAGAACCTGAGGCACAGAACTGGTCACAGTAACATACAGCTGCTTTGGAGACGATGTTAAAGCTGCAGGCATCGTCTCTTCCTGTGCAACAGCCTCGTACCCTGCAGGACCTTCCCTGATACAGACTCCTTTTTAGCCTGTTCCACTTTGCAGAACCACCATCTTCAACAGAGTAAAGTCCTCGGGGGAAATTTCTTCTAGAGTCAAGCTGCTTTGCCATCCAAACTTCACTTGCAATGCAATATAAGAGCAATATCTGACTTTTGAGCCACATTCTTCTGCCTCAAGCAGCGTTTTCTGAGGCTCTCTGTGCTTCACTTTTTATCAGTAAATGTTCATTTACTGTAGAGGTAATACCTTCAGTTAGTATTCAGAAAGAAATCTGAACAGAAGGCTGCAGAGTACAGTTTTCTAGGAAGACTCTGTATGTGTTAATTATTAGTCAGACATGTTGTAAACTGATTTATTTGCCCAAGATACAGAGACACTCAAAACAGAGCCATGACTGTGTAGTCATCATTATGAAACGTTGGGTGCATTCTTTTGCAAGTGAGAAAGTTTATAGTAAGGGTTTCAGAATATGCAGAATATACATGGTCCAATGTTTTAGTTCTGTACTTTTAACTTCTAAAATCAAAACAATGTGAGGAATGAGTACACCGTGTTGAAGCAAGCTCTCTTTCTTTTGGGCTTTATTTACCTGTAACTAATATGTTCTCCATATGATTGGAAATTATGTAACACTTAAATTGCATTTCTTCTACATTTTCCTTTCTGATATGCAGGGCTACATCACTGAAGTAAACTTATCCTGCATCCCCCATTTCAATCCTGTTTCTAGTGATCTAGCTTAGCTTTATATGCTTCATTTTTGCACTGTTTTACTGTGGGCAAATTCTGAAAAAGTCAGGTGATATTCAGTATAAACTATTACCCAAAGATATTCTTTTAAGGTTTGCATTTCTTTAGTCAAAATGAACTTGGAAATCATTACAAATAGTGTAATAAATACCCACTGATGAGTGCTCATTCCTGTTTGAAAAGCAAATGCCTGTATTAATAAAATCACAAAGAAAACCAGAGCAGATATTAAAAGATAAGTCTAACAGCCCTTACCACTTGATCTATGATCTCCAGGTTTTTGAACAGCAGACCTGAAGAAATATGCATGGTACAGTCACCAAAACTTAAAAGATTCAGAAAAAAGCAGCAGTGAACTCTGGAGTTCCTAGCAGAGACAGAACGTAAGGCTAAATTGCGAAAAATATCATAGTTTCAAATCTGAACTGTTACAAGACAATTTAAGTCTCCAAAGCTGAACAAGCAGAGGTAAAACCCAGCCATTCTTCTGTCTCCATTTTGTAGTAAACGAGAGGAACCTGGAGAAGTTGATGGCAGACTGTTCTCGAGGGAACGAAGGGGATCGTTCTCTGTGACTTCAGCTGGGCTGTTCAGTGCCACGGGAAGTCACAGCACGAAGGGCAGCAACTTTTGAAAGCACAGCTGGCAGCACAGCTGGTTTGGATGCATTGCCATGAATGGCAGAGACCTTAAGAGGAAATGTGTGTGTGTGTATGTTTATATATATGGGCTTGTAATCCAAATGTTGGAGTCTGTAATACCATTTCTTGACCGCAGTGCTTTTATTAGGCCTACCTCCCACACTGTCCACAGCATAGCTAAAGAACTGCAGATGAGGGAAAATTGCATCAGACCACACGATTTTTGTTTTGCTCTGTTGCAAGCAATCTTCTGTGTGGAAGTTAATAGAAAGGCCAAGGACAGCAACATGCAATCACTGTACATCACATAAGAGGACATAAATCTTAGCCTTCAAATTTGCTCTGTGGTTTTTTTTATTAAGTTTTGTTTATGAGACAAAAATCTGGAAAACGTTAAGTCTGTCACTTATGCTATAATGCATCAAATATAACATGAGGAAAATGAGAAAAGACATGTTGATGGAAACTCAGGTGAAGTGTTCACTAGAAATGACAATCCAGTTCTTTTCCTTATGTCTACGCAGCTCCATCAATTCCAAGAGAATGACTCCTGATTTGCACTGGCATTAGCAAAATGTAAATCTTCTTTGTTATGACAGATCTTTGGAAATATTTTTACAAAGTTATCTCCTTGCTCTGGAAGCATAACAAAGGAAAAAAGCTACCATATATGATAAATATTATCAGCCAGCCAGACTAAGTGAACAGGCATATCTGTGTTTTAAGTTACAGACCTCTGGTTTCTTTTGGTTTTGCTTGGTGTTTTTTTTATTTATTTTATTTTTCAACTTTAAAGACTTGCTGATGATAAACTAGAAGTGAGGGATTTCCTTGGAAATGACGTGAGCTAGTTTACACAAGAATGAGATTTCTTTTAAAGGAATGCTAAAATGTAACTTGTGTTTTTAAACAGCTGTGTTTTGTGACACAAGAAATGGTGCTGAAACTTGATAAATTCTATTTTTCCCAATTGTTGACATGTGTTCAAACCTTAAAAAAACCCATGAATCTATTCTATTGTTTTTCAGCAAATATTTTTATTTCAGTACTTTCCTTTGTAAGCAAAAGTAGCTCTCTGTTCACTGTATGAAAGCACGCGTTGACTCACCTGTAACTAGAAACAGTTAAACATGATTCTTTTTCTCTATTGAAGATTAACCTATTCCAAGCATAACAGCTCTGCTAAGCTTCTGAGTTAGGGTCGTAGTCCTACTTCTAGTCTGCACTCTTAAATACAAAAATATCTGACTTGTACCTGTTTCAGCACTGCCTGATGTTTACCCTTGAGCTTCAAAAAGCACCACACATTTGGCAGGAATTCAAATATTAATATCACTGAACACTTAGTGGAGTAACAAATGAAAAACAGCTTAAAATGTCCAAGAGTCTTTTTAAAGTTGGAGCAGGATTATTCCACAGCCTTTCTTACAGAAGTCTCCATGATTTGTCTGAGTTAGCCTATTAGACATCATAAAAATCTCATTTTTAGTCATCTTCAGATTACAGACAGTGGCTGGTGAGGCTCTGGGTGCTGAAGGTCACTCCCAGGACAGACGGCATTGCCCACCCCATCAGAAGACCACGGCACCTTCCCTTCCCCTGGTCAAGCCTTGCACCCAGACCCAGAGGGAGAATTGCAGTACCATTGCCTTGTGCCAGGAAAATTAAGTGACTCTCAGACAGTTTAGGAAGAAACCAGGATGCCAGACCCCAGTTCAGTCATTCGCCAGTAGACACAACCCAATGCATCAGAGAACCTATGTAATTGCTTATCTCCAGTTTAAACTCTGCAATGACATGGGCCATCCCTTTTTTTCCTGAACTCAAACAGAAAACTGTTTACTCCTCATACAAAATACATCACTGATTTGTAATTGCTGCAATAGTTTCCACTTACTACTCTTTATTATTAATGGCTGCAATGCAGTAAAAGTTTCGAAAGCAAAACCACTTCACTAAAAGTCTCATTCTTCTTATTGTCAGCCATACTCCAACATTGCCCGGAGGTCAGCCCACTCTGGGCTCAGTCAGGTAAATACATGTGAAGAATGGGAGAACCTGTGCATGAACCAGCTCAGTATGCATCCAGCCACACAGCTGCAAGTGCTTTCCTAAACAGTGTTTCACTAGGGCTTGCAGAATGGGTAACAGCAGTCATTGTGGCTTATATCTGGATAGGAGCCTCTCAGGAGAAAAAACCAGCCAGTGGCCCCAACTTATCATGGACCACAGGCCACCTTCGTTCCGCTGTCAATGCAGATTATTGTGGACAGATTAGCCTGTGCATAGCTGCACATAGCTTCAGAGAGATGATACTTGCAATGAGTTTGCCAATCCCAAACCTCACCAACCAGTTAGAGGTGAAGGAGAAGAAGAACATGCTGTATTTCACTGTCAGTAGGAGCTCTCAGAAGCTGTTGTGCTGGTGTTGCATGGCAGATGTGTACCTACTGGTGTTCATCTCAAATGTGTGGCCCTATCTGATCGCACCAGGGAATGTGGGCACCCCAAGCCTAAACTCTTCTCTAGACGGTGGGTAGATTGACAAGGGCAGACACAGAAGTAGCCTCCCAAACCAATACTAGAATCCTGAACATGTTATCCATGTGCCTACCGTTAGTCTTACCACTAAGCAGGCTTCGAGGTGCTTTGGATACATATTAAGTTTGGTGTTATTGCAATGTGAGTGTCACCAGTCCACTTCTAGAGAAGTCGGCTTGCAGCAGGGTCTTCCCTTGACTTGTAAGCTACCCCATGCCATTTACTTTGGGGTGTATGACTTGATTAGTGTATGTATAGCCTAGGATTGCCTTGTGTATGGCTAGATACTACACCTTGCATAAGTGAGAGCAGCCTTACATAGAAATCATCAGCTTATTTTGTTCAGACATCTTCTACAATGTACAAAGAGATGCTGCAAGAGTGATATATACAACTTATTCATATGAAACAATTATGCCCTAGATAATGCACATACTGGAGAGCCGCTATTAACATGCTCACCAACCCCAATAAGGCAGCCAGTGAGCCTTTGCAGGGTAGGCAAGCATCGGTCAGTTAGGGGAGGACTAAGCTTCTTAATCCTCCCCTTATTAATTAAGAGGATTAATCTCTTAATCCTCATAACTGAGGCTGAGTTGCTTAGTGTTGCTGAGTTGCCACTTTCTGATTCTCTGCTTTTAAGGATTTTTTTATACCTTAAGGTATGGATTTTTTCCTTTTGTATCCATGAGCTGCTACTGTTAACCCTTTTAACAAAATGCTTCCCTCTGTGCTTTCACTTTTCTCATTTTGCATAGTTTTAGCTTGTGAACTCCCTGATATTTAAGCAATTTTCTCATTAAAACTGAGTCAAGACCACTGAGCTGTGCCACACCAGGCTTTGGATCCCAGAGAGCTGAACCCTTGGGCCAAGGGCTGCCCTTAGTCTGATGCAGCAACTGAATTTTCTCAAGTAATGATTTCTGAGGCTACTTCCCATGGCCCGTTCTATGTCACTACCCAGACACATCCCTTGTGCTAGCCAAATCTCCCTTCTGACCACTTGGGCCAACTTTCATAAGTCCTTTTTTACCAGCTTGAGTTGTAGCACATAGCAACAACAGAAACACCACAAGCATGTACAGGATGGGGTGAACACTGTGTATCAGACTGCAAGAGAGGAGGAGGGAAAATGGAGACCATAAGCCCTTGCTAAACATAGGCATTCATTGTGATCCTGACAGGAATGTGTATTATATCAGAAAAATAACGCAAGGTAAAGTCATCAGAACTTGGACTAAATATATTACTCTCTTGAACAAGCAACATCCATTAATTTTATAGTACTACTGAAAAAGCAATCAATTTCTCATGTTGAGTTTTGCTCTTTATAATATCTCCTTAAAAGATTTTTTTCTCTTAATATTTTTTCCATTGGTTTCTCAGGATAGAATTCCTAGGCTGTAATTGCCAGTATACTCTCATTTTTCATTCATAGACGGAAGTTGTTCGAACAGATAGGAAGACTATTTTTTAAAGTATGCATGAATGAACAAAGTCACAAACACAGAGATCAACAAAAGGATTCCTCTTTTGCCCTTCCTATAATTCCAGTAGTTTTTTCTTTTGCTTGTGTTCCTTCCTCCTATGGACTTCAATCTATCACCTGGCCTAATTTAAACCTAAACCATACCATGTGAATAATCCTCTTGGCTAGACAGGATAGATGGGCTTTGGGCTTTACAAAAATGAAATGCAAGGGGCAAAAAAAGTTGGGTTTGGAACAAATTCAGAACAAAGCAACTGTTTGAAAAAAATGGGCAGGAAAGCTTACTAAGACTTTTGAGAATCACATAGATCATACTGGTTCTAAATATGAATTTTGCCCACTTTGGTGCTCTACTGAAAACAAGAAATACTATCAGGTCGTTGGTGGATAGACCTATTACATCTTGTACAATATTTATAACACATTTATAACACATCTATAGATGTGTTTATATGTATGCATTTATATTTATTTTTTAAAGTTTTCAGTACTTTTTTTGTTATATTCACCTATATGTGTTGATTTCTGTCCAGAGAAACTCTCTCTTGAATTCACTGAAACGCTTTTCTCAATTTTTTCTTTAACCCTCTGTTAATGGGTATGCTGTCCACAAGATACACACACTTCTATTATTTTTCTATTGAGAAAAGAAACTAATACAAAAACAACCCTTATATGTCTATCACTCTGTTCATGACATTCTGAAGGACATGTGTGCTTCTGTACCAAGGGAAAAATGTATATTTTACCTACATAGAGAGACTCACTGGTTGCTGAACTTCTCTTCTGTTTTCACAGTTCCAGAGTTCAACAGTTTAAATGAAGGCTGGATTGAAATTATACCAGGCCCAATAGTGCAAGAGGCTGAGTAGCCTAAGAACTATTCTATTTAAACTGGTTTTAATTTTAATATTTTAACTGATGATAATATTTTATAAATTAGTTCATCACATCGTTTTAATGAATGCAGCAGCAATTCCCACTAAAATATTAATCTTAAACACAACGCAGCAGTGTGTGAGGAGGTGAAATGCTCCTGCACACCAGGACAGGGCTGCAATGCAAAGGTCCTGAACATATACATAACTGTGGGGTGACTTCTGGTTCAGAGGTTCAAGGGATCAAGGAGAAGACAGTTGACTCGTGCAAGCATAGACAGTCAGCTTCCTTAGACTTTTATACTGCATTTTGGTAGAAAAGTGCTTAAGATCCAGTCTCGGACAACATTGTGTGGGAGCAGCGCAGGATCAAAAAAACCCAGCAGCATAAACTGCAGAGGAAAGTGGCGATTCTTCCATGTGCGCCAGGAGTGCAGCTAGTACTTCTGCCTGCAGTCACCAGCTGGCATGGACACTGCCTGGCCAAAAGGGCAGTGAATATTGCATGCAGTATTTCACAAAATGTAAACGTCCGTGTGGTGGCAAAATGTGACCAAGGTTAAAAGCGTGGGAACATTCCTTTCCCAACGATGTTGGCATTTGTTCTCAGCTATTTGAAATACGTGGAGCTAGATTTACAGGAGTAAAAACAAGAATCACAACAAACAGTTTGCAACAAAAATACAGCTTTATTTAATTTCGACATTTATATTATTTCTAAGGAAAATATGCGGTGTTATATTGGGCATCTCTTAAACCAGCAAGCACTTCAAGAAATGATATTTCAATATGGCACATTCATGTATGTATCTCTGGGGTTAATTATGGTAGTACATAAGATTACCTCTTGAAAGAATATTTGATTGTTATTACTGCTTTGCAATTAGCATACTGGAAGCAATTTTTGTTTTTTTAATGGTGCTTTAAATAACATTTGTGCTGTAGATTCCTTCTCAATATGGAAACAGGCCTCAAAACACTCTATGGTTTTAGCTCTTGATCCTAATTTGGGGCTGCAAAAGAAGAGTTTTCACATGAACACAAGTTTCAAAAAATACAGATTAGTAAACTGTGTAACATGCACTGAGGTCACTTAGTTTTCCTAATTTGTACAACCTGATGATCTTGCTAACAAATGTAACTTATAGTTTCACAGAAAAAAAAGCCCTAGTGATATATTCGGCCACCTCGTTTGTGCTATAGCTGTGAGAGAAGATGACAGCTGGCAGACCAAACCTTCCTTATGAGATGCTTGCCTGTCTTTGCAGCAGTCTGAGGTAAACTGGTTTAGCACTTAAATTTCCACATAGCCGCAACTGTCCAGATTCTAAACAAGATCTCTTTCCCTGAAATTTGGACCCATTTCTTTTTCTTCTACTCTCAGGGAGGAGAAGTGACTAATATCCATTTATAACAGTCCATTATGAAGAGATATAAACTGTTGTGCCTCTACTCTGCCCTTATTTCTTTCCTTCTGCGTGAAGACACTGAAACCTTTACATCTTCTCTAAATCTTCCATTCGTTTCCCACATCCCATGCAACTGATTCTTCACTAATACTGAACAAAGATGAGTAATTACCTCCATCATATTATAAGTACTCCCTTCCATATCTCCCTGGAATGGCATTTTTCTTAAGAGCATCACCTCTTCAACTCAGATTCAGTTTGTGGTCCCCTATAATCCTCAGGTTCTCTCCTGCAGTATTACTGTAATTTCTTTTCTGTCTGTGTTTTTCATATTTCTTTGTATTTGTCTTCAATGAATTTTATCATATTGATTTCAAGCCATTCCTCTAATGTAAGGGACATTTTTGGAATTCTAATGCTGCTTTCCAAGCTGCTTGCAAGTCCTCCCAAATGGGCATTATCTGTAAATTTTGTAAGCTTACTGTCCATGTGATCAAGCAAGTAATTAATGGCAGTGTTTTATAGTGCTAGAGCTAGAAGACAGCATTGTGGAAGCCTGTGTGAGATGTTCTCCCACTTTGGCATCAAATGATTGTTCTCAGAGTCCAGCCTTCCAATCAGTTGCACATCTACCTTATGTGAATTTAATTTAGTCAGTATCTGCTTTGCTTCCTTATGAATGTCATGTGGGACTGGGCCGAAGGTACACTGTATCAAACACATTCCCTATATCTGTTCTGCTGTCAAAGAAGGAAATGAGATCAACTTGATAGGATTTGTTTCTGACGTGTCCCTGTGCAAGTCCTCTTATCTCCCTACTATTCTCTAGAAGCCTACAAATGGGTTGTTTAATACTTTGTTCCAGTGTCTTGGAAATGCCATTAGGGCTGACTTTGCTGTAATTCTTTAGATTTGCCTTTCCTTCTTTGTTAGATATGACATTGTGTTCTCCTTTCTCCAGTTTTCTAGGAACTTACTCATCCTGTTAATCATGAGAGTTTGAGAAATTGCTTTGGTTAAGTATTTTAAGGATACATTTCATTAGGCTGTGTCATCCTGAATACTCAAATTTACCTCAGTATTCCTTCAGGTGTTCTTTTCCTTTTCTCTCCATGATCCTACTCCCAAACTCTTAATAATAACTGAAACAAACTTTTAATCATAATTAACCTTTTTTGTGAAGACTGAAACAAACAAAAAAAGACATTGAACATTTCAGCCTTTTCTATATCACCTATTTGCTGACATGCCTTGTGAAGTACTGTGTTATATCTGCTCTCAAGCATAGCACATTATTTGCAATGTAGTATTGTTTAACTCTAGCAAACCATTCATTTTAGTGGCACTATGTGGTTATGTGCTCAAATATAAAATAATATTCATCTTATTCCAATGACATTACTTCACAATCTAATTCCAGACCATACCTTAATTTATTCCACCTGTTTGATTGCAGCCCACTTAAAATTAATTAAATTGTGACTTTATTTGTGTGCTAAGAAGTTGAATTATTCTGCATTGGTAATTGTTAATAGAAAATCATTCACCAAACATACCCAGATTATTATCCAAACGCTAAATTGTATCTTGTCATCTTCTCAAACAAAACTATACAAGTATGTTAAAGTGACACTAAAGAAGTAGTTACACATTCAAAGTGTGACTGTAATCAAGTCAGAAAAATAGTAATACTCACCACCATCGCTAAACAGAACCTCTTTCATTGGCAACCTGTAGAATAAAGGGACATAAAAGGTGAAAACAAAGTAGAGAGGAGAATAAAAACTGCAGTATATTAAGCAGGCACAGTTCTACAGACCGGTGGACAACTTCATACAGCACCTTGTCTTTTAAAAACCTTGGTTTCCTGCATTGTTAATTTATAGCTATGCTTACTGAAGGGGGATGATTTTTTATGCATCGACGTGTTTGCAGAAGTATACTGTACATATAGTAAATTTCAACAGACAAGTATCACCTTGGCTAAATGCACATTAGAAGACATTTCAGACTCATGTTGGGTTTCCATTTGTTTTTTGAGACCACATCCTGAGAGGACGGAGCATGTGGCCAACCTTGCATTCACATGGCATGGATGTTGTTTTCCTGCACCTTAGCAAGACTTTCAACACAGTCTCCTACAGTAACTTGGTAGCCAACTCTGGACTACAGAGTGGATGAATAACTGTTTGGACCACTGGTCTAAAAAGATAGTAGTCAACAGTTCAAAGCCTCTGTTCCAGGTTGCATTTCAGAGGATGCTAGGGTGACACCTCCACCAGGGAGCTGGGTGGTAGGAGAGCCTACATGTCCAGGAAGTCTGTGGATGTTACTAACTTGGCGGGGAGGGAGAAACTGATAGGCTGAGGGTAGGGCTCCCATCCTGGAGAACTTTGCCAAGCTGGAGGGATGGACTGGCAGGACATTCGTGACCAAAGGCAAATACAAAATCCTGCATCTGCCGGGGGACAAAGGGGACAGAAGAAGTGAACAACCCCGTGCAACAGTAGAGGCCAGTGGCTGACTGGCTTGGTAACAGCTCTGCAGAGAAGGACCTGAGGTCTGGTTGACACCCGACTGAATGTGGATCAGCCCACCCTTGTGATGAAGGATAACCTCATATACAGCTGCACTAATTAGAGCATAGCCAGCAGGTTGAGGAAAGTTTTTATTCCCCTCTGCTGGGCACTAGTGAGGCTGCATCTGGAACATAGTTTCCATTTTTGAGCCCTCCCAATAGCAAAGATTTGACAAGCAAACAGAAGAAACACAATGGAGGACCATCAGGATGGTTTCGAGCATCCCTTGATTTTTGGGAAAGGCATATGTCATATGAGAGGAAGCTACAGGACTTGTTTAACCCGAAGGGTAGGCTAAAGGGTATCTATTTTCCCTCTCCAGCTATTTAAGTGGGGTTTATAGATGGCTCAGATTTACATGGTGAAAGGAAAAGAGGTAACAAGTGGGGAAATTTTAACTAGCCATAAGGAAAAATATTTTTTATCATAAGAGTGGTCAAACACTATAACTAATTTTTGTCTTATTCTGCGATTCTAATTACTTATGCATTACTTAAGTATTGAATAATAAAAAAGCCTTCTTCAAACTGCAACTGTGTTCTGACTGTATTCGAGGCAAGCTCTTTTCCTCTAAACTATTACACAGTACTCCTGCCATTTAAAGGGAACCAAATACAACAGGTGTTTCTTAAAGCCAAATAGAATTAGATCAAAATGGCAGTTTAAATGACATACTGACATTTAGTACTTTATCTGTATCACATTTATATTACTACCCTTTCGGACTTTTTGATGTAAATTTACCATAAGTAATACATTTGCAGTAATTCTTTTTATAGCGATCACATTAGAAATAAAATCCTATAAATGCACAAAATGGTTTTTCCTTGTTATTGCATGGGGATCTAATATGCCCATTCATGTCAGTAGGATATAACTGAAACTTCTTACTTAAAACAAGGAGATATCATTGAAGCTGGCCAAAAGTATTGCCCAAATACCCATTGCAAGTATAAAATTCCTGTTGTACATATAAAATATTAAAAAATAAAATGTTTAAAGCATTGTTAAAGTATAAAGTAAATAGAAAGTATGTCTGCTGATATTTAAAGGTTTTATTTGAGAATTTACAAATGTGCATTGTTTGGACCTACCTTTCTATTTATAAATATCAGAAGACTGCAGTTTACTGTTCCTTTTTTAGTAGCCCATCCATTTTGGAGGTAAAAGAATTTGCCACAGCTAACATCTGAAATTCTTATTGCTTTAGTAAAAGCAGCAGTTATTCCTACTTTTGATGCTCACTTTCAGGGTCATTAAATTTTCAGTTAAATGAACTGTTATGATGATAATGGAGAGAGCCTAGGGCTGCAGTCCCTGGCTTGGTCAAAATAAACTAAGACTGGTGAGACTATCGCTTCAGAGAGGTACTGTTCATTTTGTTCCAAAACATTTTTGGAAGATCACAGGTCAAGTCAGAACAGTTCTCATTTTAGAGGTAAGTAGCATCAAGGGATTTTCTAATTTGCATCATCCGAGAGCTTTTTTTACATGTATTGCTATTGCTCTTTGCCTCACTACTTTCTGCCTTGATCTCTATGCTTAGTCTCAGTCTGTGAAGCATTCTTTATGAATTGCCTAATGCCCCCTAGTTTATCAGATAATCCATAAACTCTGCAAATCAGCAGTGCTGCAAGTTACTCTGCCCCTGCATCGCAAGCGTGGGAGCAGCAGCGATGCTGACTGTGTCACTCTGCAGCACACGCACGCTCTGCAGCCTGGCTAGCTACGGAGCTGGTAGCGATGTTCTGCCTTACCAGTATAAACAAGCTCTCCACTGGCTGGAGGACAGGGCTGTAAATTTATGCAAACACTGAAGTAGAAAGTGAATAGTGTGTCCGCAACGTGACAGGTGAGCCCGTGTTTGTGTCTCCAACGAAAGTACGAGGCCAACACAGTCTTTTGCCCCAAAATGTCCGCATGCAGAGAAGGATCTGTCCCAGCACCAAATGAAAGAAGAAGGTGCTGGAACGAAGGAGTTTACATTTGAGCAGGAGCAACTTCCAATCCAGTTCCCTCTAGTTTCATTAGGTATCTACCATACCCTGTTCATGCTTTGACAGGGATCTTCTTTACAAGTTGAGAAGGTATTGAACAGTACGTGAGAACTGGATCATTTACAGAACACCTAACCACCAGCAGCAGCCTCTCCCAGGCTGTCAGGATAAGCTGGAGGAGAAAGCAGACTGTACCCTGCTCTCATACCTTCCCACCAGAGACAGGGAAGGGCAAGCCTCCGCTATGGGCACAGCCCACACTCATCCATCCCTGCTTCAAAGTGGTCATGATGTCAAGCAACTTGGGGGGGGATTGTGTAAGCTCTGGGTTTTTCTTTGTAAATCCAGGGTACAATGACAGTTTCTTTAACTGGAGGACCATCACTCTGCTCTGATAATGCCGTTTGGGTTGGAGCTTTGGTCTAATGTAAAAACCCTTACATAAATTCTTTAGTACAAGGACTCTTCCATAAAATGGGTGCATTTTCTTCTTATATGTAGAATCTATCAATGATTAATACTAATGTTGACCTCTAACCAGGAACACTCCTTAAGTAAATAAAGATTAAGAGCAATGTATAACAGAACTTTGGACCTTATTGACATTTTCATAGAATTTCAAATTTCAAGAACTTCTGCTGTTGAAGTTGTTTGAAGTGGAGCATGGCAGATTAATTGTTTCCCCTTGTAAAAAAAGGGAGCCTCTTGTACTAAAACTCTCACAAGTTTGTTCAAAAGACAGTCAGTGAAATCCTGCCACCACTGAAGTCAATGGAATCAGCTTTTTCTCATGGGGTCTTTTTATGAATGTTGACCTTACAGATACTATTATTGTGTCAAATAATTATTGCAGATCTTTCAGGCATAACAAACAGATAAGACAGAGTAACAGCTGCAGCAAAAGATTATATGAACCTAAAGTAATTGTATAATAGACTTGGGATTTTGCAAGTCATATATGAATAAGGGTAATGAATACATACCTTTAGCATCTGCACACAATGTCTTTTTGTGACTATGCAGGTACATAGGCCCCATGTTTTCTCTAAAGATTCTGTCTCAGTACAATTCTGAGAATGATTATAACATCATTCACACATCGTAACCTGGGAAAACACTAGATTTACTTGAAAGAAGACAGTAGGTATCAGAAATTATTGGTATATCTCTTGGTTAGGTCTTAAAGGAGTATCCTTCAGATCTCTTCCAACTAAAAAGCACTGGCTGTAGAGAAGGATTTGACAAGGAGAAGAATGTCCCTTATTTGTTTTCCTGCTTTCACAGAGAAGTGACAGATCTGATTTGCTTCATGCTGTTACAGAATGAGGCTAAAGTTGCATGAAAAATAGAATACTGTTCTTCTGAATACAAAGGTAACTCCCTTTTTTTTTTTCCCCCAGTGAATACTTCACTTTGAGGAAAACAATACAAACTACTAAGTAGAAACTAGCAGCACCTTTCCTTCTTCCCCTCTCTCACTCCTTCCTAACGGTCAAGGAGGTGCTTATGTTTCACAGAGCATCTGCCTACCCATTCTTTTTTGGAATTATATAAATTAAACTGACTTTCTCTCACTGTGTTTTTAACTCTGAGGGAGGAACATTACAGGAGAAGTTGTTAAGTATGAGCCTATATGTAATTTTAGATAGAGAAGAGCATTTTGGTGAGGGCAGAGACTGCAGGACAGAGATCTAAGGTTCTTATTACAGCAGTAAGAGTAATGTTGGGCTTATAACTTAGAATTTTTCCTAATCAGTTCATCATCCAAACAGGACGTCAGTGATAAAAAGGACATTTTAAATTAGGTGGAGACTTGTGGGTTATGTAAATTCATGAAGTGTAAGTTCAGTGTAAAAAGTTCCTAGAGTCAAGATAGGTTCCTAAATTAGAAGGAATAATACAGGTGCCTGAAAGATGTTGTGATTTTAAAAATCATCAACCAAGGCCTACCTTGCTTTTTTTTCAATGCACTGACAAGGGAAAGCAGCATAACACACAATTCTGAAAACCCAAGCACATGAAAGGGAAAATGGTGAAAATGTGGTGGCTCTTCAGAGACAGCTCAACAACAATATATCTCAAAGAAGCCACCACCCTCAGGGCAGCTAAGAAGAGTTTGTTTTGAGCTGCTCCTGGCCCTATGTAGCTCTCCTGTCTGTCTTCAAGATAACAGAGATATTGATCTCCTTCTGGGTGTCAGTGCTGTGTACTTCCATCTTCAGCAATAGATCTCATGGGAAACATATGCCTTTGTTCAGTCCTTCTTGACTGAGAATGAGCAAAGGGGGGTGATCTCTAGATGTATTTGTGTCTTCTCTGCTACCCTCTAAACATGTAAAGACATTGCTCAGTCTCAACATGGCCAGGATGGTGTCCCCTGGTCACCTCCTCTTGCTGAAAATAAGATTAAAAATAGGGGAAAAAAATTAGATAACATGCCCTGTACAAGTACTTTGAAAAGTTAATTGGAGAAGACTTTCTTTGATTTGTGATAAAGAAAACAGAAAATGTGTCATCTCTTGACATTATCTCCTGACCAGCTTGTGGTGACCCTGACACAATTCTTCCTGCTGTATCTACATGTGGACTGGAGTCCACCTGTATAGTTATAGTCAGTTAAAAAATACACATTAGTGACAGGCCCCAGGGAACACGCACAAAAACACAGCTTGCCTAGCTGTACCAGATAGTATCTGACACTTTTTTTTTACTTTAAAGCTATTTGCCTCCAGCTAACATTATTGTAAGTGGTGAATGATCATCACCCAATAAGATGTTAATCAAGGGAAATACAAAGAGTACTGAAAATAGCCCAGATAAATTCTCTTCTTTCCAGTTGATATTCTTTGCTCTTTATAAATGCAACCACAATTTCATCAGAGATCTTTATTCTATAGGTCACGGTACATATTTTTCAACTGTTGGAGAACATTCAAGCTTTTTAATAAATTGGTTGATAGTAATTCTGTTCAAAGTGTTTGTTCAAAACACAAAGCAACTTTTAGAAGACAGTTATATATATTTTATCTGCCTTGGAACAGACTAAGTTGATTTCTAACCAAAGGAATTTTACACTTTTGTTGTCATTGTCAATTTGGAACAAGCTACAACCTCATGTTTTCAAGAATATCTCAGTCACAGTAGTCTGACTTTACTATGTCAGTATGAGATGCTTCACTTTCTGAACTGATCTTAATAATGCAACAGTTAAATTATGTGTCTTGTTTCTTAAGAGTTCTGTTCGAAAAGATCTGTCTTTCCATCAGATCTGCAATGCTCTTCCTCAGTGTGTAAACTGTAAAGAAGGATGAGACATGTGGATCTAGCTGTTTGCTTTCCTCTATCATATTTTCAAATACAGGAAAATAATCTGCGTCATCGGAGGCTGCATATATATATGCGCACATGCATACAGAGATTTATATATATATATATACACATATACATATGTGTGTATGTATATACACATTTTAGAGTGCCTGATGTAATGCAAATCTGTTTCATCTCAACAACAAATTTATCCTCAGATCTACTCAGTCCCTCTCACCACCCCCTAATGAAATATCTTTATTCAGTAGTATTTCAGAAACTTTACAGATGAGATGGAAAAAAAAACCCTATCTGAGAAGCTCAGCAAGGTATTTGTTGTCTAACTTCACTTTTTGAAGGCATCTTGGGGCTTCCTTTGGATAGATCGACAGCAGAAACCATAACAACTGCTTTTGAGAGAGCCAAGAAGTGGCTCCTGGGAGGCAGAGGAAAGGGGATTGATGGTGCAGAAACAAGCAGAAAGGTCAAAGGCAAAGAAGAAGGGAGGAGGCTGGAAGGCTGTGGTGAAGATTCAAACAAAGAGATATGAAGTAGCTCCAAGTCCCTGACCCCCTGCACAGAGAAGCCAGGGGTGCACATGAGAATAAGAGGCTACGTTCATGTCTTATATACTCCTGGTGCAGAACAGCAGTCTGTTGATCCACCCAACAAGTGAGTTGTCTACTTTTTTTTTCTGTCTTTCTTTTACTTTTTTTAACCTTTTTTTTCCAGTGGAAACTGAGATAAACAGTGAGGATATATTGACAGGCTGTCGACAAACTCAGAATTCAGGCAAACACTCTGCTTCTAACATGTGAAGGGCTTGACCTCAAAACTCCCTCAATATTTTTCAAAACAAGAAAGTTACTTATTTGGTAGCAACTATTAGCAAACATTCATTTCATTTATTTAAATGCTCATTTTTCTGCTTTTAGCAAGACTAAAATCCAATTTTAAATAAAATTTTAAATAAATTTTAAATAAACCGTGTTACAAAAATGTAATTATCATTCCTATCTATACTGTTAAACTCATTAAAAAACTTGTGAAATAATTGTGAGCATGCATCTGGTAACCAAGAGAGGTGTCGGTAGTAAAAAAATTCATTCGTGTGTCATAGATGTACTCATATTGCTATTACTGGTAGTAAGTCATGCCTTCTTATGTGAATTTCTAAAATAATGTTGAAAATGTCCTTTAATTAAAGATGTTCTATTACATTCCAAAGCCTACAATAAAGAATATGATAGTTAATTAAATTACATATGTTTATTTCAACATTGAGGCTATAATTCAGCTTCATGTTCATGATCCTGTTGGAAAAAAAACTTGACTGTGTCAGCAGAACTTTTTTTAATTTTTATATGCTCTGTCTCAAGAGACAATTGATGATGTGTAGCACAGCACTTCAGCTCTCACTGAATGAATTATCTAGGGTGGTAACCACTATGGTCCTAGAGTTTAGATATGTAAAAGTAGTAGGGAATTGGCCACTGAATTTAGATTTCAAGAAGATTTGTGTCCTTCTTCAAAGTCAAATAAAACTGGCACTGAATTTTGATACTGGGCAAACTTGCACTATGTGTTGTTTTATGTTTCCTTGACAGTCCTTCACAAAAGTCTCAATAACTAATTATCCTAAATGCTTGTGGTAGTTACCGTATCTGGTATTTAAAACAGAAGCTATACCAGTGACTGCAAATTGTGGAATGCATGATTTAAATGGGGCTAACTGCACAATTTAACACATCCCGTTTGCTAGCATTCCAACAGCACATATCAGGAACCTGAAGTGTAAATGTTAGTGTTTCTCCAAATTCACATAAGCAACACAGCCTGAAAAGCAACTCTGGTTGGTTTTTTTTTTCCTTCCTTAATCATTAAGAATAATTAATGCTTATCTAGTCTGTGCACTGGACAAAAGCAGATTTGGGACCTCAGCGCATTTTTGCTCATCAAGTCTACACAATCTACACAAATAAAAGATAAAGCTAGCATGCAGATGGTTAAACCCATTAAATGTCAACTGATTACCTCCTTAGAGCTGAGTGTTTCATTTTCAGGAATAGGCACTATGGGATGGCTGGGCTGCGGAGCCAAGATGTCACAGGTCGGAGAGAGCATGAGGTTAAAAAACAGGAAAAAGAAATCCATTATCAGTTCAATTTCTATATAAAATATCACTGAAGTTTAGTAATGAAGGCCAATACCCTCAGTCATGCAAAGGATAGCAAGGCAATGAGATCCCATCTGTGTTCAACAGGCTCCGCGTTAAACAAGCTCTCTCTTACTACTCTGTGTCTGTATGATGTGACTCAAGTGAAGAACCAAACCAATTTCAATAAGGTTTTCATTAGAATACAGGTAAATAGATAAGCTGGAGCTTATAAGTGCAATGTTAAGATCATAAGCTTGTGAGGTTTTCCTATACAGTGACAAAGAGACATCCTCTTTAGAGCAAAGGTTACTAGAAGTGTTGGGGTTCGGGTATTTTAGAACTGTACAAAAACTAGGCTGGAAGGCATTACTTTGTTTTGGTATTTAGACCAAATAATAAATTAACAAATTATATGTTGCTTAAAAAAATATTGCTCTTACCCTAAGAAAATTAATTTTGAAACTGCTTTTTGAGAAGCAAAACTGATCTGCTAAACTGACGCTATACAGAAAGAAGGATACTGAAGTGGAATATACTCTAGTTTTCTGCAATTACCTTATGGGTCTACTATGTATTGCTCTCTCCCTTTGTGAATTTCCCCCATTCGCTTTCAGGGAAGCAGGAATCAACTCCAGCAACAACAGCAGCAGTTACAGAAGCTTTGAATCACTTAACTTTTTTTTTTTCTTTTTCCCCAAAATAAAAAGGCAAGTGAATAACTTTAGGCAATAAGTTTATTTCTTTATTCAGTAAATTTAGATGGGGGAATAATTTTAGGCAAAGGAAGGGTAAGGAAGGGGTAAAGAGCCTGGATCGTCTCAGCAGCAACATCCCTCCCTCTGCCGCATTCCTGGATCCCAATTTCAGCCAGCACAGCCACCGAGGCAGCCCCTAGACCTTATAGCACCCCACTGCTTGCGGCACAGCCCTTCAGAACAGACCCGGGAGGTGTTTAATGGCCTGCGGGGGAGACAGAAGTCCCGTTTCCAAACACAGCATCCTGCAGCTACCAAGGGTGGGAAATCCTTGGTGATGCACAGGTACAAAGTTCTAGCAAAACCTGCAGTGTCTTGGCAAGCTTATACCATTGAAATAAACCTTAGAGTTGAGTTATCTATTGCCTCACTAGAATATCGCATCTCTGTATTCCAGGCAAAGTAAGAAGGGTCAATCACAAAGAGGGAAAGTATTGATCACTTTCTGTTTACCTTCTGATGTGCAGCTAAGCTTTCTGAGAAGAATTGTCCACTGCTTGCAAGAAAGAAAAGCTCCCTAGTGAGGCAGCGATCCAAGAATGCAACAGCTCTTTTTCTCAAATTACACAGAGAGCCAATCAATGAAAAATGCACTTTTACTGTGTTACCTCATCCTGGCCTTTCTTGCTAGTATCCACTGCATACCGTGTTAACCTGAAATGCCTCTGTGAGTTGTGATTCTGCCTTAGCTTGTTCCTTGAGTACGAGGTCTCAAGTCCTTCTTTAGACCTGACAAAAGTAATGATCTTTTTTTGCCCAAGAAATATATTTGCTTCCTTTATTTTGATAGCATCCTCTTGTCAAACTAAAGAGCCAACATCTATAACAGTCTCCATAGAGAGGGAAAATTATGTGTATTCTCTGGACAGACACTGTTAACATTGATTATTTCAGAGAGGCTTAACTGAAAGAAAAAAGTAAGAGGCAAACAAGGACTTTACTGATTAATAATGGAGGAAAAAATTTAATAGAGGCTTAAGACTTGGAGAAAAACTTTTCACAAGGCTTCTCTGACATAAAACCCCTGAGGTTATCATAGAAGAGTCTATACATTCTACTAGTCAGGTCTGGTGACCTGATTTTGCCATGACATGGGGTCTAGTCTTAAGGAATTCACATATGGCGACATTTGTAAAGAACTTTAAGCAGTACTTTAGTGAATATGGAGCATGTAAGCCAAGTGCTGCATCTTTTCTGCTGAAATAAAGCATAGGCTTGCAGGTCCCTGAGAGGAGGGTGTTGGTTTTTTCCCTGGAATTGAACAGCTCTGCCTCTGCCAGCTGCAAAGGAGCTGAGTTCCTTGCCCTGGGTGACTTCATCCTAACGAGCTGGATGCTGTTGGCTGTGTTATTTCCATCAAGTGCCAATGTGTCAGCCTTGCAGCAGAAAAGGTTCAGTGCCTGTCCTCCCAGAGTTTAACCAAGAGGCTACAGAGTCTTATTATTTCCTCCCTGATCTTTTCTTACAAATATGATTTCTGTGTTTTCGAATGTGCACCACGCCAGTCCCACAAGCAGGATGGAACTTGCTGTCCCAGTGCACTTGCTTTCTGCAGCTCTGTGGGTAAGGACCAGATCCTTTTAGAAGATAGAGAAGTTTGAACCTCTGCAGGGTGAGATGAGCACTGTAATCAGGTTTCTCGCTGGCTGGGCAAGCACTACAGGAGGGTGTTGGCATCTCCATGTTGCCTTCTCCGCATGGTGGTCAGCCCAGGGTGTTCGAAGGACACTTAACAGGACAAATAGCCTACCTGATTAAACTCAGTCTTGTATCTGAATCACAGTACAACTGACCGCCATAAGCACAGGGGAAATATCCTCACAGAGTACGGTCATCTCTGCAAAGATGAGCTATCAACATCAGAGTACCAGACAGTCAACTTAAAGGTACTAGAATGCAGAGTAGGTAGAATGAGGTGGGATTAACCCTTCCTTGCTAGTCATTGTGTGACTATCATGCCTCAGGGTCATATAGGAATGTGCCTGTGTCCGTAAGATCTGAAGTGTGAATGCAACTTGGACTACGTACTTCTTAGGGGGGTGTTGTTTTAGTGAGACCTCATTAAGCTCTGTCACTGGCGTTCTTTCATCTCCAGGTCAAAGCAGCTGGCAAGAAGCCCTATTATCTTCTACAAATGTAAAAGGATTGTGTCTGTTGATGGTGGAAGATGACACTACTGCTTTTATAATTTCTATTCTTGTTTCCTTTGCCAGTTAAATTCTGCATTATTCTTACAAGTTAATTAATAATTCTTAACTTTTCTAGATGTCACTCTGTTTTCTGGTAATGTGACATTTTCTTTATGATTTCTAAGAACCGTGAAAGAGCAAACTAGACAAATCTGTATTTGTGGCTGCAAAAATTTTACTGAGGAGAGCAGAATATCCTGACAATATATAAGTATTTGCAGTATGTAAGTTCAAAGAGAAATTATATACCTGGCCAAAAGAATCTCTTACGGACTCAGTCAAGGGTTAGAAGAGATGTGGTTATATAACATCTTAGTTAGACCTTTGTTAATTTAGCTCTGTAGAGTAATCAGGAAGGCATATTTGCCTTTAAAAGGTCAGTTTATCTTTATTGTGCTATGAATCACAGCTGCCTCTGAACTAATATAAAGTTTTCTGAGGTGTTCTCAGTGTAAGACCTTTCTCTTCTCATAAATCTAAGCCACTCTCTAGAGGGTCTGTAACCTTTGCTAATTGAGACATGGGTTTAAAACTCTTTGGAATCTGTGAGAGATAATGTGCATAACAAATAAGAATGTTTCAACTATAGTAACCAGAGAACATTCACGTACACACTATTCTTTCAAACTATTCTGTTAAGTCTTTAATCCACTTTGAACATAAATTAGGTACTCTAGACTTTTAAGAAACATAGTCATTCCTTCACAATGTGAAAAATTACTAATTTCTCAAAGACTAAAAATGTTTATTTATACATGCATAACAAGAATTTTTTTATAAAACAATTTTATAGATAACCACTTTTTCTGAATACAAGAACATGAAATCTAGGGTACCAGTAAATGGTAAAACACCCACAGCAGCAGAGCAAGGACTAGCTTCAACTAAAGGGAGAGAAAATATATAATGTAAAGGGACAATTTATAATTACGTTGTCTATAGTCTCTCTGAAATGACACAGTATAAAATCCATTTCAAAGATTCAGTCAGTTAAGCAACCAATCCTTTTGCACCTTTCACCTCTCTATAAAAGGAAATGTGAAGTAGAAATGGTGATCACAACAAAGATTTATAAGGTGCCTTCAGCCACGTATGAAATAGAACATCCTAACTGACTTGCAAATCATTATTATACACTACTGTATCTATGCACTTTTAACTTGAAGATTTCAAATCTCTCTCCAGATCCTGATAAGTACGTGCACAAGAGGGACAACTCAGATGCAGACATGGTTCCCTGACAGGTTCTCACAGGACACAGGCTTGGAGAGCACCAGAGTGGGCTGAGACTGAAAGATTTGTATCTGAATACCAGAGGGTGGAGGAGTTAGAGAGATTTGCAGTAGGGAATTCCTTATTTCTAAGTGGAGCTGGAGAGAGGGAGATGCACGCAAGCCCAGCAGTGCATCGATTTTCCTTGGGATGCCTTTTACCAGGCAAGTTTAATTTCTCATGCAGGGCTAGTCTACAATGGAATTGGCTGGGGATTTTCTGACAAAAATTATTTTTCAGTGAAAAATACAAGCAACAGGAGAATGAGGCTTTCTGCGAAACATTTTGGTGTCTCTTGCAAACTCTCACTAGTCCCTTGGAAAATTAAAATGAAGTGTTTAACCATAAGAAATCCCACCCCTCTCTGAAATACCGTGGTTTATGACCTGGATGTTTTGTTTTGGATCACTTCCATAATATATTAAAACGTGTTTCACCACTAGTGCATTTTGTGGCAATCATGATAAAAGCTTCTATTTTCTTCTGTGGGCTAATCAAGCTCTGCAGTTCCTCATGGAGCTAATTTCACTATAGGTGATTGTGGGAGCTGGTGACCAGCAAGGGTATCAGGCCTGTAACAAAGACTTGAGGCATGGGAACCACAACCTACACACCCATAAATTAAGGCAGTAGAGGACAAAACCATCTTCTAATCACATGAATTAGAACTATCTTCTTTGAGTTAGTTCATATAACCCAAATGGTGCATATTGATTTCTGGAGTATTTAAATGTTTTCAAATTTACATCCATATTGGAAAGAAAACTTCAGAATTTCCAACAACACAAGTGTTTGAAATTTCCCTCAATGTATTGACTGTGAACTATTTATGGACTTACAGAAATCGAGTCATTGCTTAGAAGAGATGATGCTTCCCTGCCCCATGAATGGGCTCGTTGCTCATTGACTGGTAACAGTCAAAGAACTTGATCTGCTTTCCAGGTGAGAGTGTGAAATGAAATGGATTTAATTTTCAGAGCTGACCTTCCCCCCACATATTGTCTTCCCAGATTAGCTGCAAAACTGAATAAACACTGTTTTCTGAGTAAGCTTCTCATGCAACAGGGATCTTTGACCTTAGCTACTTTAAATCCAAACCACAAACTTTGACTGAATTTTGAAGAGTATACATGTGTAATTGTCATGTACTATATAAAGTCTGTATTAAGATCATATTCTGCCTATCATATAAGTACTAAAATAATAGCCACTGTTTAATTGAGAAAAAGTGAAAGCTAGTACTATAATTTATAGTTTATCATATATGACCTCGTCATCAAAGTTCAGAACAGTTTGCCAAAAAAACCACTAATGCCTTGAATTTCATGTTTGTAACATAGGTAAATACTGGCTTCTTTAAATAACTAAGTATATACTTGGAATTTGACCAGAACTAACTATACTTTATACATTTTTCTAACATAACTGGAAGTGGAGTTAATTAAGGACATACTTCAGAGTACACATTATATCAATACCTGCAATAAAAGTTAAGTGAATTCTAATTGTGCCGATTTTTCCTTTATAATGTAGAGTTTCCAAAGGTTTATCAGCTCATTGTAACTTTTCTTTGATAACTCGGAAGAGTTTTTTACAATCTAAAAGAGCAGCAGGAAATTGCCTAGAAACCTCTGTGTTCAATGAGGTCTAAGATACAAATTTCTCTATAGCTCTGGGTGTTTTAGGATAGTTTCCATTGATTATGAAATTTTTTCCTTCAGACTTTGTTTTCTCACTGTATTCAATAAAAAGCATACAAGTATCATTTTTGTTTCTCACACAGGTTACATGCCCACCAAATCTTGTTTGATATTTTTCACTCAATAGTATATTTCTGCTTTTGCCATTAATAACAAACTTTACCTCTGAGCAGATTATGTTCTTTGTAATTTTGACTTTTGTTTTTATTACTATGTTACAAGCAAAGACATGTCCCCATGCAGTTCCCATTTGCCAAATCATTTAATGGAGATTATTTTTTGACATTCTCATTTTCTATGGTTTCAAATTCCCCTAGAAATGGAGTTGTATCCAGTCCAAATCCAGTCATGGATCAGGATCCTAGCATCAGAAGCAGCCTCTGAGCTATGGCAAGCTAGCCCCCATCACCATGGGGCCTGTCACAGGATCCCCTTCACAAACCAATGGAGACATTAGAAGCAGATACTAGCAGTGTTGTAGTATTTGGGCTGTTGTGTTTCCTTTATTTGTTCTAAGATGTCTGTTCACATATTAATCTGAAGATACAGAGGGCTAAGATAAAGACATCTCACAAATGAGTTGTTAGCTAGGGCCAGAATTTCTGTTATATTTGATGTATTAAAAATGTCTGCCTGTAATCCACTAGTCTAGAAGACCAGATGCAATCATCCTAGAAAGCTAAGCATGACTGAACCCAAGTTTTATATTATGTAGAGACTTCTAAGAGTGAAGACAAAGCATTTTAAAGCACCTTTTGGTACTTGAGACTGGTTTAAGCTACCCCAGCAGAGACAGCCTGTATAAATGTGAAGGCAGAAAGCAACAGTGGTGGCTGTAAGTATGTTCCAAGAGGAAACCTGGACACTTCTGGGCACAGCGTTCACTGGGAAACACATTTTGATTCCTAAGTATGGAAAGTGCCTGCTGGGGTTTGATCCTACCACATTCAAGAAAACAACTTTTTGGTTTTTTTCTTGTTTTCTAAATGAACAGAAGTACACCAGAGAAATACCAGGGTCCTACCATCAACAGCTTCTCCTAGGGGTAATAAGATAGAAAGACTCTCAAAACTACATAACTAGCCAGGCCAAAAGGAGTGACACGGTAATCAACTCCTTTTTTTCCTTTGGAAGAGCTGTCTCTACAGGAGTGGGTAGCAGAGTTCTTTCCAGGCAGTGCCAGATTTGAGACATCTCCACGTTAAGTGCATGCTGCTGTGTCTCCTGTTGAGCCTAAGCTACCTTCATGTTCTGTTGCTAATTTGATGGCTTCGAAGAACACAATTGATTACCAAGTTATGATCCTTCTGAAGTGTTTTAGGAGAAATGCCTTTCTCTGGAGTTGAGCTAAGCAAAAACTCCAGAGTCATTTTCTGCAGGCTTTATCAAACCAAGTCCAAAGTGATATAAATGTCATCTAAGTATGACATGATTAAAATAGCTCACTGAGCCCAAGCAATGCCATAAAAGCATATACAAAGGAGACACAACAATATCAAGCATTAATATTTTCCTAACAAAGAGCACCAATTTGTAGCACAGGACTAATGAACTGGCTTGTTTGCCTCTGATTTCTTTTTCTACACTAAAGCAATTGTTCTGAATCACAGAGTGCAGAAGGTTGATCAACCGCAATACACCTACACAAGTAGAGCATTTAAATATCAAAGTTCAAAAGCGAGAAAAAAACTCTGTTCTAGAAATAAAAGCAGCTGGGATGATGTCTGGGAGAAAAGTGCTTTTCCATGGCAACCTTGAAAGGCTGCTGCGTTCACCGAACGTCAATTCCCACTATGCTACTATTAATCAAATACGAACTCCAATAAGTAGGAGAGTGGATGGTGAGGTAAACACCACTGATTTCATTTAAAAAATAATAAAGATTCCCTTTAGATATTCTGCTTACTTAGGAGCCTGCCGACCTGCAAGTGATTATGGAAGGCTGACAATTCCAACACAACAACACTTAATGATTTCAAGAAAACTCCATTTAGGTCCAGGAAAAAAATTAAATTGGCTCGAGCCCAAAGTTGGACATTCAATAAAACTTGTCCTCTGCGGTCTTGGACCTTTACTCTTATAAGTAATGTCTGAACAGAAACGGTAGGTTTTTAACATTTCTTATACCTCTTGCAAAAAGCCAGTTCCCTCCAATCCACTTTCAAGGCTGTGCCGCTAAATATTTAACCAACAGGGAGATTTTCACAGGGATGTACATGAATGATGTGCTCAGCCCCTGTTGACAGAAAGAAGAGGCAGTCTGAAAGTCAATAGGGTCTCAGAGGCAGTCCCCAGCTGAGGGAGCTACACCCACTCATCCCCTGCCTCTTCCCTTGGGCAGGTCATTCCTTTCTCTTTCAAAATGATGGACAGTTTCCCAAAATCTAATGCTCTCTGCCCTGACAGATATTAACATCAATTGTGCCTCCGCATGAATCATAGAATCATAGAACAGCCCGGGCTGGAATGGTCCAACCTGTTGTGGGAAAGGGAGCCTAGATGAGATTATCTAGCACCCTGTCCAAACATATCTTGAAACTCTGGTGATGGCGATTCCACCACGTCCCTGGGGAGGTTGTTCCAGTGATTGGTTGTTCTCACTGTACAAAAATTCTTTCACATAAAAATGAAACCTCTCCCAGTGCAAGTTATACCCATTGTCCCTTGTCTTCTCCATGTGGCTCCCTGTGAAGAAAGAGCCTCCTTCCTCTTTGTAGCCACCCTTTAAGTACTGGAATACTGTGACGAGGTGCCCCCTGAACCTTCTCTTCTCCAGGGGAAGACCTAACTCCTTCAGTCTTTCCTCATACAGCAAGTTCTCCAGCCCTTTGACCATCTTCATGGCCCTCCTTTGGACTCTCTCCAGTCTGTCTGCACCTTTTTTTGAATTGCAGGGACCAGAACTGGACACGGTACTCCAGGTGCAGAGTTGTGCTCTTTTACCCTACGTAGTCCTCCATTAAAGGCTGGAGGGATTCCCAGCAGAAGCACACTTTGGAGTTAACCACAGAGCTAAATGTTACCTCAGGCTCTCCATCACTGCAATAGTTGCACTCAAGACCACATTCTTGAGCTGTTTTATTCCAATCAAAAGGAAAAGGAACTGGTTTTTATAATAAAAAGTTCAACTCACATAATTACTCAAGACCAAGGAGTGTAAATAAGAGCAGCAGCGCCTGGTGCCTGGGGGGGCACAGTGGGGAAGGAGAGGACAAGGGAGATGACAAGGCTGAAGAGAACAGAATCAGCTCAGCTGAAGGGGAAACATTTTTCTTTCAGAAGCAGCCTGTGAACAGATGAGAGGAGCCTTCTCTGCTCTTCTCCAAGCGGAAGGACAGACACAGTATCTTGGTTCCCACTGCCTCCTCCCATCAAAGCTAAAACCACATTGTGAAACGAGCTGGGGCACAGCTTGTGGATTTCGTCACTCTGAACAGCTATAATCTACCTAACCTGCCAGGTCTATCTTTCAGCTGCATCTGTATAATTCCATTATCTGTGAAGATTCAGGTACTTGGTGGAGCTTCAAACAAAACCAGGCTGGCACTGGGTGCAGTCTGCCTAAACACCACCACAGTGTCCTTTCAATAAAGCATTTCAGATAAAGACAGCTGTTATCTTCTTACACCCTGAGCCAACAAGTGAAATGATACTGGGTTTAGGAGCTCACCATATCTAGTGTCCCTAATATAAGACACGGGTGATCATTCTGTTTTTTCCCATATCCCATTTCCCATTTCTGAGAGAACACTTGTTCAAAGTAATTTTTTAATGAAAGTGTGGGTGAAAAGGAGCAACTCCATTCACTAACACATCCTGTCCATTCTCAATAGTGTATTGACAACATATTTTAAATGATTGTAAGAATTTATGGCAGCAGGCTTTGCCCTCTAGTGGAACATGCAGCAAAATACAACATATAGTTAGACATAACATATATAGAAATGAGCCATGTGGACACTGACCACGTGTTTACTGGATGGCTGAAGAGACAGCAAGCGAGTCACGCCAAGGGATGAGGAGTGGAGAGGGGGACCTCCAAGGAATTTACAGAGATGACAGTCCAGGTTTAGTAGGGAATGGAAAGAAATTCCCATGATATCAGGATGTTGTTTCAACTCCTGATACTGTGTCTACTGTAGTGTGTTTTCTGTTACTTCAATTATTTGTGACAAAAAATTATATAATCATAGAAACATAGAATCGTTTAGGTTGGAAAAGACCTTTAAGATCATCGAGTCCAACAAATAATTTCTTTTTAAAAACATGAATAGCTTAGACTGTAGTTGGGTGGTGCAGAAGAGAGGGTTATTCCAAGAAATAACAGGCAAATATTGTCAGGGGGTTTATCAACATATACTGACTCAAATGTTAAATATTGATCATGTGAATAAGATTTAAATTAATCTTCCTTTGGTTATAAAAGAATGTTAATACTATGGACCAAAACAGAAATGTTAAAAAAAATTAAGTGGTGAATATTTACTTCTTGTGTAAATAAACCTCTGTTTGTATTAGACTAGCCCAATATTGACATTTGATTATTCTGTTTCCCAAAGTATTGGGCCACACCTACCTAGAGTGTGACATCAGTTCGGAAATACAATAAATTTTACTAAAGGTATTTACTAGCACTACCAGTAATGCTTAAAAATCTTACCTATCTCTGACAATTGAGTTGTCTTATTTTATATCAGTTGCCCTTATCTTCATGGGCCAAGACTTTAAAATTATTGCAAATAATTCAATTATTACAATTATTTTAAACACTAGAAAACAATCAATGGTAAATTGAGTTATACTGAAAATTCTCCAAAGAAGTCTCAAAAAAGATACTAATCTCAAAAATCTTTGTCATTCTCACCAATTCTGCTTCAGAAGATCTACTATTGATTTTTTTTTTTTTTACTAATCAAGGTTAACATCATAGATTCCTGTGGATTTTCACTAAATCTCATGGGATGGAAGAGAGAAGTTGCTACATTAACTAAATTAAGGGATGTATTTGGAGAAACACAAGCATGATCATTGCATGTGGTCTTGACCAAAGTCAGGAGCCTATTTCACTTACATGGTGAGAGGGATGGGGGTAGAAGGTCAACCAGTAGCCTAAACGTCTGAACTTTTTTGCTTGAATTGTCACAGCGGTCAGTACTAGGGCCTCATCTAAAACACAGCCCTCTCAGTTAGCTCCCTGATGACATAACCATTCAAAATGGTGCTGCAGAAGTATTTGAAGTAAAATTAAATGACCTTCTGAGATTTCTTTTGATAGAATACAGCACTCTTCAGTGACTTTTAGGCTATGGATGGTGCTGCTCAACCATGGAAAGTTGCAGACTTAAACAGAGAGTCAGAGTTCAACATGGAAATTAGAATATATAAAATATATAATATATATTTAAAAATATAAAAATAAAATAAAAGCTGTTTACAGATGTGTGAAGCTTACAGAAAAATCATGTGAAATACCTTTGCTAATAGTAGACAGTAAAAAATTACCCAAGTAAAGGAGTGAATTTATGTTTTACAGGGAAATGGAAGAAATCAAAGAGGTGATGTAGCTCTTGTATTTACATTGCACAGGAAGAACGTCTTAACATCAGAGAGGTGTGGCTGCATTTATCAGTTTGCAAAGCTCACAAAGGTTGCTTGGAATGACAAAAGTTCCTTGAGATAAAAAATTGTGGATGAAGAGGCCTCGTAACCATCACCACATGGGTGGAATGCAAATACACAGTCTGGGCTGTCCTATGACCTCTGCATTCAAGAGAAGAGTTTTAGGTTCACAGTGCTATGGGAAATCAGAGCAGCAGCAAAATTTCCCTATTTCAGAAATTATTCAGCAACAATATCACTGTTTGAGAAAACAGCTAACATGACATACCAAAAAATTACGCTATCTTAATTATCTTCAGACAACTTTTCCCTGCCTTATTCACCTTCCTATATAAATTTTTGAGTTTCTAGCAATCTTTCCACTAGCAATAGCAAATACCCATTTTCATTATAAGAACTGGCTTCAGTGGTCATATGAACTGTTTGTTTGTTCATGTGAATGCCCTACAATGAACCAGGAAACTTGCCAAAAAAAGGTGATCGTAAAATCATTGCTGTCTAAATAAACACGTCAGCCCAGTTTAGTAAATATTGGAAGAGACAAAACCAAGTCTAGCAGATGTGAAAAGGTGCTTTTGTTCAGGATGCCTCAAAGACAGAATGGAAGGTTGGTTTTAGTTTTAGTTTTAGTCTTAGTCCATCATAGTAAGTGGGTAAAATGGTAAATTCTATAAACCCCACAGGGTGAAGGGGCCAACTTCAGACACTATTGACATTGCCTATTAACCTAAGTTATGTTTCTAGTCAATGGGGAGAAAAAGGTGTTTCCAGGCATTTCTTCAGAGTCTGACAGCTGACCAACATTCTCTGCAGAGGTGATACTTGTCTCCAAAGCAGTCTTGGCTCCCAATGTGCCTGAAACTAGTAATGCATATTTCACCCTGGTGCTTCCCCTGATGAGGAAACCATGACATAGCCCAAATAAACAGAAACTAAGGCCTGTGTTTTAACGTCTTGCGTCCCAAATAAATCACATTGTACATCTCGGAGTGGGATTACCTCTCCTGGCATCAAGGTTTGAGCATTTGCAGCCAGATTTTGTGTTAGAAAAAGAGGACATGGGAGGGATGCATCTGAGGGGTCTACACAGCATCTTCTACGGACTTCCACAACTGATGCTGTTCTAATACCAGGCAGGGGCTCTCTTGAGGTATTGTAAATACATCATTCCAGCTGCTCTTCAAAAAGACTTCCGTTAAGATGCAGGGCCCAGTTTTCACCTTACAAATCTCATTAGCCAGCCCTGTCACCCACACACCCTAGACTACAGAGATTTTGTCTAACTTCTTCACTGATGTTTCAAAGAAGACACAAATGTCAGAAAGGGTGTGATTCCCTTTGCATTGGCAAGAGAGAACTGCTTGTCAGGATGACAGATAAAGCCACTGGAAAAGCCTGTATTTCTCTCAGGTTAGCCTCCCTTCCCTCAGGTTAGTATCCCTTCCCATCCCCAAGAAAAAAGAAATAGCCCATTACCTTACTATGGGTACATGTTAAAAGTAATCTGAGCATGAGAGATGAAATAGATTATTCCTCTTTTAGAGAACAGATAGCTTGAATGAAGAGGGGTGGGAGCCCTGTCCTAGCCGGTCTGGAGGAAGTGAGCCCTGACATGAGCTGTGCCAAGGGAAGGAAAAGCAGTCATATCTCCAAGGATGCTGGAGACACAGGCTCATCTGGGATGCATCTCCCAGAGCATCTGCCAGCACTGAAATGTAATGACTCAGCTGAATTCTGCCTAGAATTAGAAGGATGAAAGCCTGACAACGCTTTTGAATCACACCACATTTGACGCTCAACGTACAGAGTGTTGTAAGGGCTATAAGGATTCTCGTGAACATCACACGTGATAGAAGACAAGTGGCTGAAAGGTCCAGGGTTTGGACAGTCAGTGTCAGGGTTTAGTCAGGGTTTAGACAGATGGAGGACACAAAAGGGACTTAATGCAGGGATCAGTTTAGTTGGATACAGAGGGTGTAGGAGAGAAGTCTCCTATGAAAAAAAGAAAATTAAACAGAAGCAGATTAATGAATGCAAAAAAAAAAAAAGCTTTGGACAGAAAGCAAAGTGCTTGTCTTGCACCTTTTTTACATTTTGTCAGGCTTGATGATTAACTAGGAAATATAACTCTACCTTCATACCAGTACAATTGCTCTACACTAAGCACTTTCACTGGCATGAAAGTACACACACAAAAACCTGCTGTAGATGTCCCATTAAACCGGTTATGCTTCGGCTGGGGTCCAGTGCGTCTCCCTATTGCAGCTCAACTGACGCTCAAGTGACAGAGAAGGAAAGCACAGCAGGATCTTGTGCTAGGACAAAATGACCCCATTTTGGGACATTTTCTGAGAGCGGATTGGAAGCAAAACCAATCTGAAAACAGTGTCTCTGAGGTACAAAAGAAAGTCTGCCTTGCCTATATACTAGCAGGAGCACTTCAGGCTCTTTAACAAGACTCTAACAAGATTTTTCAGCCATTTAAGGGTTAAACCAGTGAAGGTACACACACAATACATGTTACTACTTCCAAAATTCCTGAAATATTACTGAAATGTACTAAGCAAGAGGAAAAAATTTCTTTCTTATGAAGGGGAAGTTGCCACCTCCAGTAAGGGCATCTAAAAATGTGGGAAGCTTAATACTGTCATATTGGAACCTCAGAAATACTACACTCTGTCTGTAACAAGTTTTGGATGGGGGGTATCCACTGAATAGCCAGTGCTACAAGTTGTATATGTCCTCAGGAGGAAAAAAAAAAAAAAAAGAAGGCAGCATAAGCTAATATGAGAAAAAGCCAAAATAAAATGGGATTTTTCCCTGGTTTGTAAATTTGATTGGCACACCAGTGTCAATCCATATACAGTGTACCCAGAAGACAGATAAGAAGAGCTATCTGTGAGCTGAGCTACATCCTTTCCAGATGATCTTTACTAATTTAGAAATCTCTTTTTGTCTCCATCCATTACCTTGAATTATCTGCATGAGAACAGCTGACTGTTAAACAAAAATTACTATTTTTTTATAAGGAAAATAGCCTTTTCCACATGGGGACATTTCTTAATGAAATGAAAAGCAAACAAGCTACTCTCTGTTGTGCAAAAAAAATGTGTTCAACACAGGGACATGAAGCTGAAGGTCAGCAGTTATGGCTGGCTGTATCATTATGTCTCAAACTGAATGTCACCCACAGAGTCACCACTGCTCAGTGTCACACTGGGAGGTTTGGCAGGGAGGGGAGGTACTGCAGAGGTCTAAGAAAAATCAAAAGAGAGAAGTTATTAAAGCTGATGCCATCTGGAACCTCATTAGTCTACCGTCCTCAAAGATGCAGCCTGAAAGGGTCTGTCCTTTCAAGATGGGCTGGGTGAAGGAGGAACAGCAACGTCACCTAGGGAGGGTGTTGTTGGCAATGAAAGAAAGGAAAAGAAAATGCAGAGAGATGGAGAGAACAGAAATGTAAGAGCTGAGCCTCCCAGCAGGACTGGGAAAATCTCCAAAGAAAACCAGAGAAAATCAGTAACAGCATGAGCAGTTTTGCCCTCAGCCACAGTAGATGCCTGCTAAGTTCTTATTTGAGGACAAGTGGACTAGCACCGGCTCTTCCGCAGAAAGCTGAAAGCCTAGCTGCTAGTCTCCTAGTTTTTAATCCATAGTTCTCATATCCCATGAAAGCAGTCAATTTACCTGATTTGGGGGTTATATTGGTGGGAACACCTCCCACTCTTTGAAAGCCAGCCACTGTGCAGTCAAAAATGCTAACTACTGAGGGCAGGTGAAGAGGGAGAACAAGTGTCCTTATAGGCTAACAACCCCAGGGTTAGAGACAGCCACTGCAATTTTGGGCACCGAGCCCAGCTCCACAGGCAGTGCTGCAGCCCCCTTACAGGCACTAAAATGCCTCAGGAGAATTTCACAGATGCTGTAAGATTGTGAACATCCTCATGTGGGCACCCAAGTCTCCTCTACTTACAAGGGACTCATATTGGCACCGTAAACCTACTCTGAGAGGCAAGAGCTGAAATCATAAGCATGTGCTGTCATGTTCAGCGCCTTAGTGTTTTCCCCAGATCTGGCTATTATTGTACTATTAATTGTTGTATTAGACCACCACTAGAATCATATGACCATTTCTCACACAAATAGAAACTGCAGAGGTCTAAGAAAAATCAAAAGAGAGAAGTTATTAAAGCTGATGCCATCTGGAACCTCATTAGTCTACCGTCCTCAAAGATGCAGCCTGAAAGGGTCTGTCCTTTCAAGATGGGCTGGGTGAAGGAGGAACAGCAACGTCACCTGCGGAGGGTGTCTATTTCTATTTTCTATTAAGTCAGTGAATCCATCTGAATACAGCTCTAAGTTCTTCGTTTTTCAGAACAAAGGTGTCTTAATAGAGATCTCCCAAAACAACAACAAGTATTTTACAGCAACTTGTGGTATTTCTTAGGTTAGGATAGTACCAATTTATCAATATTTTAAAGCATATGACATTGTTCTTTTAAATAAAGGAAACAAAACTGAACATACTCATTGTGAAATTAACTTTTCCATCTATCAAAGTCAGTGCACTATTTGTTTAGCTCATTTTAATACATAGCTTTTATATAAAATAATTTTGGCTTTTGTTATAACAACCACATTTATTCATGGACTTATTACATCCTCAGTACTTCAGTAATATGTACCATAGTAATTTCTAAGGTGTAAGTTGATTGGTTTTCACAATTAGCTTCAAATGTCAGAAAGCTTCAGACTATAGCAATAACCCCAGGTTTGTATTTGCCTGAAAACACAAAGTTTGGTGATTTCTCCATCAGCAAAACTATAGCCAGCAGAATCAGTGCCCAGCCCTGATGAAGGGGAGGTATCAGCTGGCCCTGCCTTTGCAGAGAGGGCCCTCTGGGGTGGCCTAGGCCAGAAGTTCTCCAGCAGGTCAGCTCTCCTCTTCTTTCATCCCAGGCGAATGGCAGCACAGTGCCTTGGCATCAGAAGGGTTTCAGTAAGTTAAAGCATGAAAAACACACTATGAACTCACCTGCAGTCTCTGAAGTCAAATATTCACTGTCAACCTCAAAAGTTGAGAGGCAAATTGTAAATCATCATTTTAATGCTTTTTTTTTTTAGTATTTTACAGAAACTCTACATTCTATAGGAACCTACATTCTATAGGAACCTATAGAATGAGAAACCTTCTGATGCTACCCACTTGTGTTGCTGGAACCCACTAACACTACGAATAAACCTTCTTCTGCTTGCAATGCTGCAGTACTCTTAAGAAATGCCAGGGTTGTCCTACGGCAAGTCAGAGCTATGGGGAGGAATGGAAAGAACTAAAATGCAAATCTTAAAAAAATTCGGCTATAAAAGGAAGAAGAGAGGACTGTCATTGATAAAGTCTCTCTCTAATGTGAATAGAGAGGCATAGAAGTAAGAGAAATTCAATTAGCAATGTATTTTATTCACATCGTGTCTGACGAGGACTATTGGCTTCATTTTGCTACCCTCCAGATGGAAGATTCTGAACATACTGGATAGGTTAATAAAAAGCCCCTACAGGGACATTCAGATTATGTATCACAGTTAAGGTTTAATTCTCAATAATGCACACAAACACAAATACACGAGAAAAGGCTGACAGAACCATTTATCTGGTGTTTCTCTGAGATAATGCCTCATACAGGTTCAGCAAAGTTCAAGACATGCTTTTGCAAAGTGATCCTATGGCTTTATGCAGAGGTCTGTGAGAGAAGACAGCACTTTTGCTGCCCCATGGGCTGCCCATTAATGGCCCTTGTGTGTGGTACGAGAGCTGCCCCTCAGGCTGTGGAGGGACATGAATACAAACCTGGGGAGCTACGCACTGGGGAGTAACACCGAAATTCACTGGGGCTCCTCTGCAGTCTCCCTTGGAGAGGGAAGAGTGAACCTTGCCCAGTCCTTGCTGTCCTCTTTAGAGAGGATTCGGGTCTGGACACCAAACGGATGAAGCACTTTCTAGTAGATCCTATCCAGACACCTGCTTGGCAGGGGAGCACAGGATTTCCACTTTCTTTTGTAGTGTTTCCTACAGATATCACAAAAAGGCCCTCTCTTCAACACATAGGTTTTCAGATCACCAAAAAAAGTCCCTGTAGAAAGCCCAGCTGCCCATCTCTAGCCTGGAGACTCTCCTTCAGGAGCCAGGTGCCCCTCAGGAAGATCATTCCATCATCTTTAAGGAAACTAGCTGAAGTTATAAAATCCTTCAGAGTGAGTTACTTACTTGCTTAGTATCTTGGTCACTGATTTCTTCAAGGTACTTTTTAAAAGGATTGGGTTGATAGGGCTCCTCCTTTTGCTGTGCACTCTTTCCTTTCACCAGCACGGGACGAATGACACCAGGTTTTGTCTTGACCCATATCACACCCAGGAGAAAAGAGATGGAAGAAAAACAAAACAAAATACTTCACAATTTACGGAATATTTGTTAGACAAGTCAATTCCAATGGGGCTGTACTGACCAGATTTTTTAAAATTTTATTAATAACATATTTCAACACCAAAACTATCCAGGTGTCATGCTGCCTGGCCTACTTTTAACACAGATTGTGGACAAAAACGGCAAAAGCTGGTTTTATGCACAGAACCTCGTCACTGACATCTGTTTCTTACTGACACAAAAATAGATGCTGGGCTCTCAGACTGTGCTTTGTGGGCTTTGCTGGCTGGTTTTGCTAGCTGTTCAGCTGCATCTTGATAAGTTCATCAAGTCACACTTTATGCACAGACACACATCTGCTTTCACACTGCAAATTCCTTTCTGGGCTCCTCAGAACAGTAACTGTGAAACAAGGAAGGGCAAAGTGTGATGCTGTTAACTTACACCCAGGCAGCAGCATGTTAGGGGAATGTCTTTGTGGGGAATAATACCAGTGATCACATGCTGGATTTTGACAGTATTTTTAAGAGTTCACTTGGAAAAATACATTTTTAGAGAATTTAATCAGCATGGATGTGTGATACACCTCATTTCAGACAAATTGGATTACTTAATCAAGAAAAAAATTCCTGGTTAGCTACCAGCCAGCCAAAAAATTGACTATCAACTTGTCAATTTAGTACATCTGTGATTTTCAGAATTCTCACAGTGAAGTCTGACATGACGGATTGTGGCATAAACTCTAAACAGAGGCTAGGGGGTAATTTTAAAATAAACAACTTGTTCAGTAAGCAAAGAAAAGGAAGAAAAAAGTGTACATTCTTACTGGATTTTGGTAAGAACTGAAGTCCTGGAGAGATCTGTGATGGAATTTAAACCTCAGTTATATTCTTCTCTGTTACAGCTATCCCACAGAAAATGGGCAGTCCTTGTCACAACTGATATAGATGATAACAGGACTGCTGCTGAGCTCATTCTGTGGTTGCAGTGCAGAGGGGCAGCTTGCCCAGCTGGGACTGAGAAATAGGTGCTGCCACAGCTCCCCATCCTCAGTACCCAGCAGGGCATAAAAATGCAGAGAAGAAACTTGATTCACTATTTGATTTATTTATAAGATTTAGATTATGTACATTTAATAACACCATGCTGCCTATTTACAAAAGCAATACACTTAATGGAGTCCGTCTGGAAAAAAGAGAAGCTTACTGTGAAAGTAAGCTTAAAATGATGCAGCTGAGATTGCTGGATGTATCATGTAAACTGAGGTACGGATCACCTTAAAATACGATCTGCAGGTGTCTGGCAAAGACAGGGCAAGAGGGGTGCCCGTGGGAGGGGAGGCTGCAGGAGGCAGGAGATGTCCCTGTATCTTTTGCTCCTGCCTCTGCCCTGGGAAAGGACGGAGTGGTGCCCAGCGGCTGAGTGGAAAGCGGCAGAGGCAGGAGGAGCACAACACGCCTGAGAAGACCAAGGCCCAGGCAGCAAAATATCTTCCCTTAGCTTTGTTTTTTATCCCCTCCCTCTTTTCCACAGGTTGGGGCCCTTTCATCTGCCTCATCAAATAAGAAGAAACATACTCAACTGAAAGCAAAAAATAAGCCATGAGGTGGTACTAACTTCCTTAAAAGACTAATGACTGCCAAGTTGCATTAAAAACTTAAACTTTTTCATTAAGAAGATCAACTTATTGAAAGATACAGTGCTCATTTAATGAACTTAAATTCCGTATTTCATGACTATTTCTTTGTAGAATTCATGAAATAATTATTTTCCTCCCCAAGATTTCTGAGAAGAGTTTCTAAAAGTAAAAGACTCCTGGCTTTCAACATAAAGGTAAATATAAAAATAAAAAGAAAGATACAGTTGTTATCAAGTCATCATTACACAGGCAAAGGACCTGTGGCCTTCTAGCACTCCTCCACACCATGTAACCACACAATTAAAAGCCCATTGAGGTACCTGAAATCATCAAGGATAAGCTACTCTCCTTATGTAGGGAACCTCTTCCAAAAGCACGCTGCAGAAATGCTTTTAAGGAAGCATTTTCTAAACAACATCGCACAGTCAAGTGCTGACTGAGTCATATGTTTATGTCTGACTCTGCTAACAGAGTGGCAGATACCAGCCAGCAACCAGAATTTCAAATACTGTATTAGCTCCCTGACAAGTTATATAAAATCTTTGATCCAAAACTAAAAACTTGAACTCTTTCTTTGATAGCGGGTGGCACAATTGACACTGCTGAGAAACAAGCTAAGACTGTTTTGCCAAGGAAAGTGTTGGTCTTCCTACGACGGTACTGAAAAATGGTAAAGGCTGTTACGGTAGCAATGGGCTGCCATCATATGGCTACAGCCCTATTAGCAAATTACACAGGGCCAAGACACAACCTCCAGAGCTGACCCATAATAACTTCTATTGATTCAGCGCCAGAGTGCTCCCTAGCATGGTTTTGGCTCAGGTCAGCAAGTGCACGGTCAGAAACAGGATCGGCTGGGACAGGGCACCTGTTGATAGGCAGTATGGACATGACCACCCTTCTTCAGGACAGAAGGTATTTCGGCTGTATGAAAATGAGCCTTGCATGATATTTGCCTCAAAAGTCAGAAGACTTTAATTCTTATCAGCAGGTACATGGGCATGTTCACCTCTAATTTTTCCTTCTGTTATTATGACACTGGCTGTCCCTGAGATCTCGCTGACAGTGGTGAGTAAGGTCCCAGCTGCAACACCGTTCCTCTCAGCAGAGGCCTAAAATCCTCTGACTCCCATGTGTCTCCTATCTCAGTCACTATCTGAGTCCCCTTATCCAGAGTATTCAGAGATCTCCAGTATGTAGGGCCAGACATCTCTTTGGTAATTAGCAATGACTGCAGTAACTCTTTGTGGTGCTCTGTGTCACTACACAGATGTTAAATTGTTCTGGATAGCTGAACAGCTTTCCTGCAAACAAGAAAGTTGCCTCTAAATGTTTAACAAGGAATTAGCTTTTTAATATGTTTTCGATGCAGTGCTGTTTTGAAACAGCTTGTCTTTGAGACAGACAGACAAATTATTAGCAAAAAATATGACATGATCAGATAAAAATATATAACAAAATGGGAGAGCTAGCCTTGGGATAAAAAAGTTTGCTGCCCTTTTTCTTTCCTTTCTGCTCTGAGTCCATCAGACCTCACTTGACAAATAGCAAGCACTGAGTCTATCTGTTTGCCTGCATAGCCTTTATATCCTACTTCTCTGTACAAATAGTTTCTTGCAGTCTTTGAAGCCTTCTCCTTCAAATGGGATAACCAAAGAATTCCCTCATGGAGAGGAACTATTCCCAGTCCTTTCCAACAAACTCCTTAGTTTTTGGGAATGGGACCCTGAGGCAGATTGGGCAAGTACACAACGCAGCATGCCCCAGCCAGTGCAGTCATCTTCTGTCAGCACTGAGAAGCCAGAGTCACCTGAGGAGCCTCAAAACTGTTGAGAGCCCCTGCTTTCAGATAGTGAGGATCTGGCTCCCTTGTCATGAAGGATCATTGCAGTTTCCGCTGTCAGCAAAAAGATGCTTTTAGCCCTAACAATACAAACAGAGATGCATTGTTTAGTTGGACGGTGAAACACCTTAAAATAGTCCCCTTCTATTTCTTTTCTGCCACAAGTTAGACTTCACAAAGGGAAATATGTTATTGAACATATTGGTTTATCTTTATTTTCCCCTGCAGAGGCCTTACGCTTGCCAAAATCCAGTGAAACAATCCAGCCAGTGTGTCAGTCTACAATGTTGTTCTCCTTTAGTACATTTGAAGGTGTGAAGGCATACCACTGTGGTTAAAAGGATTTCCTCTTCCTCCAGCTAAACAGTAAATCATTCACATCACTGAAAAGCCTAGGAAGGAAGGATAATTATTTTCTCCACCTCCATGCTGAAGCAGCAGCAGGTTTTGCACCAGAGCAGCGAGAACAAAGACAGTCACCTGTTTGAAATTCAAGTTGTCTTTTTTTTTTTTCATACTGAAATATTTGAATTTAAAGAAGCAGCTGAATTTTCAACAAGATGTCTGATACTATACTCTATTATGGTTTCCACTGACTCTGTGCTAAACTAAGCCAAAACTAAAATCAATGGATTTAGTTCTTTTCCATTCTACTCACAGTACAGGGATGAGTCCTTTCCTCAATAGCTGGAGAAAACAGACAGACCTACAATAAGAGTAGTGTGAAGGAGGCATTCACCTCTGCTGCTGTTCTGGGATCAGCAGAGGAGCAAGCCTGCAAGTCTGGGACCAGAAAAGGGAGCGGGTTTGCCCATGCACCGCCCAGGCTGGTGGCAGGGAGGGGGATGAGGGCAGGCCCTTAGCACTGACGCTGCTCTCTGCTGCCTTCCCTTTCTTTAGGAAACCCTTTAAGCACATCTAAGTTTCCTTCACTCACATTTTCCTTTGGTATATCATTAACCTCTTTCATTTCCTACTTTGTTGTGTGATGGCTCTATAGGGACCACCCTTCAGTATAACTGACACGTTTCACTTCAGCAGGGCCTGCAATTTGGTGCTTGAAAAAGTATGGATACAGACCCATGGCAAGGACTGCCTTCCAAAAGTCGTTCATCAGTGCTCAAAGGCCATGAAATCATTTTAGGTGGACAGATGCACCCATGACCCCTGATTTTATGTTGGACCTGACAGCTATGCTATATTTTGATGCCATTCTGACTCGAAGTGGGTCTTAAAAGATGCTGAACTGAGTACTATTTTACTTTAAAGCAATCACAGTATAATTCTTGAGGTGTTGTATTCTCAAGCATGGTTTAATTTATTTCATGGAGCTTTGGGCTCAACATATTTAAACGTAGGAAATACCGGTAATATATGTGTTTCAAAATGAATTAATTAGAGAAATAATACTTCAAGCTGCCAAGTCACATCTAAAACACACCAGAACAAAATAAGCCATAGAAATATGTCTAGATATTAAATGAAACACTCCGGCTTTAACTCCCTGACCAGACCATGAGGTTTGTTATCTATTTTTCTCTAATGCTTTTCTTCCTTCAAATGCTTGAACTCATCTTCCAGCCTCCAGTCCCTACAACTCCTATCCACAATCCTTTTCATCCAAGAAACTGCACTGTGTTCTTTCTGTTACTATCATTTAAACCTGCTCACAAATTACAGAAATACCATTCTGTATTTGCTCTAAATATATATGACTCCCCTCCTACTATTTTTGTATATAAATACATTTTGATAAATCCTTCCATTGCACACTCATTAAAATTGCACACAGCATTAAAATGCCTGAACCAAAAAAACATAGGAAAATGGTACCAAGGTATGCAAGACTGGTCCCATGTGACTTTCGTCTTATTTGCTTAATATATAAAGAACAAATGTTATAGTTAATGATAATGGCAATATTGCATGTAGTGTTGGTGTGCTGGGTATGGCTTTGCACTTTGTTATCCTGAGTCATTCACAGCCATCTTTTAAAAGAGTAGAAAATCTGTAGACGAGAGTCAAAGTGGCATGCTCAATGCTTCGCCTGTCTATTGGATAGAAGTCAGACAGCTGAGAGGTGTAGCTACAACATTTCTGGTCACCATAAATAATTGGTCCCTGGTATAGCTGGTCAGAGATTCCACAAGAGGAGAAGTAATTAGCTGAATCACAAACCCTGCAAAATTTCTTAGTCAGAATGTTACTACTGAAGAATCATTCACCAGTAAAGATCACAGTGTGCTCAGAGACAACATTGCTGTCTGATCAAAAAACACACGCAAGAATTCCACTGCTGTAATTTAAAAATATAGATAAATAATTAAAATAGTTATTAAAAAGGAGAAAAAAATCAAAGGAGCTGCCAAAAAGATTAACGGTTATAAGTGACCAGAATACTGCTTAAGACAGCAATGTTTCCAAGAAGCTATGTATCAGCTTATAAGACTTTAAGAGATCAATAAATACTAGGATGTTCAAAGAGCACCGCAAAGAAGTGAAAAAAGGAATGAGGAAAAGGCTCCAAGGACAGAAAGTGGTATTCAAATACAGTGTAGAGAAAAAAAAAGAAAGAAAGAAAAAATTCAGCCCATAATATGAATATGCTATACAGTAGGCCAAGAAAGACTTCAATAAAAAAAAAAAACTTGATAAATTTCCTTACAACTAAAAGTCTGTGGGGCCAGTAGATATAATCAACACATAAAAAAGATGCATGAAGAAGAGGAGACCAAGGCTGAAAATTAATTCCTAACTTCAGCTTTCCTCACAGGAAGATTTAGGGAGGTTCTCACCCAGGCAAAGAAAAAATTTTGAGGAACTGGTCTATAAGACAGATTTGAGAAAAATCAATAAAATGAGCAAATAAAGTGCAAGGAATATATAAAGTTGCAAAGCCATTCCAGTGTGAAATTGCCACACTATGAATTGTGGTATATAACTTACTCCTTCAGACACAATCAGCACCAAGAGAATGAGAAGCGACAACTACAGGACAGGTTTTACTACAGGATCCTGAAGGGGACCAGGAACCACAAATCACTACATGTGACATTTCAAGCTGTACAAAGTAGTAGAAACAAATTATACGAAAGAACAGAATTACTGTACATTTGGACAAATAAAAGGGAATGGCTTTTGAAAGGGCACTCATGCTTGATAAATCTTTTACAGTTATTTTAAAGGGTTAGTGATGTAAGAAAGCTGGCTGATACAGCAGTTATGTTTAAACTAGCAATATGAAACCTTTTGGCATCTAGAAACAGACATTAGATGAAATCAAGTGAGACTCAACAGACCATCTTATGTGAGCGTCAGTGTTTGGGTTTTTTCTTTCCCCACCAGGTCCCTAAATGCATGACCAGGGATAACAAAATGAGGCTGCATCACAGATTATAAAGTTCAGCGAATGTGCAGCCATGTTGCACATGGATTTCCAAAGGCTTTGGTGAAGGTCTTTCAGCAGGGTCTACTAAGGAAATGAAACTGCTAGGAGTAAAAGAGAATATTTCCTATGGGCCAGTTAAAAGATAGGAAGGAAAAGGTTGGCGTAAATGTTCAAATTTCACAGTGGAGGGAAGTCACAAATAGAGTTCCTCAGAGACGTGCTCTGGAATGTGGGCTTCGAATTATGGATGTAGATCAGCTAGAAAAGAGTGGCTAGTAAGGTGACAAAGTTTGCTGGTAATACTGAATCATTCAGGGGAGAAAAAACAAAACATCAGTGCAAAGAGTTGCAGGGAGATTTTATGATACTGAGTGAATGAATGATAAAAAGGCGGGTGAAACTTACTGAATTCAACATGGATACATTTCACAGGGTAAAACTAAACCACATCCTAAATTTACACATGCAGTGATGAAGTAATTAGCTCGGAAACCAGCTCTTGCTACTCAGGAAATACATTTTGGTCCTATTGTACACACTTCTATGCAAACATTGGCTTACTGTTCAATATGAGTAAGACGAACTAAATTAATTACTAGGAATTGTTAAGAAAGGAAGAGAAATAACAATAAAGAATGTTATCATGTCATTCTGTAAGTAGGAAGCGGAAGTGTTCAGAACTAGACAAGAGCAGTTCATGGTTTTTAGTCTCCCAATCTCAAAAACAAAAACCTGAAAAAGATGCAGAAAAGGGCAACAAGGCTCATCAAAGATACAGGACAGTATCCATACTTGCCAAGAGTGACTAAGCAATTTTGACTTTTCTGTATGAAAAAGAGGTGACTTATAGGGTATTATGGTTAATACCTAGAAATCTTTAATATTATTTATAAACTGAAGAAAGAAAAATTATTTCCTCTTTCAGTACAAGAGCTGAGGTCAAGTAGTAGGTTTAAAACAAAGAAATAATGTACTATTTCACACAATGCATAATTAAAAAGTAAACCCTATTGCTACAGAATGTTGTAGAGACCAAAGTATAACAAGATTTAAAAAGTAACTGGAAAAAATCATGAAAGAAGAAGTGGTCAAAGATTACTAAACAGAAGAAATTGATTCAGGAAGTCCCTAAAATTCCATTAGCTGAAATACAATGGGGAAAATTTCTCATCCACATCTCATTTTTTCCCTGAGCACTCATTGGTGGTCACTGTCTCTTGGACAGGCTCCATGTTGTCTCTTCTGAAGCTTCTTCAGAAAGTTTGGCTGCAATGGGACTTAATTGTGATGAGAGCTAAAATGAACATCTGATGCATAGTGTCCCTTTCTTTATTTGATTTTACCCTTGTTTTTCACTAGTTAAGCTTTGATCTAAACCAGTGTGCACGAAGAAAATAGATGCCAGAACATTGCTGCATATAAACAAAATTGTAGAAGTGGAATATTAAGAGAGTCCAAAAACCAGCAGTAGACTCTATGGTTGTCGTATGCCTCAAGATTCAGCAAGGCTCTCTAGTTTGTCATTTGGTTCCTGGATTAACAAGTAGTGTCAGGATTTACAGTTACTTAAAACAGGTGTTTATTCAGTACAGAAGAAAGCAACGCAGCTCTGTGAAAGCAATGCAGCTTTGTAGGAGGAGATTAACTGCAGCTTCTTTCAAAGGACTAAGAAAGTAAATAATAATTACTTTTGATTTTGTGCTTGTGCAAATTTTGAAAAACAGCGTATCACAGCTGTGCAATACATACCAGCTGACCCTCTGTTACCATAGATGCCGATTTGTAAAGGTTGGCCTGCCAAAAAGGTAAATATATACAGTATTACATACAATATCATAGTGATTATACGATGACAGCAGAAAAATCCATGGACAGCAGTATGCTTAGGTACAGAAGCTTTTACCACTGATGCAGTGACATGCAATTGGTAAGAGAAGTTAAAATATTGTCATTTCCAGTTTATTTCTAGGTATAATCAAATATAAATACCTGTTAAAATTTTGGGATACTTTTTTCCAAGTGCAACAAAATTTCACTTTTTCATCTCGATCTAATCTCAAAATGAAAATTCTGACATTTCTGAGCCTGCTATTGTCTGTCAATTTGCAGCATCAATGCTATTAACACTATCAATTGTATCGGGAGCTCGGTCCAACTTTCTCATCCTCTGACTTTATGTTATGAGAACCAAAACAATCCTACTCAAGCATTACTCTTTTCTTCTGAGTATACATTGAACAGCAGAGGCCTTATTTTGCAGATAAAGGGTAAATGTGATGAATGCAAAGTATCTATGTGTGTATGTGAAACAGCCATGTGCCACATGCTGATTTGCCCACACAGTAGTGAGATTCAGGATTGCTGGTGCATTGATCCCTCCAATCAACTCCTTCAAGTTCTTCAGGAGTTCCACTGGATAACACAGTGTTTCTGTATGGATAACATGCCCTTCCTTGATGTAGGTGTGATTTGGAGGCCTTGAGACTCTAAAATGTCAATATTCTTCAGTATGGTGGTAAAAAAAGTACTAGATGTAAAGGTTGGATGTTATAGCAGCAGTAGAAGACAAGTCAGTGACATTACAGCCTGCACCCTCTGCAGAAGGACCACTACAGTTGGTTTTTTATCAATTCAGCTATATGCTCCTCTCACCATTTTGAGCAGAAAAGCAATTCCAGCTCATTTGGAGGTGGAAGAACATGCTTTTCCTTTGTTCGCCTGTGACAAAGACCTTGGAGAGATTTGGCCACAGAGCTCCAGATGTGGTCTCCCAAGTGCTAGAGATGTTTACTCGCTCCCTGGACCTGTTGGCTCTACTCCTGCATTGGTGGTGAGAACAGCGTCACCATGAGCCGTGGTGGAGGACTGTGCTCCTCACTGAGAGCACTCACATCTCTAAACACAGCCACTGGCGGAGGAAACCTTCCCACCTACACAGGAACAGCTGTGATTTAGCATGAAATCTTCAAGAGGTACATCTTCTGCCCTTGACAGCGTAAACTAGAGTTTTTACTAGTGGTTACTTACACACTGGAGACCCACTTTCACACCATTAACCAAGTGTGATGTCCAATCTCCTTGTGGGCTTAAAGACATCAAAGCACTTCAAAATGATCTAAAGATACAAGTGGACTAGAAGGAAATTCTCTCACTTCAGTAGTGCAAATTAAGAGTAAATCTCATTTCAAAGGGGTTACCTGAAATAAGCACAGCAGACCACAGATAAAGAAAAGTGCTCTTATTTCTGCATGTCTGTGTGCATTAGCTGCTTCATATACTCTCATTTTTTTCACTTGTGTGTCATGTCTGTAACACTTAAAATAGTTTTTTTTAGAATAGAACTGTCAAGAGCAAAAAAGTCAATAATATGCAAAGTAATTATTCCAATTAATCATGAGAAATTATTTTTAAGAAGTTGTAAGTGGGATAAATGATAAAACTATAAATTTGCTAGAATTTGAAATTGAAGTTAAGAAAGCTTTCATTGGTGACTGTAATTATACGGAAACACAATGACTAAGTATATATATTAGGGCACTCAATAGCCATAAAAGTAATTTCTTTAGAGAATTATTATATTACTATATTATTATTATTACCCATCAGCAGTATCATCCCTAAAGCCAACAGAGATGCACTATTATAAAATGGTGAATGGGATCATATCAAAAACCATACAGTTTAAAAAGTTGTTAAATGACAACAGTAGTACTTAGTTGTCAGCTGGTACCAATTGCTGTAATTTCACTGAAGTCAGACATTTTTCCATACTTTTTATATGCTCCCTTGCTATTTGTACAATCATTTACATTCTTAAAAAGTTCTGAATTGCACGAGAAGACAAAAGTAATTGAGGCCGAAGCAAATCTATGCCACTTTAATTGTTAAATGGCAGGCTATTTCAACATATTTGTATAGTCTATTACTCCATATAACCTACTGAAGTAATTAGTAGTATTATCATGTGTGCATACATATACACTTACATGTGTGTGTGTTTATAAATAATACTTTAGCGTGATGACAGATTTTCCTATCCCTGACTCATAAACAAATTAAAGCTTTTCTTTTAACCAAAAGCACCCTCAAAGCAACATTTTGACAAGCGTCTCAATATCAGACATCATGAATACAAAAATATTAAGAAAATTATATTGCTAAACTACCATTTTAATTCTTTCTAGTAAAATTAAATCTGTTGCATAAACTAAAAGCCTATTTCTAAAAGAAAAAAAAGATTTGCAAACAAGGGATCACTGAAAATCATTACTTCAACACAGCTCACATAAGACACCACAGACCTCCTGGGAGAAGTCACAATTTTATATTATGATAACAAGTGTCCGTACAACACTCAGTTCCTGATTTCTACCAGGGACACTGTTAGATTGGCTCAAAGTAGGCACCTTGTTTCAAAACAGACATCTGGTACCTACTATGAAGAAATGTTGGCCCCTGGACCGTATCTCCTTTAGTGAACAAAAGTCAGCACACACGGAGGCTCAGGAACAGGTCCTTTCCAGTCAGCACAATCCCTTGCGTGCTTTGGTCCACACCAGTTACCACTCTTCCAGACAGTTCTCCATCATGGTCTGTGTGGTAACATGGAGCATGCTGCTGTCAGTGGGCTGGAGGGATGAGGCCACCCTGGCTCTTGTGCTGGGCTGGGGGGCTCACTTTGTGGAGAGGGAAGTGGAAGGGCAAGAGGAGAAGACAACTCTATGGAAAACCACCTCAGAGTGTCCTCGGCCTAAGGGACCGAAATACCTTTTGTCTTACCAAGGAAGCAGAGCAAGAGAGGGGGAAAGAGCTGTGATGTATGGGGTCTGTTAGGGACACCTGGCTTGTGCCTCAGGGGACTCTGCTGCAGACTGCAGTGATGGCAGAGTCCAGGAGAGCCTGGACCCACCAAGTTCAGCCCCCACACCACGGCTTGGAGTCCACAGTCTGTTTTCTGACACACGCAAAATTCAACATGCCTGTACAATTTACAGGAAAGGTTAGCCTACCAATAATCCTCTGTGTTATTCCCAAATGTATTTTTAAATATTGATTTGTTTCTTTATCTAGAAAGTTCCAGGGGAGACTGGGAAGGAAGAGTTTGTAAGGGTGATTTTCTATGCCAGCAAAGAAAACCTAACTGTATCCCTAGGCATGTAAGCTGGATGCCTGAAATATGGTATATGTCAGCCACAGTATTAGGAGCTGGAGATCTGCATTGGAGTGCTATTAAATATACTCTATTCTCACAGACTACCTCTGAAACACACTCTTTTATGTCATTAAAAAGCTCTTCCAATATCCTTCCTAATTGCTATGAGCCCACACAATCTGTCAAGTAAAAAACACAGTATGCAATAAAATATGCATACCACCACATTCAAGAAGCAAAATGGAATTGTTCAGTCAAGCATTGTGCTGGCATAAAACTAGGAGGCCTCTATTGCTTTGCCAGCACTGCTTTGATTTGAGGTTCAATAGAAATGCTGAATGATGAACAGTAAGCAGAGGTTTCTCACCACATGACTAGATGAGTTGTAAGTAAAATACAGAACCTGCAGTAACTGTATGTGCTAGTGAGAATTAAAATGTTAATTGGGTTTAACGTTTCGATAATTGAACTGATGACTCAATACAGAGATTTTCTTTATATGTTGGAACGTGTGTATATGTGACGAAACAGCTTCTATTCGTCTAAGGCTAAACTGCGGGGTTTCAGCCAGCTCTATATCTTGGAAAGAAAAGTTTGGGCCAACCTCAAATTCTGATGGATAGGCAAGAACCAAAGGACTTCTACCAAAGCAAGTCCCCTACAGTGCAGGCTGAGCCCAAACAAATAAACCCTTCAGCACCTATAACAGTCTGTTTGCCAAATAGCTGAGCTCTTGTCCAACACCCAAAGCAAACAACAACAAAGAAGTGTGCGAATAAATTCATTTTAACATATTCACACAGGTGAAATTATCAGTAGACACTGCACTGAGGATATTCTAGCCATGATAGATTCACAGCAGTGGGAAGACATCTCAAATCTCAATTGCCAATGCTCTAACATTCTCGCTTCTCTGTACTAGAGACAACACCTCAAGTCATGAGTAGATGCCTGTGTCTGCTACGTGCAGACTTACCTAGTATGGTAGCAAGATTAGACAAATTAGACATTTCTGCATGCAAAATACAGAGTAATTATAAAAGTACTTACATATCTTGTTTCACGCCCAGCTGCTCTCTGCAGTGTTGTTGACACCTTATAGAAAATAAATAGTTATATTAAGAGCAAAGAGTTATTCTGAGGAGTAACTCAGAAAGGGTTTCATCATTGTGACAAGTTATTAACTGTTGAAATTCAAGAAAAATTCAGTTTTCCATAAAGATTCATGAGATACTTGAGAATAAGATATACTAAAGTTTTGCTTGAGATGTTTATGGTAGAAAGTATCACATTTCATTTTTACCGCTCAAAAACATTGATCCTACTCTATTCAACCTGGCCTTTAAATTGTCTATGACAACTCCCATAACAAAATGCTTACTAGTATACAGCCACAAGTGTGGTTGCCCCATGAAATTTAAGTTACATTTGCTCACAAAATAACCTGAAACACCATCTTTCCATGTTCTCATTGGCAAGAACTTGCTTTCCACTGACCAGTCCATTCTACTTCTAAGGCATTTACTTATTACATATACTTCTTTTTCCTTCCTGTTTATGAGTCTCTCTTACCCTCAGTTTAAAGCACTTTACTCTCTCATTTTGAGGTCTTCAGAATCTTTAGCTTTGTCCCTATGCTGCATCCTGTTAAACACACCTTTTGCCCCCTTTATTTGGTTTCATGACTGCTAACAGATGCCTTCTATTTGGTTAAGGCTCATCACTTGTTCAAGGAAATGGGGTTTGGATGCTATAGCTCAGAAGTCCAACTTAGTAGTAGAATTTTAACCACTTCAGATTCAGTGCAGGCATTGGAAAACATTTCCTCAATAACAGTCTCTTCCTGCTTTTTGGCTACTATCTTGTTTCCATCTTTCAGCTGCCTGAAGCCTGATTCACCACTGCATGCTGGTTGACAGAAGTAATTTCAGAAATGAAACTGAAATTTGAAGTGTATATTGAGTACACCCACTCAGGAATGCTGGTTCTGTGCCCTGTTTTTGCATGGTGGACTGTACATTGTGCAGGGTATTTTGAATGCATTAACTTTTTGATGTGTTCTTCTGCCCCAAATCCCTTTCCTCCTGTTTCCAGTTGAATTTCTGCCATTTTCACTTTCCTCTAGTTAGTAATACCAACCTAAATTTACCTGGGGTAAACTGAATACAGGACCCTTCTCCCTTGGTGATTCATCCTTCTGAACCCAGAAGGCACACCAGTATATCATAGTGAAACCAGAAGTTTAACACCAGTATAGAAAGTTACTCCTGCCTCTCACTACCTGTTTCTGAGTTATGCAGGGTAAATGGATGTAGCAGACATCCCCCTCCTGTGAGGAGCCAGAGTTGAAAGGAAATCAGCGTTTAAGAGCAAAACTATGTATTCATTTAATTATCCCATTATTTGAAAGCCAATAATGAATATGAAAAAAAAAAAAAAAAAAGGAACTGTTCTGAAAGATGTTTCCAATCACTGAAGCTAGAAACATTGGCTCTTCTGTGGTAAGGACCCATAGATGGGATGAAATCTCGCAGATGGTCAGAGACCCTGCAATATGGAAGGCAAGGTACGAAGGATTTCTTTCTTGTGGATCCTCACCTCTGAAACCTTAATAAACAGCTTCTCTTTCATAACATAACTCCTTCTGACTTCAGGAAAGCACCCTGCAACAAAGACTGCACTGACTCCAGGGATACAGCATCTCTTAACTGAAGCTTTCTGTTGCCATGGGCCGTACTGTTGTGATTTTTATTTACTTTATGTCCACCTGGAAAGAGCATTTGGGCTTATTCACCTACCTTGCCAACATCTGACTCTGTGCTCATCTGCAGGAAACTTGGGGAAGATTCGCATCGGCGCTGGAAAATTATTTTCATCAGAGAACAGACTTATTAATGACAAGAGACAGAAGGAAAGGAAGGCAAAAAGACAATCCCACATACTGACGGGTTACCATAGTCAGTGGGTCCTGCAGAACTTGGTCAATGACAGCACACAGCTCTTCTGTTTGTTGTCTGAGCTGGGCAGGGGAGCACATCTGAAAAAGGAGGACACATCACTCAGTTAACCTTCGCTTCTTGTTTTCAAATAGAGATTTGGAAGAGATATAACAGCACTACCTCTGAATGGGTGTTCAAAGCAGTGCCTTCAGTCACACTAGCAGTCTTGGTTGGCTCTTCTAATGCCTGCAATTCAAAAGATTTTAATGTGATAGTGAGTTCAAAATTTTAAAAACCAAGCAAACATACACTTTTTTGCAATACTGTGTTTCCAAATGTGGCACTTCCCATTTCACCATGGAAAGATGGAAAAAGAAGAAATTACTGGTGTAGTAAGGTTCTTCAGACTACCAACTTCTGATTCAGAATTGGGGGGGGAGGGAGGGCATTGCAGAGAGGGAGAGAGCTAAGGTGCATTGTCTCTACTTTTAGAGATCAGAAACTACCAGTTTAAATAGCCTTCTCCTTCAACAACTCCCCCCTTCTTAGTAGTGAACGTGCACCTTGTGCCACAGAGGCATCGGGGGGGCTGCCTGCCGCGCACCATCGGTGGAAAGCCACCGGCTGTAAGAAGGCAGACAAGGCAGGGGTCCAAGCACACAGGAGGCCCTTTCTTTTCCTCCAGTAGACATTTTCTTTTAAAAGTGCCTCCTGTTTAAAGAGGACGGTGATTCCACATTGCAATAAAAATGGTGCTCGATGTTTTGGGATTGTAGCCTGAAATCAGACACAACTGTATAGAGCAAAATATGCGCTATACATATGTGATACCACACTAAAACACAGCTGGTCTAAGCAGGTATGCAATCTCTCCAAAACAAAACACAAGCTTCTTGTGCTTGGATATACCTCTTGCTTTCCTACGCCTGTACTTGGAGCAGGTTCGAGAACATAGAGGATCAGTTTGCTGATCAATTCATTTTATCAGGAAACTAACAAAACACCCTCAAAAGCCAAACTCCATTGCTCAGTTGCCTTTTCATCTTCATCCAGAGTCTTCGAGGCACACTCTCACCACCATCACCCATTTTTGCTTTGAAGCAATTTCCAAATAGACTCCATGCCAAGACCAAAAATTACTCTGGAAACGTGCTGATGCATGAAGCTGGACTACAGGAGAGGGGCTTGCAGGGTTTGTGGATTTTTTTGTTTAACACATTATGTTTTTCTGAAGTTTTGTTTTGCTCATTATTTGCAAAAAATAAATGGTAATAAGAGAAAAAAGAGGCATTGCTGTAAAACACTTTTTCATGCTTGTGGGATTCTGTGGGAACTGACTGATCCCAGTAAGGTGGGTATCAGGGCTGCCAGTCACAGAAGACGTTCGTGGAGCTGGGAGGAAAATGGCAGAATCTTCAAAAAAAGAAAACAAGCATATACTTAAGTAATTATTTCTGAGTTTAATCTTACTGAGTATAATTTCTTTTTTCCTCTCCTTGCCCACCTACTGGAAGCATACATCTATGTATGCAGAACTGAAAAGTAATGTTCTCATCTCTGCTAGCTCATCACTGTTATCCAGCTAAATTCTCAGATCAGAAGACAGTCCTGTAGAAGAGGAGGGCTCAGCTATAGAGGGCTCAGCACTACACTCGAGTACTGTATCCGCTGTTCAGCTTCAGCTGATATTACATCCTCCTGGTAAATATAAAATGAAGTGATGAAATTAAGTAGAAGAGTCATTCCAGTACCCATTGGGACCAGGAGTGCCAAAGCAGCCTGTTGTAGAGAGATGATGAGTCTGAATGTGAGTTAGGAAAACCAGCAAATTTTAGTCAGTGATGAGTTCGGATTGGAGAAATTGCTAAGCTTCTCAAAACCCCCAAGAAATCATTAGGGTAATATAAAGTACATTAATAATATAACATAATAAAGTAATTGTATATACATATATATACATGTATATATATATACAATATAACATAAATAAAAAATTGACTGTGTCAAAACATTTGAAATAAAATTTGTTTTATTACTGGGTAATATAACATAATAAAGTAATTGTTAAGAAAAAAAACATATTTCTGTTTCATATTCACTTCACCGCAGCAAGTGGGAGAGGGTGAACACAACCAAGGGTAGGAAACAACTACCCAGAAGATACCGAGGAATCTTTCTAGAGGAAATACAGGCACATCCACAAGTCTCTGTTCAGAACCAAGACTCTGGATAATTTAAGTACCAAACATCCAACAGTTTCAGTGGAAATTGGCATTATATCTTTCCATTGTGGAGCCTTCGTTGACTAAAGAACTCAGGTGAGCACAGCACCAAGGCCTATGCTCTCCACAGTCCCCCTGAGATACGGCCATCGTGCAGAGCCATGCCAGAGAAAGCTGCAGTGTTCTTCTCCCTTTTGAAACCTTTGGGGAAGGAAAATTTTCATCTTCAAAGTGATCCATCTAATTTCTTTCATTGTTGTTTTATTGATCTTTTTTTTTTTTTCCCTATTTCAACAGCCTGAGTCCTCCAAAGAAAAAGAAGAAATGATAACTAGACTTTAGGCATCCCCATGACCTCTACAAAGAAAAAAGGTCCTGTTCAATCCACTGTTAACTTTTCAAAATACAACTCAAATTTTTTTCCAGCAGAGCTATTTTTCTTTTTACATTTCTACATAGAGAAAAATGTGAGATTAAAAAAAGTACAACTAGCATTTCTGAACTCATTACTGGAGTTATCATGCAATAATGTTATGATTAATTTAAAGCATTAGTGCTATCTAGGGTACTGTTGACTAGTGCTGTCAACAGTATTCATCTTCACTTCCTATGCTGATGGTCTAACAATATCAAAAGTGGAACATTCCTATTTAGGCATTCAAATTTTTTTTTATTATATATGAAGAACAATAGTAAGACCACAATTTAAAAGACAAGTGCAATTCAGAGAATGAAAATGTATTTGTGACAGAATTTAACTGTTGAACTGTTATTCAACAATAACAGTTGCTGAACCACTAATTTTTTCCTTGCAAAGGGCAACTTTGAGGGTGTGATGCATATATGCCATTGACGTCAGTGATGGCTACAACCTTTCCCTCCTCTTTCCCCCAAGCTATTTGATTGCTAAAGCTGTATCAGAGCTGAAAGGATACTGGTAAATGATCCGAACAGGATCTCCAATATTTTGTTTGAAGAATGAAAGCTTTTGACAACACATAGGAAATATAGAACACTGTTTCATTCACCAATGAACCACATCAATAGAAGGAGAAAAAAACAAATATTGTAACCTTCCTTTTTACTGTATTGTGAAAACCCTTGGCTGAGCAAAAGCCAAGAAGTTTCCTCTTCTTTTATTTCTCTTTACATATTTTTCCCATCAATATCTTTTCCTAAGCCCTCAGCACATGCAAAAAAATCCCTTCAGATACCATGAGTTCCTTTAACTTATTCCTTAAAGATCCTGGGAGATGATACTAAAAAGACCTGACTACTTTTCCTCTTATAGAATAACCGATAAAGCTCCACAGCCTTTGAAAGAAAGAGATGTAGCAGATCACTACCATATTTCCTCAGCTGCATTTCTTTCTTTTCACAAAAAAAAACCCCTACCCTCTTTTTCCTTCTGCCTGAGGAGGAAAATGTTTTGGTTTGTTTTGTTTCTTTTTTCTTTTTTTCCTGCACAAGGAGAATACACTGCACTGCTGGCAGTCTGCTGGGTAGGTGATGGGATGCAAGCATGCAATTACTAAGTCTTTGGAGTTTTCCTAGAAGCGTAACATCATATGGTAAGACTGGTTTAGACTCTCTTGAAGCTAGCCAAATTGCACTGTGACAAGAGAAAATATGAACAGCCATAAACAGACAAAATCAATAACCTAAAGTATTTGTTCTTTAAGGCAGAAGATTTTTTTCTACATTTATTTAAAATTGAAATTATAGTTCTCTACTTTTAATTAGTTGATAAATACAAGCCAGATAAGCCAACAGTGCTTTCATTTGCACCTCTTCCTTCCACAGACAGTTATACTTGGTGCTTTACAGAAGGCTTGGTAAGTGTGGGATAAGCCTGACTGGAAGCAGGTGTGCTTCATGGCACACCCCATCATCCTGGTTCCACCACGGTTCAAAGTGGGGGAAGTCTGAGCAGAACATTTGCAGTGCCTCTCTCCTCCAAGTCTGCACACCCAGGTTTCCTTCCCATCAAAATGATGCCCAGACAAAGGAAGTTCACCCCAATCAGCATGTGGAGGGGGGGTGTATCTGGACAGACGCAGCAAACACAAATTCTCCTGCATAGACCTAGCTGTAGACCAATGACCACTGAATTTTTAAGAGAAGGCTTTTTTTGGTTTGCAATTCCAAGGCATCCAACGGTTTTGAAGTTACATCACAAATTTGACATAATTCTGAAGATGAAGTAGGATCTGGTTCAAGAGACTGTCTACTTAAAGTTAAGAATTTTTCTGTAGCTCCCTGAAATAAACCTTTCATGCCTATCTATTTTGACTGAAAGACATTTTTATAGATATTTGATAAATACAATCTCTAAATAATAGATGTATTACTTTTAAAGTACTATCTGATTAGGAATGGAATTTTGAATTAGACTGTGATCACATCTATATAACTGTAGAAGCTATACAAAAGTGAGTGTCAGTAGAGGGGTGACTCACTAACTTGAGGTTAATAAGGCCAGAAGGAACCACAGTGATCACCTAGTCTGACCTTTTCTTTAAACCACAGAACTGTATGGAATTACTGTATGAAGTGCCAGAAAAGTGTCTTGTCTTGATTTTTCAATTTCTGTGATAAAGAGCCCATTTCAGTCTCCAGAAATTTTTTCTAATGGTTACTTAATTCTTTCTGTTAAAGTTTTGTCTTATGCCTACATTCAACTTGTCCAACTTCCTCTTCTAGCCACTGGATCTTACCATCCGATGGGCTGAAGAGTTTGTTATCTGTGGAGCTCCCTCACTGCTGTGAATCTGTGTGGCTATGATGGCACTGCTGACTGACCATGGTTACCACCACCCCATTATCACCATCTCTGCCGTCCTGGTTCAGGCGCTGTGGAGCTGTGCCCTTGCTGGTGAGGACACCATCCTGCCAGCCTTGCTGTCATGCTGGCTCCTGGTTCACCTTCCCTGGGGAACAGCCCGCTCTTGCTGCTCCCTGACAGAGCCTGACCATGCTGAGGAAAAGTCTCTTAAAAACAAGTTTTTGCTCTTCTGTCTCTGTAGGAAGTTACAGCCCAATCTTCCAAGAGATATCCTGGATTTTTCTGAGCAGAGCACAGGTGATGTGAGGAACATCAGCTTCATACAAACTCCACTCGCTGGAAAGCATGCCAGTTATGAGATTTGATATCAAGTCATTTCTGGGGTTGCCAAAGTATACACATACATAGTCAATAAGCCTTTTCTTCTCTGCTAATAAGCACAGATTTGAACAACGCGCATTGAGTAAGAGTACTGGACGATAAGAACATGTTCTAGAAAAACCATTAAGATGATGATAGCCTAATGGCTTCATAAGAAGAAGTTGAAAAATGCTGGCTGAAATTAAAGCATCTACACACACATAAAAGAAAAAAATTACTTGAGAAAGAAAGTTAGACACAAGGAGACAATTTAGAGGCAGACAAAGCATTGTACCTTACATGACATACCAAAGACGGTTTTCTGTCATGGGATCTAATTAATACTGCACATGAATTGTCACTAGGATCACCCATGTGTCAGTTCTGACTAATCTTATTTCTCATGACCACTCAAATTGAGTAATATAATTACTCACACAATAGAAAAAGTTGACTTCTGAGAATGTGCATTTCCAGTTCAATCACATAGCAAAACACTTTTTTAGCACTTTAGGCAGATGATGTATTCCTAATCATGCATTCAGCTCTGTAATATTTGTGCCTTGCAGATATTAAAAGCCTTCCTTCCTTGCTAAAAAAAAAAAGCACCACTCAAAAACTTCTTTTCCACATAATCATTATCTTAATCTTAATAAAACATCACTTACGTAGTTAAAATCTCATTGTCTTCAATCTCTTTTTAATCCAGTGTATAAAATGCATTCCATAAAATGGGAGCAACGTAATTACTGCCATTGAGCTACAATGTGGCATGAGTTCCTTCCTGGTTCCCTCCCCAATATTTTTGAGGGGAATATTTGGATATTAGGGCTTGGTACAATGGGGCCTGCATGTGCCATATCACTCCTTCATGCTTCTTTAAGAGCCATACTCCAAATGCATGTCAGTTAACACAACAGGACTAGCTTAGGAGCACTGTAATTAGCTGCTGGTATGGATCAATAGCAGATTATTGTCCATAATTCCCAAAATTAGAGAAATCATGTAGTTGGGCCATACTGGGACATACAATTTACAAAGTAAATTAGTCAGGAACCCCTCCTGAAGGCAAATCCTATAGCAGAAAATTGATTTCTTATTGGTTTTACATGACTGTGCTGTCGCTACCAAAGGATACACCAAAGATAATATTTTCATTAAAGCAGTGGATATCCAAAAGTCTCTATCTAAATACAGATATGTTCTGAATCATTGTACAATTCAGTCTTATGTCTTGGGGATAAGTAGCACACAGCTTGTGAGTCAATGCCCCAGAGAACATGAGCAAGACCATCAGAAGGAATCCCCTTTCTTCTGAAGAAATGCAGTCAGATGGCTGACATTAACCCACTAGTTCACATCAGGAGTGTGCTCTCAAAGGGAATACTCTGCTCAAAGTCACATACCTGGCTCGGTTTGCAGAGCAGTGCAATCTTAGAGGGCACAAACTGGATGCCTTTTAGGTTAAGTCAACCCTGAAGTAGCAGTTCAGGAATCCACCAAATGCTTCCAGCCACTCATGGGCACTCTGCCCAAACAAACCCCTCCCAAAATACATTCTGTAGGGGTGTAGGATCCCCTGCATCAGCTATTTTCCTCTACAGAGCCATTTCTATTGGACCACATTGCATGCTAATGCAGACATAGCCTTCATTAGCACATTCGAGATTTAAGGAAGGGAAGGATCAGGTTTTATGCAAATAATTTAAAAAATCCTTCAAGATTAAAAGAACATTGGAAAAGAAAGGAACGTCCCTTTTTTGAAAAGAAAATAAAAAACAAAACGAAACTTAGTTATAGCAGTTAACTGATAACTATTAGGTCACAATCAGTAATATTTCATGGACAAAATTATCATATTCAAAATTTTTGCACAGATAAATTCACCCTCTCCAGTGTCTTTAGGCTCTGTAAACTCCTAGTGAAATCAGCTAAACTGTGTATGTGAATACATATTTAAATGTATAGTTAGGAATGCTTAATCTTACAGAAATTAATCAGAGGCAAAGTTCCTGAACTAGGTCCACAGATTTTTCTGATAAAGCTATAAACTGAATGTCAGAGTGATTAAGCATGCCTTTAAACATATAAGACACTTAGCTCATTGCTCATCATAAGAAATTTTTGTTAAACTTAGTGGGCTACCCTTTTGTGCAAAACTAATTTGGGAAAAAAATTTAAAAACTTGACATTGGTGGGTACTTTGAACCCTCCAATGCAAAATTTAAATTTTCAATTGACTTCCAGAGATGCATTATCTAAATAAGTACTATAAAACCCAGTCTTTGTTGATTGTGTCCTTGGTAGTAAATAAATGCACTAGAGACTGTTCTTTGGATCTATCATCCTGTCCTACAGAAAAAGATTGTTACCACAAACTATGTACTGGGAACAGCCCCCTGGCCCATGCTAAATGTTGAAGTGCTCAGGGAAGTTGTTTTGGAGAAGGCCAGTGCAATGGCCAGGACTGTTCTCACAGTTTAACAATACAGCTGGTCAAATTTGCCTATCTTGGGATGTTAAATTTACTAGTATAAGCATAGCCATTGAATAATCATTAATTGACCAAGACCTAGTGATTGGTAAGTCCCAGAATAGCAGTGCTCCAGACACTTCCCAATTACCAAACAGACTTTGAGATGTTGCCATAAATGGCAATTTCTTTAGGACACTTTTTTTCTTACAGTAAATTTATTTGCAGAAATTCAGATTACTGAAGGCTTTGATCTTCAGTGAAAAGTGGTTGACCCTGAAAAATAGTTGGAATTATAATCCTGAGCAGTTGTTCCAGAGTTTACATTCTGCAATATCACCCACAGAAATGTCAGAATATGTACATAAAGCTGAATAGTCTTAAATATACAGTGCAATTGCCATGCCTTTGAGCAAACACTAACCTTCTGTTCCATAAGTAATGTGTTTGTAGGGATTGCTGCAAATGCCTTGTAGCTTGTCTTGATCTTGTACTGCTAAAAGGGTAAACCAGAAAGCAGGAAGAGACATAAAACAGGGTAGAAGAAGGAGAGGGAGAGAGAAGGGAGGGGAAAGGTACAATAGAATGAAGACGATTCCAATTGTCTTGCAAACACGTTGCAACAATATAATGCTTACTTATTACCTAGGAAAGCTATTTCTTAAAGAAAAATCTAGTGTTTCTGTTAAGATTATAAAGGACTGTAACCTCCACCTTTTGCTTCTAGGAATGAAGTAGGATGAAGTGAATTCCCTGTAACAGCTTGTAACTTCCAAAGTGATTTTGACTGCTGACTACTGTCCTTAAATGAATGTCAGGAGAGGCTGTGAGTTTTTTCCAAGTTTGCTTGTGATTTGATATGATAATGCTGAGCTACTTCTGCCAGTACATGCACCTCAGCAACTGCTGCTGTGGGGTGTGATCCTGGACCTCTAGGTCAGATGGATTTCTGTGGTTGCTTTAATGAAACTGATTAATGCTGAATTAAATGCTTAAATGCTGAGTTACTTGCGTGAGTGGATAGATCATTTAAGTCATGTCACAGCTTGTCATCTTCTGAATAAGTAACTCTACCACCCAAACAAATATTTCAAAACAAGTATAGGAACTTTCACACTCTAAAGAAGCATGCAGAACTGACAATCTAAATCAAAGAAAATGCATGGGTTTGGGTACAAAAATTCTAAGATCAGCCTTAAAAATTATTCTTTTGAAATGATTTAGATTTTATACTATATTAGCTTGCCCAGTTATTTTTAACTGTTTAGAAACCATACTTACTACATTTTCTTTGCAATTCTGGAGGTTGAATTCAGTGATTTTTAAATCATTGATGAGATTCTTCTATACTTACATGAGTTCAAGAGCTAGGGCTCTTAACCACGACTGCTGGAATTTATCTTTTTTTAACAACTAAATAGGGATTTGCTGTATTGTTCCCTTTTCAGCAACATTTTAATAAAAAAATCACAAATTCATACAACAACAGACTTTTAAGTTATTCATTGATTATTTCTGTCATAATCATCCAGAAATAAAAGTTACTTGTTAATCAGTTGAGGTTTTTTAAAGTACCGTTGTCTGTAGCAGTGAATGCTGGCGATCACGAGATAAGGGGCTGAGCAGCATGCTGTACTTTTGGTCATTCTTTTGTCACTTTCTTCTTTTCTTTATCTAATAAAAGTCTCGATAACAGCAGAGGGGCCAAAATTTTAATTCAGATAAGAGTAGCTTATATCGTCTTCACACCTCTCTTGCAATATTGTAGGACACTAGCTTTGAATTCTTTTTGTACAAAGTATTATGTCTGCTTTCTACTTTACTCACATTTCTTAGTCAGAAGATGGACAGTGACAGACATTCAAGAAGTAAATAATCACAATAATCATATTGAATGGACAGTCCGACAAAGCAGATGAATGCAAATGCTGGAACTGCACTTCTTTGGGGAGGGGGGATAGTGGTTTATATCAGATTTAGCGATTCTAACTTGGATGTCTACCATGTAGGTGCTTCAGTCAGAACTAATGCCTTTTATAGTGATAAGCATTTCTACAGGATAATTCATCTCATCCCAAAACGGGCACCTAGAAAGGTAAAATAAAATCATCCTGTAAATACACCATATTCTCTCCATTAACTATAATACAATTGCCCAAGTTGTGCTTGGTTATCTAACAGTCAAATGTCAAAAGTCAGGTGAGTTGAATCCTGCCCTTTGAACATTCAGACAGCAACACTTTTCTATAAATGTGTGTGGGTTCACACATATATTTATGTATATACAAAATCTATATGCAGATAAGACATAAAATACTGCTCACTGAAGTAAGATGGAAGACCAAAATTCCAAATAATAAAATTGCCATATCCACAAAATGTATCTTTGTTTGCTTATAATTGATATTCAATCAATAAAATTATATAATTGAATATGTAAATGAAATGCAGTATCTTCACTCGCCCGTAGGCTTTTTCATATGATGAGGTGGGTATCATATACGATGGGAATACTGTGACCACTTTGAAGTTAGTTGTACTGTTACATGAACTAAACAAAGACGTATCAGACTGTTGAAATGTAAAAGTTTCATCACTTCCAGATGCTGTAGATCCTGTGAGAAATGTGCTGTTGTCACAGTGTCTGAGATGAGTGGAAAGTCTTTAATACAGTTTCTCATCAATATGAATATGTTTCTTGACACATTAGTTCACATTACTTAAAATTATTATTTAATGCCTAAATACATTTAATATTCTGGTTCATAGGAATCTAGTGGTATTTTTAAACAGCCATGGACAGTTAGGTCTGCTAGCCTGCACCATGGTACACTCAAAAGCAAACCAACTCCAATATCAGAGCTCCGGCAAATATCAGCCTGGGGAATTTGGGGGAAACTGTCCTACTTTTCTTGCTGAAATGAACACCTATAGTACCAACAGGGCATTGCAAAGTGTGGTAGACACATACCTATAAAGGCTTAAAATCAGCAACTAACCATGGCAGTGCAGAGCTCCTCACGAGTAATCTTTCCTGCTTTGTGGTAGGTTTCGCAGCTGTGCTGAGCTCAGTGTTGCTACAGTTAGTTTATTCCCTGGCTGTTTTGGGTAGATCTACATGCATTCCTGTGCTACATTTAAATAGGAAAAATCAAAGAATATGTAGGAATGATACCTCGTGAAACCACTGCAAAGGGTTTTTAAACAACAGCCAGAAATTTTTGTTCTAATCTGCTCCTGCAGAATCAGCAATTTTATCTGTCTCCACTCCATCCTACTGTTCATCTTGCTATATCAGGTCCATGAGGACACTATTAAAGTGTCTGCAAAGTCCAGGGAGAGGGGTTTTATTTCCTGTGTTCACCCACAGTTCACACTTCACACTGATCTGTTTACATTCACTTTGCAAAACAGCCATATTTTTAAATCATTGGCAAACATAAAGATAAATATATAAAGCATGGGAAAGCACATCTGTTTATATATACAAATGCAAACAGTTAAATAAGTTCATAGGTTATTCTTTGATTTGCATGAATTGGTGCATGTATATGCATAGACATATAAAAGCTCTCTATTAAAGAATCCTTTTTGCATAATTGCTTTGATATCATGCTAACGAAAAATACTGAAAAGTACATCTAATGTCAAAATCCTGGTTTAATAGGTGTTGGTTTAATACATGTCTTAACATTGCTTCAACCACTGTTGAAGCAACATTAAGGTTGCAAAATTACACATGCCAAAGTCAAGTACTTCTAGACACCGTGCTTTTCCCTTGATATTCACTTAGCACATTCATACATGCAAAAATTTTGTCATGCATCAACAGTCATCAGATGGAGCAACCTGCTTTTTGTCTAGTTCTAAAGTTGACCTGATTGGTACTAAAGAGACCTAAATGCTGCTTAGGACACTAATGTTGTCTCTCCTCAATCTTTTCCTTTTTTCTCTAGAAACAAACTGAGATTTGAGGTTGGAGTGTTATCAGAGAGCCAGGTACCATTAACACATCAAGAAAGTTCATTGAGCTATGCCGTAAACTAGGCACGGAAATAAATGAGAGCAGGAGGAAAGGAGGATGTGGAATACACGCTAGTATTAACTGTGAATGAAGTCTCAGCCTCACATTTCAAAGCCACAAGAGACCTTTCCTGCACTGAACACTGAGCTGCATTTGATTTAGAGATTTCAGATCTTACACATCCCCAGTGGAGTCAGCGTTGGCTCCGTGATTAAAAATTGCATCAGAGTAATGGCCCAAGTTTCTTAAACTAGTGGACACTCTCCCAGTCTCCATGGGGTGGTGGGGTAGTTTCGAAAGTGCCACCATATCACATGATAAAGAGAAATTAGCAGAAAAAGGGACAGTAGGAAAGACTGAAAGGGTGTAATATCCCCTGCAAATATAAACACAGGCAAAAGCTCTGTGTCACAAGCAGATAATTTCTTTACCACCAGAGCCTCTCTCAGCGCTCATTGCACTAACTAGCAGAAACCACAACTGCTTTGCAATTTGCAGGCTCAGTCATGCATTCCAGTTTTGTCCTGGGGGCTTCTTTCTTGGAATTTCTACAATTTCATTTCTCTTTTTGTTTCATTAAGTAATACTGACAGGGGGTAGTGACACTGTACAGCTGTGCTTGGCACAATGGTTCCCCTTAGCTGTTCGTTTTTTAAAAGAACCATTCATGGCAATTGCTACTTTGTGCTAATTTAAACCTCTCATTTTCAATTAACATTTTCCAAGCAGTTCAAGTCACCCCTGCCATGGCCAAGCTGTTAGGAACACATTTGACACAACTTGATCTGGCAGACCAGGCTGTAATTTTGTGCTGTGAACAAATAAATCAATAAACTATGATAGCCTTTCAGTGATAGGCAAAGCTCAGGTATCAGCAGGAGGAGGCACAAAGGAAGCACAGCGTGCAGAGATAAAAGAGGTTGGAAAGATTTCTGCAGCTCTGATATCTTCTGCCGCCAGCTCTTCATTTTTGCATAGCGGTTCCTTTTGTTTTCACCTACCTGCTGCACGTTTTCTGATCAGCTTTCCTTTCCTTCCCCTTCCCATTCTTGAGATTTATCTTTAGGTTTAAAGTGTGACTGGTTCCCAAGTCCTCCTGCGGCAATCACCATCATTGCTTATTCTTACTCTGCTGGGGCTCCCCCGTCTCTGCCTGGATGGTGAACAGCGGGAACGTGGCCGATCCCTCGAGTGTGAGACTTCCATATTTGCAGTAGCTCATGTTGTAGGAAGCTTGGCTTTTTTTCCCCCTCATCCTCTGTCTAGCACAAGATCAGAGAAGTACCAAGGAAAGGGAAGAAGCAGAAGACTGTCCTTGTCTTCCCTCTCTGGCTCTTGACCCCAAAGCCCCCGCTCAGGCTGAGCTCAGCCGTGCCTCTGGGCTGGTCCCAGAGTGGCCGGGGTGAGTCCAGCCTCCTGGGGAGTGGGGAGGACAGGAGGGACGAGGTGCTGGGCAATCAGTTGTCACTGGAACAGCCAGTTCGCATCAATCAGATTAAGCTGCTTCTAGCTCAGCCCTGCACCTAAGATCACCATATTTCTATTCCTTTCAGTAGGAATACATGTGCATTTACATTAGCCTGGGGTATATAGGACACGTTTTATGGTTTATTTTTTACACACCAGTGTTTTGGGTGAGCTTCAAAAATAAGTGCACCAAATGTATATCAGAGCTACAGGCCACAAATCCATCTTCAGTAGTACCTCCTCCCACTCATGAACAAAGTATTTAATTTTATGCTAAAGGATACCTACAACATCTTCCCCGTAATATAGAACATTTGCTAGCAATTTAATATGGTAGGATTTAGTCTTTGCTATCTTCACTATCAATACAATAACTGTTCCTTTTTAAACATTTTTTTCCACAGCTCATTTATTTTACTAGCACTGTGCAACGCAGATGTGATTCTTCCTACAGGGACAAAGAACTATTAGAAAATAAGCATGCACCAAGAGTACCTTGGGTTTGATGTTGTCATGGTCAGGAGGCAGGGAAAAAGACTGTGGTGAAGTCAGCTCTCTGGGTCTTGATGGCAGTGTGCCTGGTGACTTGTCTGAGACAGGAGATCTGCACTTTAACACCAGTGAGGTGGCAGATTGCTCAGGTCTTGGAGGGGAGGAATTAGACCTATAATTTGTGTGCACCGATGAAGAATTAAGCTGCAGTGGATGGGAATTAATATTACCAGTTTGCGGAACCAGTGGAGTAGAATGAGGCTGTGAAAGAGACCACTGCTTTGAGACATTTAAAGGGGTAGGAGAGGAGGCACTCATCTCCTGAACAGACATTTGGGATGAATCTGATTTAGATCTAGAAGCTGAATACAAAAGACTTGGGGAAGGAGATGAGTGTTTTTCTAGGGTGGGGGAGAATATGCCACTAAGACTGGTAGAAGAAAGCAAGGGGTATGACCGGCAGGTAAAGATGGGCGAGTAAGTGTGTACTCTCTGAGACTTCTGAGGTACACAGGACCGGGACTCAGCACACCACAGCCCTTCTGGAGAAGGAGAGATAGGGTGTGCAAGGGAAGAGGGTGCTGGGACACAAGGAGGAGGCAGCGTGGACTGCAAACCTGGAGAGGAAACTGATTTTCTATGGGAGGAGACAGGGGATGACAGAGGATTTGGGGAGTCTGGAGAAAGCATTCGGACTGGAAGGTGCTTTTTAGGAGAAAGGGACCTTGTCAGAGGGATGGGATGAGGCTTGGAGGGTAAAGGCAGATGCTGAGCCCATCCTGAATGCCAATATTCCTCTCTACTGGGAGAATCTGGCCTTATAGGAGGGCTTGAAAAAGATTTCCTGGGGGTTGGGGGAGTTGTTTTGGACTTCTGATCTATTGTAAGTGTTGAGGAACCAAGGGAGCTAGGAGAAAACATGGGACAAGAAGCAGGAGAAAGCGGTCTCTGTTGAGAAGACCCTGATCTCAAAATAGCTGTTAAGAGAGTGAGTCTAGTTGGCAGAGGGGATCTGACTCCTGACTTTGCTAAATTTCCTCTAGATGACATTTGTGTGCAAGGCTCATTTATACTATATATGGTTGAAGAGGAGCCGTAAAGAGAGGGTGGAGACAAAGGTTTAGGGCTAGGAGATAAAGAATGTGTTATTATATGTACAGGGACAGGAGATAAAGCGTTCAACCTTTTGGAAGAACGGGGGGATAAAGAATGAGTTGAAGATCCTTGAATTTCAGCTGAACGTGGAGGACTGGGGGAGAGACTTGGGCTCTTTGCTGGAACAGAGGATGTGGTGAAGTCTCCCATTTTGCATACACAGCCAGGGGTATAGAGACTTGGAGTTTGTATGTTATCATACAACTGAGGAGTGGAGTAACAACTGTTTGATGCAGAAAAGGATGTTTTAGACATGGAGGGAGGTGAACTATGGGAAGCAGACTGAAAGTACAGAGATGAATCTTGCTTAGAAAACCCAGTTGCTGACTGCCAGTTGTTACGGGAGTCTTCCAGCGAAGAGGCTTGATTCAGGTTAACCATGGCACCACACGCTACTTTCTGATTAGTTGGAGAAATTAAGTGGACAGCAGGTGGTTTAGAGGAAAGATGATCAGAGATGGAAAGAGTAGAAATTAACTGGAGAAAAAAGAAAAACAGAAATATTAATATAGGTGGAACCTGTGGAACTGATAAGCACCCCACATTTCAGTCCTGCGGTCACGCATACAGTGTTTTGGTTAGTACTGCTCTGTGGGTTAAAAGCACAGGGCTGTGTTAAACTCAGGGATACAGCCTGATGGATAAGGCTCTCAGGGGAGGTGACCGAGAGCAGACAAGTTTCGTGTTACTTTATTTTTATGAGATCTCAGTTTTGTTGACATAAACAAGGTTCAAGGCTACTGTATTTTTCATTTTAGTTAAAACCCAAGACAGTTGTGCCATCAGTGTCCAGAATCATGTGATGTCATTCACATTGTATAAACACAACGGAAAGTGAGAAAATTGCAATATTGTCCCATCTCACTTTACCAGTTCAGTGGAAAGTACCCTTTCTGTAAATGAGATTCAAGTCAAGTACTCATTTTCTCATTCAGTAAACATCTTCTGCATCACTGTGATACCAGAACAAGAAATTTGCTCAGAACTACTTAAATCAGACATCCAGTCTGTTTTTCACTTTTCTTGTCATTCACAGAGCAGTGCATTTGACAGTTTGCAGGCATATAAGAGTCCTTATCCCCCTCTCCACAGTCTTACAATACGCTAATAAAACAGTAATGAGCTCTTTCATGAGAGCCTTTTTTCTTAGGTCTATTCTAATTAGGATTTGTCAAAACTAATTAGAGCATACAAGTATATTATCAACCTTTTATACAGTTTTATGCTTCTAAAGAAAGAAATTGTCTCAAAATCTTCCAAGTTATTATAGTGCTGCAATTAAAAACTGGGGTATACACAATATGAATAAAACCTATCAGTACGAAATAGTGAGCTAAGTCAACTGTAAAACCAAGAGGCTACAAATTATCACCTAACTTTTGACTGAGCAATTTGAAAGCAGGGAAATTGACTCTAATCCCTACAAACTTTATACAAACTAAATACAAAACCACCTATTTATCCACTGTTTGATACCGTGAAAAAATTTTGCAATTCTCTAAAAGACAATTATACCATTCAGTTTCTATATACATGACCTGCACATGGCTGTGGCTCAGCTTATGAATTATATTTTTTAATACAAATTTTTCCCTATAAGAGGGAGGAATTATGAGGATGATTATGATGATTATGACGGTGATTATTATGTCATATAGTATTGATACATCACAAAACAAAAATAAGAACAAATCAAATAATTTTTAGCTGAGAGTACATGCTGGAAGAAGCTTTGACAGAATAGCAAGACTTAGAGGCTTTTAAGGGCTAAACTATACCGAAAAGGCTAAATATGGGCTAAACATGCACATCAGAACCCTATTAACCCTTATAACTTAAAATAAGTGAGCTCTTCCTGCTAAATGATACCATATAAATAGCAAGGCTTGTAAACTGAAGACACTTTCTGTATAAGATCCTTCAGAAAAGCCAAGGCAATGCCTTGATTTATAGAAATAAACACCAACCATCACGATGCCTTTATAATCACACTAACTTCCCCTTATTTTATACATGTGTTAAGGTATCCCATTTCAAAGTGGAAAGCCAATGGATGTATACAGGGCAAATATTGGGATATAAAAATTAATATCCATTATATCATTGTACCATATATTCTATTCGATTAAGAAATTATGCCTCTTGTTGGAAAAGCTGCTAATTAAGAATAAGAAAAAATATCATAAATTGAGAATAATTTATCAATATTTAAGCATTATGAAAAAATATTTTTAAATAAGTCACAAAACATAAAATTATTTAACAAGTTCAGAAGTGGCATGGTAATATATCTGATAAATTGGAGCAGTCCCCTGACTTTAATAATGAGTTCTGGAAGTTGATCAACTACCAGAACAAAACTGGGAAATGAAATCTCTATATTTCAAAATAGATTAGATAAACTTCCCTTATAAAGACAACAGATTAAAAGAAAATGAGGAATGAATATGAAACTCCATAATGAAATAGCAGGATGTGCAATGACTTCTAATTAGTTAAAAGTTAATAAGCAAGATTTATAAGCAGCTAGGAAAATGTTCATGGTAACAGATGATAAATACGCTCCTTCAAGTATGATAAAGACATTTTGCAGTAGTCATTTTCCAGTTTGAACACCACTGAACATTTACATGATGAGCTAATCGAGCCATTATTCAAGTCTTCTGAAAAGATTTTGCTATTGTATTACAGTGTTAACTACATCTATAGATGATCAGCCTCTTGTTTACAGGTTCAGAGAATCAAAATCAAAGTTGGTTGAAAGTGACTTCTCAAGGTCATCTAGTCGAACCTCCTACTCAAAGCAGGCGAGACACCACCACCAATGGGTCAGGTCAGCTGTGGCTGTGCCTCACCAAGTCTCTCAAGCCCCTAACGGAGGTGGCTCCAGCACCCTCTGGGCAGCCTGTGTCAGTGCTGCACCACCTCCCAGTGAGGAAGCTTCTCCAGATGTCCAGCTGGGACCTCCCATGCTTCCATTTGTGGCCATCGCTGTCTCACCTGCCACTGCTGAGAGGAGTTTGGCTCTGTCATCTCCATTCAAGTAGTTGTGGACTGTTCCTCGACACCTGCTTGGCTGCCTCTTGGTGGGAGTCAACAAAGCCAGCTCTCAGCCTCAGCTCAGGTGCCCAAGCCACCTTTATAGCTTTGTGGTGGACCCCATTCCCTTCTTCATAACTCTCTTGAATTTGGGGGTGAGTGGCCACCAAACTGAGCAGGGTTTTACAGGTGCAGCCTCACCAGTGCCAGTAGGTGAGATATAATAACTTCCCTCGATTAGTGGAAATTTTTTTGCCTTTTTTTCTGTTCAGTTTCTCTGCTGGTTTAAAACACTTTTGTAGTTGTACTGGATTAGTTGAGAGGAAATGAGTGACTGAAGCAGATTTATGTTCCTTTGGTCTGTGATTCAACTGCAAGCCTTTTTCTCTTCTCAGGAGCACCTCAGATAGATATATATCTCCCAAAAATGTATAAAGAAAGTTGAAATAGGTGGCAAGGTTACTGTAGCACAAAGGGATCAAGGAATTTGAAAAAGATCTTTATGCCTCATAGGTGATGATCCCAGCAATATCAAAGAGGTCATAGTCTTAGCATTGAGCCTTGCTGGGGAGACCTTCAGCACATTTGAAATGGCAGAGCTGAGCTGGACACAAGGCAAGTGGTCTTTCTTGTGAGATCACGTTGTTTTGGAAGGGCACAAAAAATGTGGTTACTTATACCAGCAAGGCCCCGAGAGGTGTGCTGGTCAAAGAGGAAAAGGAAATAGTGTGACAAACTGGGAGCCCAAAAGGCAAAAATCATGTCTGAGAGAAGATATGGCTCGATGTAGACCTGGTCCTGGGGCCAGTTAGCCATGCTTGGATCTCAGTAGAATTTGGTAATAGATAGGAAAAAATAAATTCCCTAACAAGCCTGAAACCTGAGAACCAGAAAGTCAGAAAGAAGTGCTGGAGACTGTGGAAAACTTGACAAAATCTCTGGAGACAGCACAGTAAATCAGACTCTGAGCTGAGACCCAGTTAATATAGATGCCATTCAGAACAGTCCAGTTTCTCCCAATAAGGAATGTGTATTCTTCCTGGTGGTGGCAGGAGTTTGTAGGGACTCTTGACTGATTTGTCTCGAAAAGCCAAACCAGATGACATGAACTAGACAGAGGAGTGTCAAGTGACTTTGACTAGCTAAAAAAGCTTTCTGGCTATTGATCCCCACAGTGAGTCAAGAAGTTTCTCCAAGCTGAGTTCACATCCTAGCATTCAGGGGAGCAAATATCCCCCTCATCCCAAAGGGTAAACTCCCAAAGGCAGGAGTCAGTCTGCCTCTCCCTTGCATGAATACTCGTCAACATTTTTTTTTAAAAAAAAAAAAAAAAAAAAAAGCACAATATATAAAAAGTAAACTATCTCCAAAAAGTTCCAAATATTACCAGAATAACTGATCTTTTTTTTTTTTTTTTAACTGATTATCTTTTTCAGGCTCCAAATATAGTGTGGCATTTTCCAACATCAGTCAGGACCTTTATGCCTCAAAGAAGAACAAAAGCTTCCATTTTTTTCAATGCTCTTCTTTTTTTCTTTCATTTAAACAAAGTCAGAAATGAATGAAGCTGTAGGAGCCCTCTGGTTCAGTTAGAGTGATCCCCTGTACAACAACGGTCCCCAATGCTGGTCCTTGTTTTTCTCTGTCAGGAAATGCATAGTCTAATTATGCTTTTAAATGAATATAATGTTATAAGTAATAACTCTTAAGTGGGACATCATACTGCCCTTATAATCCAAGAACTGACAAGGTAGCCCCTATATGGAATCCCTTGTGCAAAAGAAATCTACCAACAGATAAATAATGCATGCATTTAATCTTTTTGTACTTTTCCTTCATTTGTGAACTGATGATACTTCATTCGATAGTAAGCTAGAAAGAGTGATGCCTAAGGAAACACCAAAGAAGAATCAGAACATCAGTGAAAAGTAGCTTCTCACGAAGCAATAGAGACAACTAGAGATATTTAGATAATGAAGACTGAGGAAGTACTTACTGTCTTGAAAACCCGTGACTTAAGAATAATAGTGAGATATGCATTACCCATATTACATAATACCTCTCTTCACATTCAGGTGAACAGTTAGTAAAGTTAGGCTTTAATTCCTTTTTCTGTGCAATCTGTATTTTCTGTTACTTTACCAGGCAAATCCCTGTTTACTTGTCAAGTCATCGTTACAGCATACGAGTTTTCCGTATAGTCTTACAAAAAATCCACCCAATTTCTGTAATAGCTTTTAAAGAAACCACCCAAGTAATCCTGGCAGAATCTATATAATGAACATTGCTGAGGTAATTCCCTAGGTATTTCCCCAGGACAATTACTCTTTCACAGGATGCTTCCTCTACATAGATTTTTCTGCACCTTTACACCTTCCTCAGGTAAAATTCTCATTGTCTTCACTGGGAGCTTCTCAGAAGAAATGAATATTTCATAATGCTGTGAATCCCAAAACAGAGTGGATTTCTTATTCACAATTTCCTCAATTGAAAATTGATACTGAATTTGATGAAAAATTGAGTAGCACAAGTATTTCAACACAAGATAGGAAGTCCTACTCATTTTCAGAGACAAAGTAGCCATACTTAACTTTTTTTTAAACTATCGATGAAGAATTGCATTTTCAGCTGATGGAAATCCTGTCGAGGTCAAAGGAAATATCCTAATTTACTCCATGTGAGAAGGATGTTGCTATTTTGCTAAAGGTAGAGTTTTCCACTGCATATACAACCTTGAAAACTATCAGTGCTCTTTCCAAGATGGGAGACATTAACTTTTCATGCAGTAAATCAGATTGATGCATTTTGAAAATGAAACATTTCAAAGTCACTTTTTTGAATTCTCCCAGTGACAATTTAAAATTTTAATAAATCAATAAATGTGCCCTATAAAGATCAACATAAAATGGACCTTTCATCTTCATTAGTTCTTTACACCTGTGCAAAGTCAGTGCTAACTAACAACCAGAATAATAGGATTTTTTACAGCCTCTTTCTCTAGCATAAAGGGCTGCAGTGAGTGCTAAGAAAAAAAAACCCTAGGCCTGAGAAGTCTGATGCTAATAATTCAAATGATCTACAGGCTACATTGATTTCCATGACCTTAGCCAATTTAGACTAGCTAGGAATCTAACACCTTCTGATTAATTTGCTGTCATGATGAGCTGCTCTTAAAGGAGAGAACAGTAGATCTGCATTACCTGCTCCATGTATATACCAGAGCCATAGGGAAAGGCATCAGAGGGGGTTGGGATAGCTCCTTAGAGTCCGAACATTACAGGAATGGCCAACAAAAATGCTAATTAAAGAATAATTTGGCCAAGCTGCTTTACAAACTGACTCAGTGTCCATGACCTGAAAGCTTTAGAAAGCAAAGGTAGCTCTAGAGTTTAAAAAGCAGGTTACCTGTTGTTTCTGTGGATCAGCAGTGCTGTGGGAAAGCGCAGCACCTGGAACATGCCCGTCACCAGGAGGTCTCCCTGCTCCGGTGCCAGGGGAAACGTGGGACGTGGCCAGCAGCTGAGCACTGATGGGACCGTAGCCATTGGAAGGCCGGTGAATGTTGCTTGAGGCAGCGGCTACTTCATCTTCATCACCAGAGTCCGTAATCAGGATAAACTCAGCCTTAAAAAGGTCATTCTCCTGCATTTCTCCTTTGCTCGAGTTACACCCCGGGGACCGGAAAGCCGTTTGGGTGCTGTCTGGCCCGACGGTGGACACGCAGTCTGGTCTGGCCCCACTCTTTAAGACCAGCTCATCAGTGACTGCACGAGACTGCAAAAGACACAAGGAAGAAGTTCCCAATGAGCTGCATTTTATTTGTGGTCCCCAAAATGCAAAGTAATTTTGGCTTGCAGCAGTGGCTGGCACTGCGCTACCAGAAGTGCAGAGGGCGAATGAAGAATTTGGGCATGAGCACCTAGCGGAAACCAACCACCTCCCCAGGGAGACGGCTGCCTCCAGCCCCCCAGCCGGTGACGCGGGGCTGCCTTCCCAGCGACTCGAGAGCAACAGGGGACTCTGAGCACAGCGACGGCCTGAGCCCGGGGCTGGCGCGGGAACTGAAAAGGAGGGTGCAGTCAAGCCGAATGAGCTGTCAGACCAGACTACGCCAGACGCGATGGGAAGGCGTCCCGACCGCGGGATCCACGGGAGCAGACAATGCTCCTCAGAGGAGTCTGACAGACAAATCGGGGACAAAACCTATACATATTAATGAAGAAACAAAGGCCTTTAAGCCAGGGCATTCTCTGAAGAGAGCAGACAAAGAATCTGAGGTCAGAGAGCTTTACTGTATGTTCAAGCTTCTCAGCACAGACCACAATTGTTCTTCATATTTTCTGCCATTTCCACTTCCAGTATGTAACTTCTTAAGCACGCTTTGGATGAGAGCAGGAGTAAGTGAAAGCTGGGCATAGGATACACACATCACCAAATCATTCAATATTGAAACCACTATGGTAAATCATATTTCTCTTGAAGGAGGAATCGGGTAAAAATAGAAATATTGTGTACTGCAAGGGAAAGCCTGTAGGTGGGGCTCATATTTGAATCCTGTTTGAGGAATACAATAATTACAAATTTCCACCTCACTTACAGCTCCACAAGTCCCTGGAGCTCAGTTCTTTAAAAAAATAGCAGACCATAAAGGGGGATACCACCAGTATGACTTTGGAGGTGTTATTTTCATTATCTGATGTTGGTAATTTTTTTTAAATATCATTCAGGTTCTAGACCTTTTAGAAAAGGGAGCAATCAGTGCTATGAAGGCCTCAGTACTGCATCACCTGCCAGGATAGTTTTCTCTGCCTACAGGGAAACACAGGGAGACAGATGTCAGGAAGACCTGATTCTGCTTTACCCAGGGCATTACTTACAGTAAAACCAATACTGAGTGGCTGGAAATGCAATTATCCTGAGGATAATATTCCAGTGCGTATCTCTTCAAACTCATCTGTTCTCTGCCCACACCTAACCATTTTTAGACAGACAGGACACTGAAAATGCTGGAGCAGGTTCATGTCCGAGGGCTGTGAAATCCTGTGAAAAGTTTATTACGTGGAAGAGTATCCAGAACTACGGCCACAGCAATGTCCCAGGGAAGAAGCTGTTACACAAGAGCGGAATCACCATGAGCATTAATATTAACCTGAGGGTTGCAGTTGCCTTTAAAGCAGCATGGAATAAAATAAGAGGCCGTTAAGCGTTGTGAGGCAGCAAAGGAATAACAAACACTGTGGGCTGGCTAAAGGAAGGAGAACCAGGAATGTTGTGTTGCTGGCCTCACCGTCACAGGAAATCATGGGGACAAGCTTTGAAAAACAAAAAGCAAGCTTCCACTTTGATGCATTACTCCATAGCTATGAAAGGGACTGGCTCCTTTGCTGGAAGCCACAGCACTGACATTTGCTGAAACCAGTGACCAACATCCAGTGACCAACTCTTGCTCAATTCCTGTGTGGTAACACTCCTCGCACACCACCCTTGCTCCCATGAAGATCAGGAAGGAATCCCCCCTCATCCACCAAGTCTATAGCCTTGCATGCCTGACAGAGGACAGTATCAAGATGGGCAAGGGTTTCCTTCCAATATAAATTCTACCAAAGGCAAAACAGGCCGTTGAGCAGATAACAGCCTTCTCTTGCACAATGATTCTGCATCTCTGGTAGGCTTGGTAACTAAAACCAAGCACAAGCCAAGAAACAGTTCAAGGGAAAGAGCTTCAGTTCAGTGATGCTCAGGATAAAATTTTCTGTATCTTTTGAAAGAGTGGAAAAATTAATGCAAAAAAAAATCTACCTTATTTTTAATTTCTTGATTGCCAGGATCCTTTGGTTCCTCTGGAATTGTCACAAGGAACTTAGAGACATCCACAACTTCAAAATGAGTTGGAAGTCGTCCAACAGACGGTATGAATGTGAAGGTCAGTGGTTTGGTTCCAGATTCTTGAGAAGTGTCCTACAAAATACACAATTAGTTCAATTATATTATCCAAATAAAGATTATTTTTGTCAGAGTTGAAATAACATGAATTAATTAATCTATGTAACTTACAAACCTATTATTAACTATACCTGTAGTTGTTATTGTATATTAAGGTCTTCTTTAACAGACAATACTGCCTTGATTATACCCATCAACATCCCCTATATTCTAGTGGTGTGGCACATGAGACAGGAAAAAATTTCTTCAATAATGTTATTCTTTCCATTTTCCCCACCAGAATCAGAAAACCATATTCAATCATTTCAAGGCTGTTTTTATCTCTGTTTAACTCCACTTTAGTAAAACAACAATGTAATTATTCCAGTGTATCTGGACATATTATAGCCCCTAGAGTATCTGCTTAACAACTTAAAACAAATTGGAAAAACCTTTGCTCTGCAAAAAGAAAGCAAAACATGTTTACATTTTCTAAGGCAAATGCAGCTAATTCTGAACATCTGGGATGAATTCTGATTCAAGGAAAGGATCTTCTCCCATTTTCTTTGGGCCATTCAGGCACATACACCAACTAATTGTCTGTTTGTCTGCTCATTTATCCCTCCCCACCTTGCATTCTCGTTAGGATTGTGTATGTAGGGCCTGAATGCACTGAAAAGAAGAGAGACTAAGAGAAGCCAATTTCACCTAAACATTCGATTCTATCACAGTGCTCTCCTATCCCTTCACAGGAGATGCTGGACAAGAAAAATAAGTCCACACCATGATAAAACTCTCACTTGGTTTGCCAGATATCAGGGAGGGGAACTGCAAAGGCCTTGGCATCATAAATAGAGGGAACCACATCCCAAACCACTGAACCTGATATGCTGACTTTCCCACTACTAGTTGGTGTAAAAAAATCCTTCTTTCTGATTCAAAACTATGGAATGTATTGATTTTCCCTTGTTTTATCATCTGATTTGAAGCTTATGGCTGTTAACTGTGTTTTCAATGAACTCTAATGTGCAGAGCCTTGAGGTGTATTGAATCATACAGAAAAACGGGACTATTGCTTTGGCTCTTTTTTTTGTCTTGCTTGTTTAAAGTGAAACAAATTGGAGAACTATGGCTCTCATTATGCTTCTTTGTAATTTGCATCCATAAGTAAATAGCAATTACAGAACAGAGTGGAATTATGGAATACATTCACATGACTCGATCTTCTCATGGCTGGAACATTAAAAACGATACACATAGATTTCCAATTTTGAAAAAAAAAATCTAAGCAAATATTAGTTACTTCCACTGACGGCTGTCTCCTGCAGGGCTTGGGCAAAACAGAGGCAGCTTATTTATATAAATGCTGCCAGCTGCTCTTTTCTCTACAATTTAGGAGAACTCTGCTCTGTCAGACACATCCAGAATAAATTTACCTGTGTCCACCCCTAATTCTGAAAGAATAAGGGGTTTTGAGGTTTGAAAATGAAAAATCTGAACAAAAGGCATCCATCTCAGTTCTGAAATTGGGCCTTTACATTCACAAACTCACACCAGCAGGTTACGTTACGCTGCGGGCTTGCCTCCCAGTTAGAAGTGTGCATTGCAATGGTGCAGGGACATGGTGGTCTCCTACTTTCCCCACCCTCCACTTCCCACAAGAGGCCAAGCACCCGAGTACACACTGCATGGCCTGAATCAGGGGCAGAAGAGTGACCGCTAAGTGCTCCACCACACCAGGAGCTCTGGATGTTGTTTTATGTGAGGGAGGAACGACATAGCTCTGTCCTCCTCTCAGCAGCCAGGGCACCCGGGTCTGATCATTGCATTTCATAAAGCAGCAACACCATTTTTAAATATTAATAGCCAGCACATTACATGCTTCGCCCTTGCTCCCGAGACAAGTCAGCAGAGTAACATCAGTACTCAAGAGCGTACTTGCTAGTGAGCGGCCGCCGGTCCCTACAAGGCAGCCTCCAGCCGAGAACCTGCTGCACCCAAAGGTGCTCCTCAAGAAGCAGGATTACCTGCACGCAAGCAGGAGCACCCATCATATTGGCATTAGTGATTTCCGTACAGCTGACGCGATCCATTATGGTCTTACGCAGCACGTAGGTCTCCACTGCAATCACCTGGAGATGGCCTTTGCTTTCCTGCAGATCTGTAGCTGCACTTTCATCTTCTGTCTCTAATTAGGAAATGCAGCTAGTGACTCTGGCTACCTTGGTGTAAGAGACTGAATTCTTATCTTGAACCATTCTGCCTCAAAGATTGTTAGGTGTGAGGGCTGTGAACTGCTTATC
>JAVJGG010000017.1:4070347-4089999 GCA_035590195.1 Aviceda cuculoides
CCCACCCCCCCCCCCCCCTTTTCTTTTAAATTAGCCACCAGGTTAACTACTGTGTTTCAGCGGTGACTGTTGCTATGCATAACCAAATCTGAACTCTCATGACAAACTGAAATGGGCACATATTGTTCACATGAAATACTTCTAGATGACTGAGAGAAGTATGTTAGGGAAGAATATTTGTCATATTAAGCTAAGACACTCTCTTTTGAGCCCTTTTAAATCACGTCTACAGAAAAAAAAAGCAAAAAACTGAAAACTCCAAATAAGCACAAGAATCCTAAAAATACTTTCCACTAAGCACTGTTCCATTCATCCCATACCAATCCAGGGAGCAATGAATTACTGTTATCTTTCAGTACAATCAGTGTAAATTAATTATTTCAAAACTGGGTAGAAATAGACTCCCCCAAACGAGAATGTTCAAAAGCTGCTAAAATCAGGAAATAGTTACAACAGTTTACAAGAAAATCCTTCCCCTCCCCCCCAAATTTCCTGTTTCTTTGTTTCCCCAAATTTTGCCTGTCTTTACTGCAGCCAAGCCTGTATAGAGAGCCCATAAGAACAGACAGCACCAGGAGCAGGGACTATTTCAATATGCAAGCCGGCTGGCTAGGGTAAACCTGTGCTTGGTAGTGATAAGCTTTAGAAAAATATTTGAAGTTTCAGTGTTTGGGGTTTTGTTGTTGGGTTTTTTTTAATCAAAACAGGATGGTATATAATCAAAACTGGCTGCATTTGTAGAAAGGGAGCCACATGAAGCTGAGCACTATCAAGTAGCAGTGTGAGTGCTTTTTCTAATGGCAAGTACAGTCAGCGCTTATATTCATCTCTGTATTAGCAGCCAATAACACAGTGCTTACAACAGTCATTGCCATGGAGTTACCAAATTTTTCAACTGCAAATTCTGATCCCTGTGGAGATTAAATCACAGAAGCAATCCAAACAAAATCAGCGGAGTGCTTCTAATGAAGTGTGTGCATAGATCCGCACAAAGTCATAGCCCCAAGTATTTATCAGACAGGAATCAGGCTGGTAACCAGATGCCAAAAAAACAAATAGTATGTCAGAAATGAAAGACTAATACCAGTCAGTCTGTTGTTGCTGTAAGTGACAGAAGACAACTGAAAAGAAAATAAAGGAACCAAAACATAACCTTGTGATATCCCACAAAAAATCAGGGCAACTGTACAATCTAATTTATGTTATCTGATATTGCTACGGGTTTCTTAATGCTGAAAAAAAATGATGTTATCTCTAGACTCAAATAAAGAACCAACCACGGGACTGAAGAGTGCTGCAAAGCTGTGAAAGGACAATTCTTGTTATTATGCCCAAAGCACCCATCAATCTGGAGCACAGCGGCTGCCTCACGTGCCTGGTGTGCAGGGAGCTAGAGTGACACAAATCCTGTAAACCCTTCAGAAGACACGGCAGAACAAGAGGTCAACCAAAAACGTGACATATTGCCTGGTGCTGATGTGTGAGAAGGCACCCTTGGCACTGAAAGAACAGCAGCAAATGAGGATTGTCTGCAGATGCTAGAGAGATGTTAAACATGGAAATAATAATAGCAAAATAAATCAAGCAAAGAGCTGAAGCATTCTCACTTGAAGATATGATGGAAAATATCACTCCTGGCTTCCTGAGCAGAAATATATCTTCTAGTTATACAGCCATCCTGGGATATAAATTCTTCTTTATACTTATTTAAATCTGTTTATATAGATCAACATAAAAACATTTGGGTAAGGCTGAGTAACAAGTGCAGTCAAGTGCTTTATATAAAAGTGCTGGAGGGAAAGGAGGGAAATAAAAATCTTGTTTACAGTTCAGCTAGGCTCAGCTATGGGAGTCAAAGGCAAAACTAGTTTGTACAGAAAGAAAAGAGTTGTCCCTAATATCAGTATCAACCCATGTGGAAAGCTGTGCTAATGAAGCCAGCAAGCAAATGCAACAGCAGGAAGGTTTTGGTCTCCTTACTGAAATCCCTTATCCTGTAATATGTGAAAAAGCACAACTAAACTTTTTCTTGGAAGAGGCTTACAAGTGTCTAGCGGGGAATTAAGATGTTGAGAGGTTAATAAACACATTAGCAAAAGGAGTTTCTCCTGCTAAGCCATGCTTACCTGCTACTTACAGGTGTTGTGGCAAGTAATCAGTGAATTCTACACAATTATTTACCAAAAGCGTGAGGAAACTTAGTATTAGGTGCAAATGATGAAGTATTAGATGAATTGATAAAATGCAACTATTCACTTCACACATGTCAATTATTAAAAGGATAAGACTGCAGAATATTCAACCGATCATGTCCCCTATTTTTTGCTCTTTCTCTATTCCCATGTTTCTTGAACTTTTTTTTATTCACACTTACCTATTTAATTCTCACCCCCACCATCGTTTAGTGGTTTTACTTCTTTTTTCAACAGTAATTATCTTTTTTTCCTTTTCTTCAGTTTCTCCCATTTCTGACTCCTATTACTTTTTCTCTACCTTCTTATAAGATTTTTAGAACTCCCTACCTCTCCTGTCTTACTACCACCTTTCCTCCCAAGCCTTGTCTAATGTGTGCATTACAACTACGTCTGTAACCTGCAGTGCAGTACTAAAAAAGTTTGTGGTGTACATCACATTACTCGGCACTTCAACCAGATTAATTTAACTACTAACATTGCGATTTTCACATTTTGCCACAACATTGCTGACTACAAAGACCCCCCCCAGACTCACCCCACTTTTTTCTTCACCAGTACTTTTCCCTACAGCACTGATTTCAGTGGCCTGCACAGGGTAGGAGTAAAATGATGTAACTAAGTCCCATTGCCTCAGGAAACAACCAAGTGCTGAAGCTCCCACCAAAACCAATTTAGCAATTCAAAACAGCACTTATGCCTCAAAAGTGTTCCTAGGTTCAACTTTTCAACCCCTACTCCTCCTCCTTTCAATGTGCAGCCCTTTTCAGCATCTGCAAACCCACACGTGCCTGAATTTGGGGACTAAAACGCCCTAAGGTACCTATGCTACCACTGCTGCTTGTCCAAAGGTGCTACCGCCTTGGCTCAGCTCACCATCGAGGTGCTCATCTCACTCCCAAAGCCAGCCTGTGACCAGGTGTCACAGACCCACATCCCGAGAGGCAACGTGCAATGCTCGGGAAAAGCAAAGATGCCACACGAGGAAACCAGGCAGCCTGGCGCACGCCCAGGTGCCAGCGGCGTTTCCGACAGCGTAGCATTGCTGTTGGGCTGGAGGAGGGCAGAGCGGGATGGAACGTCACACTAATGGACCAAAAATGTAAGCTTAACCGGTGAGAATAGAATGAAAAAAAATTTGAAAAGTAAGCGGCTGTTGCAAATAACCTTCACTGAAAAATAAATGGCTGTTCTGTGTCTATTTTTAAATATTAAAAAGTAGCTTTCAATTTCTTTGTGGGTTAATAGTTCCAAATACCCGAAGTACTCACTATGCCACATAATACCTCCCTAGTCATTTCAGTCATTTCCTAAATAACTGACATAGCTAACAATCAGAAATGTACTATCTGATGATTTTTCTCTAACTCAGATATGTTCATTGCTTTAAAATGAAAGCGACAGCAAAGAAGACATTTTAAATTTATTATATAATTACAGTTTTAAAATATCATTAAAACATACCTCATTTTCCAGCACAAAACACATATAAATTGTAATTTGTTGCAATAACTTTCTGTTTACGAAATCCACATATTTAAAATTACAGACATTTAATTAGAGAACTATTTATTGAATTCAAGAATATAACAAATGTTGGGATGTTTAGTCATGAATTAGAGGGGAAAAAATGAGCTGTTTACAGTCTTCTGAAGATTGTTTCAAGATCACATGAAATAGTGCTTTTTCCATATATTCAATAGCAGCTTAAAATAAACATCTGAACTTTACAAAGAATTCATATGAAGAATTTAGTGTGCAATAGCATGTGCAGTGTGCTCTGGAGACAAGAGTAGTCACTGGTTATGTACCTGCTCCTAACCTTGAGCTAAGAGGCCCTGATATAGATGATTCATGGGTGAAATTGCAACATGCATCATATAAACTTACAATATTAGTAATGCTAATGATGATGCAAAGATTATTAATACTTATGCAATGACTTTAGAGTCTCCATGGGTTTCCAAAACAACCATTTTGAATCCTGAATATTATCTGATTCACTTTACGTTCAATAAGTTGGAGCACTAAAATCTCTCTCCCAATTTCCACCATCCCCAGATAAAAAAAGAAAATGTGCCTAGGACACGTCCTAGAATGGCTGGATTTTTTCAGAAGGCGGCACAGCCACACTCTGAACAAGTCTTCGTTTCTTCTTTTGAGAGCAAAAGCTGCTGCACTGAACTCAGAACCACCTAATAATGCTTCAAAATACCTTTGGGTTCGGCTTCAAAAGTGAAAGCTGGTTTACAAAACAGCTTATCAGCTCCCTTCACATTTTCTGCCACAAATGCTGTCCCATACCTGCATAGCCAAATAAAAAACATACTGTTCTTCATGGTTTGGCATCTGTTCTGCTGTAGGGCAGTATTTCAGGCACACAGATCATCACTTTACCTAATACAGTCTACATGCGAGAAACATACACAGGTAAGTAACAACAGATTTACTGGGAAATCATCATCTGCTCACTCAGACATTGATTGAAATGGGTTATCTGCTTTTGAAGGGACTTAAATATTTTGGGCGTCATTGACTAAGCCTCTAAATCATTTACATGCAATGAATATTTGATAAATTCTTGGACTACACATGTGAGCTGCTGGATAGCTATTTAGAAATTGTACCCTCTCACAGACATTAAAAATAAGGTAACTACAGGATAAGACTATGATATATCTCTGCACTTAAAAAAAAAAAAACTATTGAACTGAATTACTGCTACCCTGAGATAGCTCAGTGAGATAATTATTGGTAACTATTTACATTTTATGCAAAAGCTGTTATTTCAAAGATAATTCCACTATTGGAACAAATTGTTCTTGTTTAAGAAGTCTGAAAGAAGAAAACTGAAATACTTAAATCCTCTCCTGCATCATTAATAGAGGAACATCTAAATCTGTAAGATTTTGTACAAGAATTAGTAATAAAAACAGAACTCGGGAACATTAATTGCAACATTATAAGACAAAATTTCATAGACAAATAATATTTTACAAGATATCTACAATACACAACAAAAATAAGACTATATAAGTAATTCTGTTCTTAAGAGCATTTCCTATCAAGAAAGTTGTGCACAAATCAGAAAAAAGATGCTTTCAGAATACTAAGGTCAACATTTCAAATGAGTTTAAGTTCTGAATTTTAAGGCATATGTAATATTGGTTGTTACACCATAGTATATTCTGAAAATCAACACCAACATGTGTCGAAGCACATCTTGACACTGCAGTGCCTGGCCTTACAGCCCTCCTAAGCCTTACACTGCAGAGAACATCAGGAAATTTATTTCCAGACTTTTTCATGACACTCACATCTGCAGTACTGAGCACTTCACAGAGACACTAATACAGTGTTCCTAGGAAGTCAAGTGGTCTGATCATTTCTACTTCTAAAAAATGACTAATATCCACAAATTTTGCTGGTTTTAAGACACAACTTTAACTTGTCCCTAGTAATTTTGACAGTGCCACCCACGCCCCTTCCTGCCAGTGGGTAGTTTCTGAGAGCACTTTGCAGTGGGCAGAACCATTTTCTGAACACATCCCTTTGACTGCTTTTGTGTGAGAGGGTGAAAATGCCAAGTTTCCTTCTCTTTGGACACCTCAACTATTTGACTTACTTACATTTTCTTGTATATGTCGGGAAGCACATGTTCTGAAAAATGCAAAAATATTCAATTGGAAACAGAAGGATGAAATACTAGGTTTTATTTTACTGTATTTTACTTACCATTGAGGGTTATTGCTCTTTTGTTCTGATCACATCATATCCTGATGTAGCTGGTGGTGGTGATTCCTAAGCACAACCACCATTTGAGAAGAAAAAAATAGCCCATAATCCTGTTATTGACTTTTATGTCATAACACTTATGAATAAAATAAAGGGAAAATTAAATTTCCTCAGATAATTCTAATTTCCAAACTTTAAAGTGCATTTTTTCAGATGTAGATTCTTAGAAGCCATAAATACTGGAGCCCCTGAAAATCCCAGGCAATCCATCACACGATGCAGCACTGCGTCACCACAAGTCATTGGCAAGGTTTGCAACCTTGGAGCCCCTCAGCCCTGACTTCTGCTCCTTAGAAACTGGGAGGAACTGAAGGTTGACTTCATTACAGGAATAATTTAGCTTTGTAACCCTGCAGCACATACACAGTCTTTCACAGAAAAAGACATTATAAACTAGGATACCTTGCTATAAAAAAAGCAAAAACAACCAACCAAAAATCTTTCTTAGATTTAGCTACTCCTCTCATCACAAATAAACCACCGAAAGTTTCTTGGGTTTTTTTTTTATATGCAAATATCATTGTCAGTTTACCTAATAGATTGTAAATAAATAACTTAACTATAATGAAAGCTACTGTATTTTCAATTAAGACCAGTTTCATGACACTAGCGAAAACATTATCTGCTAAAGAAAAACAGAGAGAGAGCGACAAATCATGTCCTTTTCTCTGCTGGGATTTAAAATACAAATACTTTGCATTTTGCTCTTGTTGTCTCAGACTGAAAGAGAGTGCCCAGTTTTGGCTCAGGAGCTTTGCTAAGAATTACCATCTCTTTGTTTGATTATCACTTAGTTCAGCTGATGTCTGGCTTTTGATTTGGATGTATTTCAAGGTGCATTTACTAAAGGATATTAAATTACTTAGTTCTTGCTTCAGGCTGAAGAATCCAATGATTTTTTCTAGCGTTTGTTATATAAAATCATCACCAACAGCTATATTTATAAGAAGCAGTAAAATGATGATAAATGTGCTGTCAGTAACTTTTTGTGAGATGTATAGAACCACTACGAAAACAATTTTAAATCTATTCAACAGGGGAAAAAAAAATTTGATGGCTTTTTCCAGAATCTTCAATTTTAAATCATTCAAGTGGATCCAAATTATTTATTTCACATTATTTAAAAACATAGCATTAAAAATCCCTATAATTTTTCCATGTTTGATTTCCAATTTTCTTCATGATCACGATAAAAAAGATGAAACAGCAAAGACAGAATGGTAATGATTCAATTTCTGTCCCATAGACACAAATGTGAAATTGTTTTTTGGATTTCTGTAAATATGTCAGTTCTGGAGTATGAATATATTCATTTGTACAATCCAAGATATGAAAAATTTCGGCCTGCTGCTTTCTGCTTTTCAGAATCCTGAACAAACTAAAAGCTGTTGAGCGAAATTAATTTTTCAGCTGAATTCAGAAATCTGCTTTTGTCCCTTTTCCTCAAGAACGGATCTTCATTAGTTCAATCTATATTTAATTAGTGCTTTTAAGCTTACCAGCTAGGGATGAATATAGTAAAAACACCATCAGAAAGTATTTTGCAGTATGTACTACTATATGTCACTATCAGTCTTTTGGAAAAAGCTACCAGTTAACTCTCAGCAATGAAGAACTTAATGCAGAAAGGTTTCCTGTATGACCATCACATTCAATCAAGATTACTCTTGTCTTAAAACAACATCATATAGATCTGATGACAGGATGACCACTGCCAAAATGTAAGATGCAGTTTTTGCTACCGGACAAGACATCTGATAGTTCAGCTATCGATTTCATGATAAACACTAAAAAATTAGATGTGAACAAAAATTTCCTGTGAAAACGCAGAATCATTGTGGAAAGCCTTTTACTTCTGGGCACATGCTGGCCTGCAGATTTGGCGGTGCAGTACTGCGTATGCTGCAATGGCCTTTGCAGGGCTGTATTACAGTAACTCCTGTGCCTCGGCACACCAGAATGTGCTCCCTGGTCTCTCTCCACTTGGACTGACGCAGCATTTGACTCCCAGAAAGGCAGGGAAGGCTGCAGATTGCCTACTACAGCACTTAGCACGCAATGTGGTGGGCTGATAAGCTCGTACACTTCTTTTTTCCTGCCATAGACAGTCTTCTGTCTTCTGTCTATGGCAGGAAAAAACTTGCAGCTCTGCTCCCTTGATACAACGGAACTTAGGCAATTAGGGTAGTAGTGCTCACCCATAAAGGAGAAACAACAGGAATCAAAGGTTGTGGATGGTCCTAGAAACTAAGGACCACCAGGCATTGCTCCATTTTCCATCCTGTTAGGAAGCAGTAGGTACTCACCAGTGCCTCGTCATTTGCCTGCAGGACAAACTCTCTCCACACACAGGTTGCATTTCTTCAACCTGCATTTGCTAACGTCAGTGCAGCAGACGATATATTTAAAAACTGAAATATAAGCCACCCTATTCCCACTTCTCCTCATCCAATGGAATCTTCTCAAGGAGAGATGAAAAAAACCAAACATCACTTGACAGAGATTTGATACATTATTTAGAGTTCCTTTAATTGTCAACAGTACATTATATGACCATATTTTTTATAAAAAGAGAGAGAAAAAGTAACCACTGCCTGCCTTAGGAGAAAACTTTTGATAAAATGCTCTGATAAAGTTAATTCACTTTTTGGAGAAATATCAATGAAGTTATTGTTCATTGCTGCCATGACACCAGCCTTATTTCAAAGACAAGCAGAAAAAAACAAATGCCCTGATATTTCAATCATTTTCCTTTGAAAGACTTAGTTTTTTCTGGATAAGTTAGTGCTTAAGGTGTTCAGACTCAATGTCTAAAATGCATTCAGGAAACTTATTTTGAGATGTAATCCTTAATTACCAGCCTTTAAATAGAATCTGATGGTGTATCCAGGGAGGCAATATGGGCAAAACATACTGAAATGTTATGCAATTCATAGTTGATACAAAGCAAACATGGAAGTATCTTATTGCTTGTCTGCCTCTTGCCCTCAAAGTCTGCCTCAGTTAACGTCCACCTTCTTTCTCCTTTTCATTAATCACTTCTTTCCTTTTATTCTGTTTGTTTTCAAGTAGCTCTATTTCCAAGAATTCATATCAAAGTAACAGATTTAATGCCACTGCTGTATTATTGAGTGCTTTCAGAATTCAAAGGACAGTGAATTGAAAGCAGTATGTTTATAACGCAAGAATGAGGAGGTCTTAATGGTAAGTACAGTCTCATTGTATATCCATGTTAAATGTGTTAAAGGTGTCTTGCAGATGGAAAAAGCTGTTAGCATGTTTCATGACAAATGCAGTAGTGCAGCTTCAAAATAGAAGAATGAAAGAAATGTTGTTTGGAAGGGACCTCCAGAGGTTATCCACTCCAGCAACCGGCTTAAAGTAAGACTACTGCCAAAGCAAGGTCAAGCCAGCCATGGCTTCATATAGTTAAGTCCTGAAAATTTCCCTGGGTGGGCAGTCCACTGTCGTGGTTTAACCCCAGCCAGCAACTAAGCACCACGCAGCCGCTCACTCACAATTCCCTGCTTGTTCCAGTGTCGCCCTACACTTCTAATGAAGGAGCTTTTCCTAGTGTCCATCCCAAATTTCAGTGTTAGCAGCAGCAATGGACAGTGAACATCTTCCCAAGTATCACCCATAACTCACTCCCACATTCCTGAGGAATATCTTTTGAGAACACATGATTTTTCTCAATAATAGTCTCTATATCCAAACATATTTCTGGAAATTTCAAGCTACATGGCGGTATCACTCAGGCAAGTACCAAACCAATACCGCACCACAGACCAATCTTCCAATTCAACTGAGTTCAGGAGAGTTCCAGTGCCTAGAAACATTTCCCAGAACTGTTTTAATTAATCAGCAGGGGCTACCTCTCCATGCTAATACTCCTTTCTTTGCTGCCTCTCCCAAAATGCAAACATCTGAATTGCCCTGCATGACTTTGATGCAGCTGTTCATCCAGCTGTTACAGGGGCTCTTATCTTTCCTAACCCCAAAAAGTTAAAATATACAATTGCTACTTGTTCCTAATAAGCCTCTTTTACCATCATATTCAAGTCCCTGCAGGAATCTGCTGCCCTCCTCTTCAGAATCCCCGTGTGAGTTTGCATGGTAATGTTTCACATAACCTCCAACCAAAAATGCACTGCCGACATTTCCCCAGGATAGCTCTTTTCCCACTGATGCAACTAAAGCCTACCTCAAGCGCTCCAGCAGCACCTCTGTAGGACTGGCATTAGGTTGAAGAAAAGGTAGCATAAGCTCAAGTAAGGCGAGAACTAAGTGACAGGATTAGAAAGGAGGGCGGACCAGGATTCGGTGCTTCCCGCTTGCTTTGGTCCTGTTTAATGTCACATCAACAGTGCTAAAAATATGCTGCTACTTGCAGCCTCCAAGTTTATTCCTTTCTCCTTGGTGATCACTTGCTGGAGCAATCCTTGTCTCCAGAGAGCCGGGCAGGAATGCCTCAACTCTAGGTATGCATGAGGAAATACTGATCCTCCAGCTGGGGTGCTGTCTCGGTCATCTTCTTATACCTGCACAGTGAGATGCAATTGCCTCCATGCTAGGATCTTATCAGTTTCTTGCTGTAGCCACTACGAAGCCTCAGTCCTGATCTTCAAAGCTCAGGGATATTTGAAAGTGTCTCCCATGACCAATCCTTTCAGCCGAGGCTGCTGTAATTTGGGGCAAGGTAGCACAAAATACCTTAAGTGTGGCAACTCACCCAGCCAAACTCAGCTGCATCACAGAAGCTCCCAGAGGAGGTCACAAACAACCTCCAGAGCAAGAAATAAAGCTTTCCTCTTAGATAAACAGGAATCATTTAAATGTATACACACATAAACCCCTCTCTGACTCTGTAGTAAGTATGTGTGCTTGTTTAGTTTCATATGCTATGCTACAGATGAGCATGATGCTTGTACTTCAGTACTGAATTATCAAACTGAGGAATGGATTCAGGCAGGCAATGTATTTTTAGGAATTTCTTTTCTGGGTAGGTGTGTTCTTAGAGGAGGCAGAAGTAGAAAAGTCAAGGTGTAAAGTAAACCAGTTAAGAAAGAGGATTTAAACAAACAAAAAAGTCTCATTTTACCTCTCACCTTTACCCTCTCATCTGAACCACATAAACTGGCAGCCTAGCAGCCACCAGCCTGTCCTCTGTTAAGGGAGAGAACAGGCAAAGAGGAGGAAGGGTTTGTATCTGGCAGTCCTCCGTATGTGTGCCACTGGCTTTCTCACAGAGAAACCTGCTGAAGCACCTATACATTCTGCACTCCGAGCTGTACCTCTGTATTTCACCTCCTCTGAATCTCTGCCATCCTCACCTGCAGTGAGTGTCACCTCCTCTCTCCAAAGAAAAAGAAGATGCCTGGCTGACCTCAGCAGTGCTGTTCCGTGATCTTACACCGCTGTCCTGGCTAGATGCATATAAGCATGCAAACCCCGAGCCGTGCATGGATGTGAGATACCTGACGCGCGAGGAACCTGTGGACCTGCCCCTCTCACAGACTCCAATGCAAGTTGCTTCCCTTGAGCGGCAAGCACGTCCCTCCCACCTCACCCTTTCCAGGCTCGTTCCCCCCACCTGCTGCAGTGAGTCTGGAAGGGCATTTGCTTGTGGACACCAGGAGGCGAGGCTCAAGGGCTGCTGTGTCACACAGGCATGAGCACAGTTCCTCTCCAATGCCAGGGGCGGAAGCGGCCATTCTGTTGTTCCTCAACTGTAGAGATTTCTGCCTTTGCCAAAAATGATTCTGTTGTCCGGGCGTTTGACTCCCTGTATCCGCACAAAGAAACACTTGCTGGGAACCTGCAGGGACAGCCTGAGCCCAGAGGCTGTGCTGCCACCTCTGCCTCTCTGACACCAGCCCTCACCAGCACAAGCGCGAGGGTGGTCTGGTAGAAGAGGTCCCCATGGGGGGTGATTGTACCCGGCACCTCCTGCCATGCCCACCCCACCAGCCTCCACCCAGCTCTCCTCCTCTTCCCTTCCGCTCTTGGAACAACCCTTCCTGTCCCATATTCGCTTCTCGCCTGGTTCACACACAGCCAAATCAACAACTAAACCTGCAAGCAAGGCCAGTCATCACCATATCAGTCACCAGCCTCCACTCCGTTTGGGCTCCCTTAGGCGGCAAACTTCAGGAAACAGGCTGTCTTCTCCCACAGTTCCCCCAGAGAGGAGCTGATCTCAACAGGACTCCTTCTGTGGCTACCAGTGTACAACGATTAACCGCTGTTTCACTTGGGCGGGCTTGATCTGAACTGCCTCACTCTGTGCGAGCTGTATCCACATACCGTTTGTGAAAAGCAAACACTAATGCTCTGAATGAAGTCCTGCAGCCCTTTCTTAAGGAGCACATCCTCTCATCCAAAAACTAACCTTAATGCCATTTCGAGCAGTGCATGGCATTCTTTCTGATTCATATAGTCATTTGGTTTAATTTATTTTCTCCATATGACTGTTCTTTTCTTGATAGCTACTTAATGTAACAGGAAAGTAAAAGAACCCCTTATAAATGCAAACTGAAGTATGAAGATTGAATGTTCCCTGTTAAACATAGCAATGTAAACATTATTTTAAATGCAATACTTCATGTGCTGTACTTTCATGGGGAGAGAAGAGATCAAACAGGAAATAGACAAGTGTGAAGTATAATTAAAATAATTTCAAATAACAGAGGCAATATGCATTAACGGAGGAGGACTTCAGAATGTAAACAGACTATTTTGAGCTGAGCTGTCGTTTCAATAGGGAAACTCTAGAATTACTCCGTCCTTCTGAGCTATGCTAAAACCAAAACTATGAAAAGAAAAATTGAGTCCATCTGCTTAGTCCAGTCTATTTTATAGTGAGTCATTCTATTTTCCCATCACAAAATGAGGCCTCCATTATCTTCCATTTCCACAGCCAGCTCCACACAAAGACTCTCTTCAGGATTCTGACCACCAAGGAGTCTTCCTCCAGGAAGCAAGGACAAGAATTCTTTAACAACAAATTTCACAAATATTAAGTGAAATAGCCTGAAGTGGTAGAGAATTTTATATTAATTATCTCATCCACAGTAAGCAGTGAAAGTAAAGATAAAGTAAAGATACAACACCACTTAATAAAACTGTCTGTGAGGTTGTCCTCTATGGAGATTATACTTTGTGCATGAACTGGTCTCTATTTAATTGTCACACCGCAATCAGAGTATTTTCAGGATGATATAGACTTTGCGCTTTTGAAAATAGGTAGAAATATTTTTAACGAGGTATAAAAACCCAAGATTTGTCTCACATAAATATATCTAGGTCATAGAACTCTGACATTGTAGAAATAACTGAGATGTGGTGGGATAGCTCACGTGGCTATAGCGCTGCAATGGATGGACACAGGCTCTTCGGAAAGACAGAACAGGGAAGATAAGGAAGAGAGGATCTTTCTGTGTGAAGCAGCAGCTCGAATGTGGGGAGCTCTTGTAGGGCTGGGTGAGCGCTTGCGGGTCAGGATGAGAGGAGAGGTCAGTGAGGGTGAACACCACGGTGGGACTGGGCTACAGACAGCACGACTGGGCTGAGGAAGTGGACAACGCTCCTCGCAACAACTTCTTTAAACAACTCAAGGAAATATCTGGATCGCAGACCCTGTTTTTCACAAGAGGCTTTAGCTTCCCTGACACCTGCTGGAGAACAGAAGGGCAGGATGCAAGCAATCCAGAGGATTTCTGGAGAGTGCCGAGGATAGCTTCTTGATACAGGCACTGGACAGGCCAACCAGAGCTGTGCGCAGCTGGATCTGCTGTTCAGAAACGAGGAAGAAGTGGCTTGGGATGGGATACTCGGTGGCAGGCTTGGCTGTAGTGACTGTGAAGCTGGAGATCTTGTGGTGGACTGAGGAAGGCGAGTGCCAGAGCACAGACCCCAGGCTTTAGGAGAGCTGACTTTGGCTTATCCAGGAGCTGGTAAGTGGGAACCCATGGGCAGCACCTTGGAAACACAAGGAGCTTGGGAAAGCCATCATGTCTGTGAAAACAACTCTTACACATGCAAAACTGTCCAAGCTGACATTCAGGAAGACAAGCAGACTTACCAGGACACCACCATGGATAAACAGGGAGTTTGTAACTGAGCTGCAGTGCAAAAAGGCAGCACAGGAGGTGGAAGGAGGTACTGATAAGGCTGGGGTGACTCAGCGATGTCTTTCCCTCAGCCTTCACCAACAAGGTCTCCCAGACCTCTGTGCTCAGCAGCAGGGGTCAGAGAGGAAGAGAGCAACCAGCAGTGGATGAAGATCAAGGCAGGGATGACTTGAGTTAACTCAACCCATACCTGCCTGTGGGAAGAATGTGGCTGGGAACAGCACTTGGATTTACCAAGGGGAAATCATACCAGACCAACGTGATTGCCTTTTATGATAAAGCAACTGGATTCGTGAACAAGGGAGAGCAGCGGATGTCCTTTACCCTGACTTGCCTCCAACACTGTCTCCCACGGTATTCTCATATCCATGCTAGGTCGTGACAGCCTGGGTGGCGGACAAGTAGATGGCTAAAAAGGTGGTTGGATGATTGGGCTCAGACGTTCATGGTTAAAGCTTTGCACTCTTCTTGGAGGATAGTAACGAGTGCTGCAGGGCTCTGTCCTGAGACCTGTCCTGTTTAACATCTTCATCAATGGCCCAGAGGAGGTGATGCAAGGCAGTCACCAGGTTTGCAGATAACAAACTGGGCGGAAGAGTCCTGCCTGAGGGCAGGGCTGCCATTCAGAGGGGCCACGGCAGGCTGAAGGAATGTGCCAACAGGAGCATTATGGAACTGGGAAGGGAGGGTCCCTGTCGGCGATCCAGGCTGGGGCCTGACTGCCTGCGGAACAGCTCTGCTGAGGAGACCTGGGGGTCTTGGTGTGCAGCGAGTTGAGCCTGAGCCAGCAGTGGATCCTGGCAGCTGGGATGGCCAAGAGCATCCTGGGCTGTGCTAACCGGAGCACGACCAGTAGAGTAAGGGAAGGAATTAGCCTCCTCTCCCCAGCACTCACTAGATACATCTAGAATAGGGCATCCAATTTTGGGCTCTCCAATAGTAGACTTGGAAAGATAGAAGCAAGTTCAGTGGAAACCACCAAGATGGTCAGAGCTGGAGCACTTGCTCTGTGAGGAGAGGCTAAAGGAGCTGAGCTTGTTCGGCCTGAGAGGCATGGCTCCAGGGGGACCTAACAGCAGCCCCAGTCCCTCTGTGGGAGGTTATTGAGGAGTTGGACCCAGGGCTTTTTACAACTATGCATGGCAGAAGGAAAGACAAATGGACAAAAACTGAAACAAGAGCGAATTTGGCTTGACAAGAGGAGAAACCTTTTTCCTCATGAAGACAGCCCAGCAGTGGATGTTGCCTGGAGGTTGTGCAGTTTTCATGCTTGGAGGTTTTCAAGACCTGACAGGATAAAGCCCTGAGAAGCCTGGTCTGACCCCATAGTGGCTTTAAGCAGGAGGCTAGGTGAGAGACCTCCTGAGCTCCCTTTGCACCCTACGTTCCTATGAAACATACATCAAAAAATAAAGTATCATCCAGTTATAAAGTATCATCCAGTTTATAGGCTATAATATTGAAAATGGATGCCTCATGGCACCTATAATATGAAATAGTTTATATATTTGCTAAACTGAAGTTAAATATGTGAACAGACATCAACAATAACATGTACAAATAGTATCTGTACCACAGATTGACACCGCTCCCATGCAGCATTTGAGCATTGACCTGACCTGCATGTAACAAAGAGAAAAGAGCAGAATCAATAAAAGCCCAGGAGGTACAAAACCAGGGAAAAAAATGCAGGAGCAAAGTGAAATCCATCCAGCAATCGGAAAGAAAGGCATTACGACTAAACAGGCAAAAAGAGAGAGAGGTGGGACGGAGAGGAGACCAGGGCTCAGCTGGAAGGGGACAGGGAAAGGGGCGGGAGGACTGGCGCGGGGCCAGGGCATTCCTCCGCTGTCAGCAGAGTGATGTGAAACCCGCCGAGCCAGGGCCTTCTCCGTCCCCCTCGCCGAGCACCCGCAGGGATGTGACCTGCCGCTGCTAACAGGGGCTCTCTCAGCTCGACGTGTTGGGAGGATTCAGTTTTGAAACGACTGAACAGCGGGTGACCTGGCATGGGCATTAACGTGGCTCCCATCGGCGGGGTTCCTGTTTGCTCCAGTTTGTCAGTCTTAAAATTAGAAAGTGATGCACACAGAGAAAGTCATCAGAAGATCGTTAGGGTTCCAAATGAAGCGTTCTGCATTTTGGAAAAGCCTCACTTAAGGATGCCTGCTCAATTCTTTTTGCATCAGGATGCAGACCGCAATCAGATAATCATACTGCCTGATTACATTGCTATATATTTTCTTCACACATGCACTAGAACAAAATTTCAAAGGTTTCCTTTGAAAGCTTTCCTGAAGCCTTTGTGGATTTTATAACTGTTCTTAATTTTGAAGAGTTTTCCTTATATTTTATATATCAACCACAAATTCAAAATGAGGTCTAAAGTATTAATTCATTAATGAGAAAATGAACAAGTAAAACATTAAACAATAGTCATATTATAACTTCATGCTGAAGCTCTAGCAATGCTCTTTCAGATATTACTCTTCAGATATATACTTCTTTTCATAAAAAAAGAAAAGGTACTTTCAGGCCAGGTCATTACTTTCAGTTTCAGCACTTCCCCTATTTCCTACCCCATCCACCTTGCCTTGGTGAAGTTGTATTTAAAACTATTAACTAATACACAAGCTTGCCAAGTCTCACTTAACTGAGGCTACTAGAGGCAAAGGTTGTGATTAAACAAGAGTAAACACTGGTCCACCATGAAACCAAAGCAACCAATTACCAGCACTATTTAAGATAAGCGCTAAAAAATTTCAGTGCTCATTTTTTTCTTAACAAAAGTGATGGCCACTTTTCTTCACAGCTTTGCAAAGCCAAGAATAAACTGCCCTTTTTGTAGTATCAAGAAAATAACCTTGTTAATGCAAGGCAAATTATGAATTGCTTTTCAAGCCTACGCTAATTAGGAAGAAGCTGTGTTTTGACTGTTTCCACTTTCTGTTAATAATTTGTTTCGGTCACACCTCTTTTCAGTAAGCTCCAGACACAGGCGAACAATTTCTTCTGCCATTTACTGATCTAAAGTTATGGAAAATAATGCACAAAGACACGAAATAGTCCCTCAAGAAAAATCCAAGAAAACCACAGACTATTAGCTATCAGTCTGGGTTATAATAACAAGTTGACATTGAACTAGATTTCAGTTCTTGCACTTCACATGCACACAAAATGCATTCACAAATCTCTGTAATTTCCCCAGAAATGTACTGTCATAATGAATTTAACATACATGAATGAAGTTTTAATCTTCAAGGACAGTGGTCAAAGGAAGCCGGGAAATACTCCTATAAAGTACAACAGATTATTTCCCTTTCCTTCTTATTATTAAATTAAAAAGAATTTAAAAAAACAACATTTCTCAACATATCTTACCGTTTGCTTTCCCTCTAAAGCTTCTCTTCCTGATACTTTTCTTTCATGTTTTCCTAACTCCATTTCCCAGGGGAAAGAAAAAAAACCCACCCTAATGTCCTGAGCAGAAGTGATTTAACCTGACTACATGTTAGATATCCCAGTACTTTTGGAGTTGGGAGAGAGAATACCAGGCAGTCCTGTGGTGATTTCTGGTCAGCGTGTGTTTCCATTTATAGCCGTTGAAAATCCACAAATAGAAGCGTGAAGAGAGGGCAGGCAGCTGCCTCAGATAACAATAAACGTTGGTTTGGCATCACAGCAAATTGTTCAGGAGGGATTTTGGTTACCAGCCCCATTCACTCCCCCCTCGCTCCCTCTACCCCAAAAGCTCATACTGAAAAAGTCCACAAAAATTAATAGCTATGTCCTGGTAGTGCTAACTTGTGTTCAGAGAGATTATTAAGCAAGTAAAACAACAAATATGATTAGCTGGCACCACATGTTATGTAGAGACAGAAAGCAATTGAACAATATTTTTAAATGGTGCTTTAGCATGACTATTGATCTTTCACTGTTGAGTGTTTGGGACTGAACTATCTTAATATACGCTCATGCAGAGCGTGCTCTCCTTTTCTAATATGGGAACACAACATCTTCTTGGATTTTTGAAATGCAGAAAGAATTGCAAAACTTTCAGCAGGCACTATGAGCACCCCTAAACACAAGAAATGACCGGTAAGCATCTAAAATGGAGCTAATACCCCTACTGGTGGTTGTGGGGCCTGTTAGTTGACTGTATGAGAATACCCTGGCTCTGGTTCACAATGACAAAGTCAGGAGGCCAGTATTAGAAACTGCAGCACTGGGGGAACCTCTCGGTGGCTCTGCTGTGGATGCTAAGGCTCATAACACCCTCCAGTTGCCACATCAACTGAGCCCATGCTGTCTCGGGGGTGATTCACATACAAGGCTGGTTCTGCATCTACCAGCAAGGGAAGGGGAAGCGTGATGACACAGAATCACACAGAAAATGTTTGCGACTCTTAAACAAGAATGTGCTCTCTGGTCAAACTGTGATTCATTAAGAAATGCATAGGCTTGTCAAGCTGGCAGTTTAAGCTTCTCACTAAATCCCTAGTAAAGAAAGCACACATCCTTTCCCTCTCTTCCTCTCCACACATTGGTAAAAGATGACTCTTCTAAAAGAAATATATAGATAAATAAATAAATATAAAAACCTTTTTCATCATTTTTCAGTTGTCATTGTAGAAATGACAGCCAAAACTAGGCACATGCCTTTCTGCTCTGCTTATTTCTTGATAGATGCTATACTCCTGTGATCTTTAGAGCCTTGGATAGGAAGAAAAGACAGTCAAAGAAGTCATCACACAACAGTCTACACACTTTACATATGAAAAGTTGACCAAAAAAACCCAACCCCTTAGAGTATTCCTGTTCTGAAACATTCTTCAGAACAAAGAAAAAGTTACTGCAGTGACAGTTATTTCTCTTTAGTCTCTCTTTTACCTTCATTTTCAGAAGTGTAAGGCAGCCAGCAGAAGAGTAAATGTGGCCAGGCAAACATAAAGAACTAGTCAAATCTATAAGGGCTGCCATAGTAGAGGGAATAAATATAAGCTTGGTGTCACAAGAGTAAAAATACACCCCACTGCATCTCCTGGAAATACTGGGATAAAAGGAACAAGAGTAAGCAACATAACACCCAGAGGAAAGTTCTAGTTCTTCTCTGCTCTTCAGCAGTAAGGCAAACAGTAATAAGAAGTTCATATCTCCAAAATCTTTTCTGTGAGGCTGAAACTTATCCCTGTGGCAAGGGACTTGCATAATGCCTTTGCATCGCTTAACATCCTCAAAGGAGGACTTCAGTGGGATCCAAACGGCAGCTTACATTACGCTGCTGTTTACGTTACTGACCATTCCTGCGGCACAGGTGAAAAAACCTGAAGCACCTCCACTCCTGTTACCCTGTCCATTTGCAATGGTTTTAAATCACAGATGCCCTGGTTTCAGCTGGGATACAGTTAATCTTCTTTCTAGTACCTGGTATAGTGTTATGTCTTGGATTCTGTATGAGAAGAATGTTGATAACACCCTGATGTTTTCAGTTGTTGCTAAGTAGTGTTTAGACTAAGTCCAGGATTTTTCAGCT
>JAVJGG010000017.1:4103157-4123384 GCA_035590195.1 Aviceda cuculoides
GCAGTTCATCCTTGTTGGGAGAGGGCAGCGGGCGATGGGGTTCACCCTTGTTGGGAGGGCAGCGGGCGATGGGGTTCATCCTTGTTGGGAGAGGGCAGCAGGCGATGTGGTTCACCCTTGTTGAGAGGGCAGCGGGCGATGGGGTTCACCCTTGTTGGGAGGGCAGCGGGCGATGGGGTTCACCCTTGTTGGGAGGGCAGCGGGCGATGGGGTTCGTCCTTGTTGGGAGGGCAGCGGGTGATGCGGTTCACCCTTGTTGGGAGGGCAGCGGGCGATGGGGTTCATCCTGATGCTCGGAGCAGCCACGCTGCTCTCCAGCACTGCCCAAGACTGAGCTCTGGCACGGGGGTCGTGAGCAGGCTGCCGCGGGTCTGCCTGCAGCAGCCTGGTGAGGGCCCTGAGCGGGGGCTACCCCACCAGCCCACCCCTATTCCCTGAGCTTGTTGCTCTTCCCACACGGTGCCTGGTGATTTGCTCCGAAATCTAATTCGGGTCAGTGTGATCTCCTGGAGGTTCGATGCACCAAACAAGTGCCACTCCAGGTGCTTTCCTCTGTGGGAATTTTCTAGGGACTGGTATCTTTTAGAGGCCAGGTTTAAAACTGGGTATTTTCTCCACTTCTTATTGGGATAGCAAGAGAACACCTTTAGTGTTTTACCCGTCTCCCAGTGTATAATATATATAAACATCTGGGCAGGTCACATTCAGAGCAAAGCTCCCTCCTGTCCTTCCTATCTGGCAGTTCAGTGCCTCCCAAGAGCAATGCACAAGGCAAGGAAAGTGGAGTTCAGTCAAACTCAGTATCGCATTTTGTAGCAGACAAAAATGAAAGATCAATGTCCATCAGGTCACACGTGCAATGCCATCAGACACAAAAGGCTTTTACGTGATTCAAACTGCCTATGAAAATCATCCTTGCTCCATTTCTTTCATCTTCTAATGCACCACTGGATAGTGACTTCCCTGACACTGGAACCTGATACATAGATTTCCATTTAAGTGCTTTCTGCATAATCATTTATGGCCTGAAAACTATAAAAACATTGAAGAAAATGCATTGCTTTGATCACATTGGGAGACTTGAAAAGTACTGCACCCATAAGCAGTGCTGCCCAATCTTTTGGTTTTGAAGAAAGCTCATCACCCCTGCGAATGGCAGTGGTTGTAACTGAATGCCTGTAGGAATTCAGTACAGCCTCTCCCCCCGCTGAATTCCCACAGAGTCCACGAGGACACCTTTCACAAGGAGAGATGTTGCTGATCATTTCTGTGGTTGTTCAAATATTTATTCTCTTTTATTCTCAAACAGTATGCTATGTCCTACAGCATGGTTCCAGGTGCCTTGCTGGAGTCTACTTGTCTCCTGTATGTATTTTTGCTTCTATTGTCTGCAGTGCTTACGTTGTCTACCATATGATGGGTTTACTTTGTAGATTTTTTTCTTTAACTTTGAGGTATTTCAATATGGATCTTGAAAAGATCAATTAATGACTTCTGTTTTTTAAAGGTTTTTCCTATTTAGCATTGTTAATTACAAGCTCTGCAAAAGCCAAGAGTTTAAAGTTTGAAGTGAATCATTTCTGACCGAGTCCTGTGAGAAAACTACTTAAAAGGAAGAGAGGGAAAAAGACACACTGTGAAAACAGAAGCAGTTGTTTGGAGCAGGAACTTAATCCCAAATTCGCAAAATAAGTTCCCTAACCACTACACTATAAATGTAAATACAGTGCCAATACCACACACCTTTTATCTTCCATTCTGACTCAGAAATACTCAGTTACTTAGATAAAAGTGGAATCAAACGAGCAGATGAAATGGAGAAGGAGATCACACGGCAGATGGGTGCTTACACTCCGCTGAAGCTCTCACGACCAGTACAGGTCAGCTAAGCCAACAAGGCTGAGCACGGGCTTCTCTGCAAGTGTGTATAAACCTGCACAAGATGCAAGGCAGTTGAGGAGTCAGACTCCTGACTTCTAAAACTAACTTACCTTGTCAGAATAAAAAATAATAAGATAAAAATACCAACACCCTTACCTGACAAGATTAAGAGTCACCAAAATGTGTTGGAGAAGAGACAAGGCAGTTCTTCATAAAAAACTTGAAGACTGAAATATTAGGTCATATGCTGTTATGGGAATAGGTCAGCCAAACTCTGTCTGTGAGTGAGGTCTTCATTGTTTGAAACGAGTTGCAGAAGAAACCTGTCTTTGATGATGATAGGGACATTCTGAATCCCACTTATTTGCCTTCTTTTATAGTGCTTCTCTGACCTGAGTATTCTACTGGTTTTGCTTTTACAATTGAAAAAAGTAAGACAGTGACTGAAGAAACAAGAAAGAAGTTTTATTACGTTTAAGTTGTATAATTACAATATTCTGATATGGCTAGAACTAACCTGCTCAGGTAAATAAAGAAAGGGTTTGATACTTAGATTTCTGAAGATTTTTAAGTCATAAAAGTGCATCAAGACTTTTTCCTGAAAAGTCTGTATCAGCTGGAAATGAAGAAGACAGATCTGCTGTGATTCTCATCCATGTAAGGTTTCTCACGACTTGCATCTAAACAATGTGGGAGAAAGGCAGAAAACCAGCAACCTACATATTGTGGGAGCACAGTATATGCTTACTCACTTTCTGCAGGCACAGGAGCATTTCACTTTGAGATATGTTACAGGTTCTAGTACACAGAAGTTGTCTTTCTCTCACCGTATTCAGGAACATTTGGTATCTGCATTTTTAACAGAGCAACCAAAACATTTGGCTTTTTTAGCTTGAAGAAGTTCTTCAGATTTTTTCAATACTGTAAGTTTCTTTTCAACAATCACTTTTAATTGGTAACTCTTTGAACTTCCTTGCAAATCCTCGATGTAAGTGACACTTGGACATCTGGTGAACTATATAAAAAAATCTAATTGAGGAAATTCCCAGGGCAAAAGCATACAATTAAAGAAAACAATATGGTAAGAATTAAAGCGAAATACTAGATTAAAATATTTAAGAGATTTGATATTCATTACAAAGTATCTAATATCCTTATGATGTTGATAGCTCCAAAAATGGATCAAAGAAGATGACGTGATGATGCACGTCATGAAGTGATAGGAGATGCTGAAACCTGTCAACACTCTCCATTCAGTCAGACAAAATCCACTGGGAATTTCAGGCAGAGTTTGAATGAAAATATTTTTGATGGAGAAAGACTGTGGAGAGCTGGTTCTATGTTTGAGGAGTAGGAAATAAGGAGCAGAGGGCAGAAGACAGAAGAATACAGAACTGGAAATAAAGACTCCAGAATCCAAGTTAAAGTTCCTTCTGTTAAGTCAGCATGGGGCACTATTGGCAATGTCTGTATCCCCTTTTTTTTTTTTTAACCCTGTAGTTAGACATGCAAAATTTTACACACAGTCTGCATGTAGCTAGCCATAACAGTTGTGGTTCTAATCTGTTATATTTTGGTGCACCTCTTTACATAGATAACTCTTATTTTAAGATTACAATTTTAACATCCAAAGACTTGGTTTAAGTTCAATTATAATATTTTTATTTTTATATATATGTATTAAACAAAGTAAAATAAACAGATTCTGTATTTTTGAGGTGTGATTAGCATAACTGAGACAAATCTATAAGATACAGTATGGACAAAAGAATCTAATTATAATTAAAGTTCTGGGGCCTCTACATTTCAAAAAATACTCAATCATAATTAAAACAAAGACCAATTCTCATTTTTCCTTTGCAAAACAATGACTCAGAGTGAAAGAACTTTTCACTGTTTGTCCAATTAATTACCGACCATTTACACTGTCTTGAAATCTTAAAGCTGGCACAAAGGGTTTGAAATTGAGTTTGGCTGGATGAGTTAACAGTTCAAATGAGCCTTTTAGAAGAAGTTAGAGCAACCAGGTCCACGCAGAACAGAGAGGAAACTCGAATCAGGCAGCAGCATTTGAAATTGAGTTTGGCTGGATGAGTTAACAATTCAAATGAGCCTTTTAGAAGAAGTTAGAGCAACCAGGTCCACGCAGAACAGAGAGGAAACTCGAATCTGGCAGCAGCATTGCCCTGTGTAATGTCAGAGCACCAGGCTCGGAGACGGATGGGCGATGGCAAGAGATGGCTAGAGGGCGATGGCGAGCAGGTAAGAGACAAATATTATCACAGATCACATATGCGAAGAGGATGTTTATTAAAATTCAATACAAATAAATAGATGAAGACAGAGTCTCTGCTGGAGGGCAGGAAGCAGTGATGACATGGAAGAGAGGGAGAAGGAAGATGGGCACCATCCAGCACATAATTCAGCTTTTGCTGGAAGAATAATAGGAGCATTTGGCTTCTTTGCCACCATGCTTCTCTCCTTCCCTCCCTTAATGTAGATGCACCCATCTTCTCCTCAAACCTAGTCAGAAATACAAAGGAAACGAACCTTCCTAGATTCCTAGCAAAGAAGAAGATTCTGCATTAAAGGCCTACTGCCATCTGCTTATCTGAACACACAAAGCATGTCCTCCATAAGAAGCCAGGCTATAAACACTTTTCAGATAAGACACTTACTGAGGAATAAGAGGAGCTTCACCAGAGTAAACCCAGAGCAAGAGCAGATGAGATACTGACCGGTTCCTGAGTCAGCAGGATACTCCTCAGAAGCCCATAATCTCTAAGACTGATGAATGCTGCTCTAGGTTAAAGGCAATAACAAATAACAATTTGCTACAGCACAAAGATTTTGATTAAAAAAATGAACAAAACCAGAAATACAGCTATTTCTCCACAAAAGAACTTGCATATTGGCTACTTTTGACACTTGGAACATATTCAGCCAGTTGACTCCCTCTGTGCGCTGTGCTCTGAGCTAAGTAGCTTGGTCTAATCTGCCTCCTCCTCCCCTTGCAGTTGAAGACCTTTAAAGGGAGGCATGATTTTCCAAGAGGCATACAACACAGAAAATGGCCATTTCCTCTTTTTGGCTGAAAAGTCAGATACTACTGCAACAGATCCAGGCCACTAGCAACGTGTGAATTAACCCTTTCAACGGTGGTTCCTCTAACAGGAAGCCTCGTGCTTCCTGCAATGTGGGTTAACACCATAAGAAACAGCTACCAAGTAGAGCTGGAGAAAAAAAAAAAAATCATGGAAGCATTTTCAACTGAATGATAAAACTGGTCTAAATGTTTCACAAAATGGCGTTGGAGACCAAAGGCCTCAAAATAAGTTTCTTTAAGCAACTGAATAGAAGAGAAAACCTTTGTTAATCCATCTCATAGACAAAAGCTGCAACTCAACCCTTCTTAAATAGTAATCCATGTAGGAAACCAGAGGAAACCAGATTTGCATAGTCTATTTGCTTATTTTTCAGTCAACTAACAATTCACATTTTTTAAAATGTGAACGGTTAATAAGAACTGAATGCAGTCTTTGATTATAGTCTTATATATAATAGATGAACTTTCATTTTTTGCCATTAGCTGGGTTGTGAATGGTATTACTGGAAAAGGATAAAAAAAAGGCTGGAAGAAGAGGATTCAAACAAAGTATTCCTCTGGCAGAATGAGAGAAACAGTTGTTGCTTCCTGGTACTTCAGGCTTAATACAAGTAGGATGCTTTTTGACCTTAATCGTTCAGATACCTTGATCTTATTTTATCTTCCTAGTAAAGCCATAATTTCAGGTGTGCAGGCAGATGACCATGACTAGGGTAGACCTCCAGAGAGTTAAATTTTTTAGAGATCGACTTTTCACAAAAGTGGATCAGATTTCCAAAAGCCACCCTGTAGGCTTGGCCGTTTTCTTGTGTGACATGTGTGGCAGGCTTAATCTCACCTGACATCAGTCACCTAAAATATGGGCACGCAGTCTTAGCCTGTCACACGAGTTCCCCCTCCAGTCAAAGGGTAAAAATGGTCACCTCCAGGCAGCAGCCCAATCTCTCCCTCCTTAAAAGAGGCATGCTGGAGAGGCTGCTCCTTCCATTAGCTAGGGAGGGAGTCCAGACAACAGAACAAACACTTGCAGCTGGAGGGAACGGACACCACTGTTAAAGCCCCCAAACGAGAGTGCTTCAAAAGCTCCGGTGCGCTACGCTGGTGCTCAGCCAGGAGCTGAGCTCCTCCAGAAGCCACATCCCAGCTGCAGCGACAGCCAAGTAAAGGCACGGTGGGGTCTCTGGTCTTTGGTACGTGCTCTCCTCTTGAGCAGCCGCTCACAGGTTTTGTGCCAGTCTCTACCATATTTACTAGCATTAATGACAGACAACACAGAGTACTTGGCTAAGAATGATTTGTTACCCACTGGGGCCAGCTTACTTACTGTTATGACGTGGTTTACTGTCGGGAAGGGGCTGCCCTTGGATGAAGCTTCAGCAGGAATAGCAGCCGGGGCACTGGGTTCTGAAACGAGGGATGCCTTTAAAAACAAAGCAGCAGAAATGCATGAGTTTATTCTGAATGCTGTTTAAGAGTAGCAATTCCCTCCCTCTCAGGTTAGTATACCAATACCTGGCCCTGTCGTTACATATGGTTGCACAACAAAAGCAAATAAAATTGCAATTCTTGCCATTCCCCATTTTTGATGAACATGCTGTATATTTGAACTGTTGAAACGGTCAGTTCAAGATTAAGAAGTTGTAACACATGGTATCCAGAGAAAAATGCTGATTATTTGTACACAGATTAGTCCTGTGGTCAAAACATTAGGACTCCTATAGCACACCTGCATGCATTAATTCCTTCTCAGCTCCCATGCATACAAAAAGCAGAAATTTTTTTTTTCTACATTCTTTAAATAGATGAATGATTCTGCCATCTTGTGGGAGACAGAGAAATCATAACTCTTCGTACAGTTACAACAGCAGAACAGAACAGAAATTCCTTCTCTTTTTTACATGTTTCACTACTCATTAAATGAACAGATATTAGTAGCTAGTATATTTCAAATAGCCCCCAAAATAAGAATGAATTATAGCCTCAGGGAGGAACCTGAGCAAAGTGGTTGATTTTTAAGATACTGACTTTACCAGAAACTCTGCTTAGAACTTAAGAGGTACAGCAACTAAAAATCTGGACTTTTTTTTCCCTGATGATCTGATAATGTGAAATATGTAAAGAATTATTTAAATTCTCTCACATCTGTTAAAATACAAAAATTAGATAAGGGTAATCCTTTCATAAAAGAAAAAAGGTAAAATTATACAGAATTTTAACCATAATTAAGCTTTTAAAAAAATGTTAAACTAACTTCCATATGTTGATTGTGGAACACAGTCCTCTATTAATACATCTATAACCTAGTTTTACAAAATTAGCAGATGAATTTATCATTTATTTGTCTTCGACTGCTACAGGTTGTATTCTTACTCCTGGCAAGTTAATAGACATAGAATATTGTATGCTCTATCCTACCTTAATTCAACAAGGAGTATGCTGCAGTAAAAACTATTAATTTAAGCAAGTATAAATGACAGTTTAAGAGAACAAAAGCTGAAAACAATATGGACCAATTTCACCTCAAAGTAATTTTGTAGTGGCTCTCCTCCCACTCTGCCTTTCTCAGCAGGTAGAAACCAAACAGGAGGTCAAAAGTATATTATCACAAAACTGTAGGTGATCACCACTGCTCTTGGGAACCTCCGAAGCTCAAGAGTGGCTTCTGCCAGGAATGATGAGGCTTGAGGTGGAGCAGCCCGAGAGATACATTTATCCCTTGGCACTGTAAGCATCCATCAGGGCACTTACCTGGAGCTGTTCTCTCCCAGCCAAAAATTACCTCGGAGAAACAAGCTCATCTAGTTTGTATTTCTTTGTAACAACTGCAATGAATTCATCTAGTAAATCTAATACAATGTCATAATAAAGCTTCTTGGACCAAGTACACCTGCATTTGTGCTTACATAACTGCTTAATAAGACCATTGTTTTCCTTTACAAATCAGCCATTTAAGTGAATAATATTTTGTGATGTGCGCTGAACATAAAGATCTGAAAACCAGAATACAACAAGAAGGAATACAACAAGAAGGAATACAACAAGAAGGAATACAACAAGAAGGAATACAACAAGAAGGAATACAACAATTCAACTCCATTATAATTTCTTCATAACGCAGTTTGGGAAGTATCTAAAAAGCTAAGCCAAGCCTAGATCTAGATCTCGAATTCCCCAACTGTGAGTGATTTGACTTAAAGGTAGCAACAAGTGAACACACTCCACGTTGATGAACAACCCATCTACCTCCGCCGCTCGGTCTCCTGCTTGTACCCCAGCCAAGTCTGCTGGACCATCTTTCGGCAGCCGTGCAGTCACGATCCCCTGGTAACACAAAAGACAGTTTTCAGACCTGACAGGGTTTCTTCCATTGTTCTTAGATGTAAAAAGCAAACAGGAAGTAATTGGATTTTCAGGACTTGTTGTTCTGCTGCCTCTATTAAAATAAAAACTAAATGTCTTAGCGCATTAGCAAGAAAAAAAAAGCCTCCATGGCTGACACATACAACAATGAACAAAAGTCATTAATTGTTTACACTGTGCCATGGGGGACAGACTGGGAAACAAAGATTTATTTAAATGATAATTAAGTGAGAAGATGTGAGAAATACTTCTCTCAAATCAAGTTAGGTCCTGGGAATGAGCAAAAGGGATTGGAGAGGCATGTGGCTTGCCAAGGGAGTGACCCCAAATGGAGGTAGAAAGTGGAAACTAGCCAACAGTGTTTCAGTCATCAGGTTGTCTTTGGAAAATCATTGGTTTACATTGGGTTTTCTCTCCAAAATCATCCCTCCAGGAGCCTCCCCATCAAAATCTACTGCCGGCTTCTACTTGGGAAATAAGTTACCCATGTTTACCTTTGTCGGCTTTATTACGCAGACAGTGATGTTACACTGAGGACAACCTCAGAAAGAAAATAACAAAACACGATAGCTTCAAAGAACCTCTCACCAGTTTCTTTCTAATGATTACTAGATAAATTTTGAGTAATGAAATGCACCTCATCATTGTCTTTACATGGAGATGAGCCCTTTCCACCAGCAATGCTAATACCAAGACTCCCCATTTGACTGCACACAGTAATGGTTATCTGGAAGAGAATTATAACGGATAAGTGGCCTGATTAATCAAAAACATTGCCTATTAACTACATGAGCAATGAAAATCTACCTCCCACTCTGAACACCAGCAGATTTGCTCCTATAGAGCTCAGCCCAGAGAAAAATGGTGCTATGCTTCAACACTGGCACATGCAAGGCTAGTCTTTACTCTTCAGTAACACCAAGAATGCATTATTTCTCCAGGTTTTAGAGTCATGCCAAAACCATAAAAGACTGTTTATAAGGCTGCTGACCAAATCAGTTGTTTCATAAACCCCACCAATTTACTAAGCATTCTCGATGGCAACAATGCCAGTACACAGGAGGAGGCAAAAGTAAATATTTTTTCATAAGTTTATGGAAAACCTTTCCTTTGGAACCTCGTCTGCAATCTGATTTGCTTACTCTCAACTCTTTCAAGAGCAGATAACGGAATTTGAGCACTATTACAGTAATTTTCTTTTCTTTAAACAGGCTTTCTGTATGTATGTGTCAACCCCATCAAAAGATTTGACAGTACTCTAACCACTGACTTAAAAGTAAAAATATCAGGAAGCTTTTAAAAAAGCAGCATAAGTTGTAATCTATCTAGTCTATTCTCCTCCTGCTGGTATCAGCAAAAATTTGGTACAAAATCTTAATTTTTTGAATTTACACAATTCACAACAAGGGCCAAATAAAATTAGTTTCAAGTTTTAAAGACAGCTTACACTTAAGAATTATTCCCCCCAGTTGGTTTTTGTGTTGGTTTTTTTTTTGTTTAGTTTATAATATATTTGGTAGCAAATAAGGATTTGCTAGTTGCTAAAACAACAATCACATTAAATTTAAAGAACACCTACCCATAGCCTAGTGGAATCTGAATGCAAACTGCATTTAGAATCATAGAATCATTCAGGCTGGAAGACCTTTAAGATCAATTTCACCTTATCACCTTATTTCACTTTATCACATTAGCAAAATGCTCTTATTTTCATTGATTTGCTTCATATCTCTAAGACAATTCAGGCTTGAATAACTTGTTATATTTTATAATTAAGAATATTTCAACACAGCTGTGTTTCAAAATTTAACAAATGTATGCAGTTACTCTTACATGTATAACGTACTCATCTGAAATTCCTAATTCCTAAAAAGATATGAAAATACCCTATCAGTCAAATGAAAACCACCCTGCCAAACGTTGCTTAGACTTAGTATTACCCCCACACTTGAGACTTCACAAGTCCATGATTACCAGCAGTGTTCTGGTGACAGGTCCCCGCACGGGTGCCACACCGGGCGAGCTGCCTTTCCTGGTGCTGCATCCCACAACCCCGGGGACGCTGCACAATTCTGCATCTCCTGCCCCCCAGGCAGTCAGCAGAGGTGGGATCTGCTCCGGGCCACCTCTGGGAGCCAACCCACGAAACACGTTTCCTCCTCATGTGCTCCAAAGCATGCCAAGACGGGGTACGTCCGTTGAGTTCAGAGCATAGCTTTCTCCATAAACTTCAGCCCAAATCTTGCAGTTCTCACTGAAGAATTTTCACTTGAACATTCCCATCCCTTTTCACGGGACAGAGGCTTTCCCATGCCATGAGGGTAAGGCCACGCCACTGCTCCTGAACCATGGACTAAGCGAAGATCAGCTGAGTGCCCACCTGCACACTCCCTTGGCTTGACCTTACAATACCAAAGCTGGATATAGAAACTGAGACGGTATCAAATGGCTACAAAGAAAGTTGTTGCTGTTTTCTTCAGTGGAAAACGCTTTTCCCATATAAGCCAGCGGGAGCAAGGACAAACCTCAGCTTACACGCTGTGCAAGCCGAGTCTCACGACACCCACCATGCAACATCCCCCCTTCTTCGCATCTTTTATAAACTGCCTCGCACAAGATGCGGACTTCCCCACGGACATGCAGACTTCCCCACAGACACACGGAGCCCCCCGCTGCCAAGCCCAGCCCATGCAGCAGCTCAATACCTTCAGCGGGGGCTGCAGCACATCCACCGCCCTCAATTCCTCCGGGATCCGACCGTTCTCACCAGGGAAGCCGCTCACTGCTGAGACGGGTAGTTGTGCCTTAGTGTTAGTCCCTGGAAGAGTCTTGCCCTTCATCGCCGACTTGTGCTTTTCTTGAAGACCTGTTCTGGTGTTTCTTTGATCTCTCATGCTATCGTCGGTATCAAAAAGGCTGCCAGAAAACTTGGAAATAGGTTCCTGGGGGTTAAAGATAAAAAAGGTAAACACGGCGACAGCAAGGAGAATACCTATGTGATACCCAGACCCCACCCGTGGTAAATTGGATTTGTTCCTCTCTATCTCATTGCTGTACATTAGGATTTGTTTCACTGAAGACAAAACTGCAACTTTAAAGTGAATGTACAAGTGTCTTTATTTTACCATTATTTCTCTGGGCGAGGTTTTCCCTCAACATGGGGGTGGAAATTGTGGGAACAGGGAGAGGACTGGGATTCACATAGCCTTCCTCTAGATTCCCCTGGCACACACAGTCACATATAATGCACATATACCCAACTAAATCCTACAATGCCCTGTGAAAAGGATGGAGCACGAGAACAAGACCATTTGGGGCAGCCTCTGGCAGCTGAGGAGCACTGAATCTACTGTCCCAGGGCAAGGAACCACACCTGAGGCAAAGGAAAGGGCTTTCCATACAGAAAGTAAAACATTTCTCACAGTTCCTCATGGCTCATGTTGTATTTTGGGGAGCATAGGTGTGAAAGGGAAGGCAAGCCCCTACCTTGCATCTACGTCTCTAAGAGAAGATTTTGTTTAAGTAATTGGATGGACTTTATTTAGCTGCGAATGGCAGTGACTGGTGACCTTAGTGATTTAGGGGTCCACTGGAAGTGAAGCCTCAAAGGTGAGGCATCCTGAAGCCTGCTTTGAAGCCTGGCTCTAGGCTGTACCTACTCTGGGATGCAGTGAGGAACTGACAATGTCACCCTATGCTTAGTTAAACCACAAGGGCTTGAAAAGAGAAATACACAATTAGACCACATCCATGAAACACTTAAAGCTTCAGACAAGTTTGACTGCAAAACACAGTGATGTTTTCCAGTTATCAGTTATGCATGGTGAAGTAGTTAAATGAAATTCAGCTATGATGTCTGAATTCTGTTCACATTTTATGGATGCTTTATTTATCTTTGGCTGATTTTTGCTTCTTAATTTGATGGGTAAGGTTGAATCAGATCTTCATATTACCATAATCCTTATATCTTCTGTTGGCAGTAAAATGATGCAGCCAATGAAGGTCAACACCTTTGAAAATAAACCCCATAAATGTCCTCCTAAGTTTGGAAGTTTAATACCAGACACAAAAAGCAGTGGCATTACCATGAACAGCTGTGCAGAAACCCCACTGGACACTTTAGTTTTCAGTCGGAGCTTTCCCACAATCTCTTTTTGGTTGGGATGGAAAGCAGCATCGCCAACCCGGGAGAAGCAAGTAAGGCATGACTGCTTCCTATTTGCACTTAAAATTAAAAGGGAATTCATTTAGCGTTAACTCACATAAAACATCCATCGTCTCTCTTCTCTTGAGAGAGGTTCCTCTAACATCACTGGGCTAACTAACCCACACCCGTCAGCAGTGCTGGGGTGCCGTGGGTGCTGGGGAGAAAGGCCAGGAGCAAGAGGTGGGAGTGGGGGCCGGAGGACGGGGCCCACCAGCAGCAGTTGGGGGGTAGGAAGGGAGCGGAGGTCCTGACAGAGGAGCAGGAGCCCCAGTTCCTCCCTGAACTCCCAGCAAACATCTGGAGGAACGACTGGTGAGCAATGCTCTGAAAGGGAAAGGCTGCAAGAGTACAATGGCAACAACCTCCTTCTCCCAGGCTGTGACCGAGAAGACAGCCAAGCTGCCGCCCAGGTGACAGACACCTGGTGGGCACAACTAGAGAAACCACAGCATCCAGGGTTTCCCAGACATCAGCACCCTTGAAGAGCACTACCCAAAACTAAACACGCAGTGGAGTAGCACTGCAGCCTCCCTTCTCTACCACGCAGTCCTTGGGAGAGGCTGAGCTTCAAGTGCTGCTAACAACCCGATTACCTGAAAGAGGTGGAGGGACGTGGGTAACTGCAGCTATAAGTAGGAGTAAAATAAAAACATATGTATCTCATCACTGCTCAGATTACTCACCTTCACCTGCGAGTTGCACTGTACTCTTGGGAGTTGGATGGATTGTTTAATTGCAAGCAAATTAAAGGAATAAAACATTGAATGTGATTCTGTACCCTCTGCACAAGCAAGGATGTGGAAGCACAGCCAGTGCAGCCTCCCGCTAACCCGAAGCGCTGGGCAGCATAGCACTGTGAGCAGATTGTAGTTTCTTGATGGACACACAACATTGTCCCTCCTGACTTCAAGGAGACTACCTACATCATCAGGATCCTCCAGTTCCTCTGCTTCTTGCTCGGGACTGATTCTTCCTTCCCTCCATTTTCCATTAGCAGAGCTGAATTTGTACAGGTTACCACCATGAAAACTTTCCTTTCCTTTCAACGAGGCCCAGCGAGAGCCCTGGGAGCTCCAGTTATGGCCACCGTACAGTTTAGGAGACTTGGGAAGCCGCTTAATAGGGTCCTGAGAGGAAGATGACAAAAGAAAAAACAGGCAATGAATAGACTTTAAGAAAGTGATTGAAGTATGTACATGCAGAAACTGTCTGGCAAGTTCTGCAAGGTATTTTAGTATCTTGTAAATACTGGGTTTCTCCTTTTTACCTTGAGAGGTACCTTCTGTCCCAGAGACACACTTTGCCAGTTAATGGGCACTACTGGTGATACAAAGAGCAAGCAAAGGCTGCTGGAATTAGTGGAAGCCTTCAGGGACTTACATGAGCATGGAACCAAGCCCACATTCAGCATCGTAAAGAAGAATTAATGATCAACAACAGTCTTCAATAATGTTATACTCTGTACTATTAAGAAAACAAACAAGAGTACTTAGACCTTTAGTGACCATCTCATCTCATGACCTGAGTTAAAAAAACCCTATCAAGTCACCCGTCTCTTTTCATTATTCATTAAATAAAATGTTCCATTTGTTGAATAGTCCCAATAGAAATTACATTACTAAACTGATCTTTTAAGGTTTGATCATTTTCAGATGATTATAGTCCAGTTCTCCCAAAACATCCAGTATTTATTTACATCTAAAAAATCCACCTCTCTTCTTCATACACAGAAGTTCACATGTGACAAGTTGTGTCAAGGTTGCCTATATACCTTAATTTCGCTGAACTTCAGAAGTTGTTTTGCGAAGTAACCTTTATCTTTCTTTTAAGCTTTATTTTAATCTCACTTTTAAAGTTTCTTATGCTGATACAAATCCAACGGCAGAAAACAGCCTGATGCCATATAAACAGATACATTAACGCACATGCTCCAATGAGGCAAAGAGATGGATAACACAAACAAACAAAAAGAATTATCAACAAGTTTACAACGGGGCAACCAGCAGCACACAGTGACTTTCACATTGTTTAAACAGTATTTGATTCAGATTTCACAATTCTTTAAACTCCCATTTTTCCTTTTTAATGCAGAATAGTTATCTTCACACACACACAGATTTCTTGCTGTTATCAGCACCCCAGAATGTTACCATCTCTATTAGATCTAAGGTTGAGAAAGAAAAGGAGATAGGACAAGGCTGTCCATGCTGGACATACTGATTCATCTTCAGCTGCCGAAGGAGCTCTCCCTGGGATTCTTCATTTACATTTGGGTTTAGGATAGCTGAAAAGACTAGGAAATGGACAAGGACAGTATCTCAGCATCTCCTTGGAAAAGATTATAGACCTTTCTGTGAGTCTTGAAAAGATCACAGCCCCAACAAAGGATTATTTGCATTGTGCACAGAAGGCATGATTGGACTCTATAGGAAACTTGCTGTTAAACCACGTTTTGAACTGCACTGACACTCAGCAATACCACCCTTTGCTGATAAATAGCCCGTATTTCTGGTTATTCTAAACCACATTGCTCAGGACAGTTGAGCTGATTGTTGATTTAGTTCATCAGTGAATTGAATGCGAAAGCAGCACAAACAATCATGACAGGGTAGTGGCTCCCATTCCTCCTGACAATTCAAAACACAAGGCAGGATATCTCATGGTAGTTCTTTACACTTGCCTTGAATAAGGAAACACAGGGTACCCTTAAATAGAAGCTTTGTTTCCTGTGAATATTAACTAGGTGGATAACAATTCTAATCAGATAGGTAAATAGCACACCAGCTGAAATTGTTTGCTATTGTTTTGGTCTGTTTTATTTCAGAATAGCTAATTTGACACCTCCCACTGTTCGGGGTATTTCCAGAGACAGTTTAAATCCTTGTCAAGTTTTAAGCTCATTAGGAAGTCATAAGGCAATTTCACTCTAAAAATAAACACAGGTACAGTGAAACATTTAACTTTTTCTGAGGGAATGTCTCATCCTTGTTTGACACCGACCCCTAATCCTAAACAACAGCTTCTCGAACCCAGCCTGCCAAGCTCTGTAACACCAGTAAAAAGCTATTCTCTCAAGGTAACAGTTACAGGTTTCAAATTAAGCTTATGCTGACAATCACTTCACCATCTTAAGCATACCTTCAACTGCTGTGGTAGCCTCTCGTATGCACGAGGAGCAAGCTGACGCCCATCACCAGATTTTACATCCCCATGCCCCTCAGAGCCGAGCTGGGAAGCAGAGCTGCAGGGCACTCCTGCTCCCTGCCTGTCTTTTCCTACAGCAGGAACCTTTTCCTCATGGTGATATACAGCTATAAGGGAAATTCGTTATCTGTTTCACACCTCGCACCTTCTGTAACCTGAGAGATTTTAGTCTTCTGTATTCTTGATCTACAGTACTTTAAAGTAAAAGAGAAACAAAACTACAATTCTGGGTAAGAGCTGTTCACATTTTCACTAGATCTATACAATACCATGGATGGCATTATCTTTATGAAAGCAGTTTCACAGTTTAGTTGTATCAACGGCAAAAGATTGAATGGAACAACCAGAAGTGCCTTTTAGACTATGTTTGCACATCCCTGTTGTAAGCAAAACACGCCGTGGATCATGCTTTCATAAAATAAAATGTAGAAACTATGCCAATGAATGCTGCTGCTGTGAGTGTAGGCTAGCACTACTTTGAAAACAAATCTTAATCATCTTTTTACAACTTTTTGATGAAGGAAAAGGGGTGGGAGATAGAAATAAGATAGTGGACTTAATTCAGAGTTCGGTAGCAATATAAGATGAGGAACAGAGAATGTCAGGGATGCTGTTGCTGGGCCCGCTGACTGCCAGGGTGTTACTGTGCTGGGCTCTTGGCTCTCTACAAAAGGATGCGAAGAGTAGCCATGGTGCTACTCAACGCTGCAAGTCCTTAGTGACACCAGGCGCATGAAGGCTTTGCTAGAAGGAGACGGAAGGTACAGCTCTGTTGTGTGCTGTGCTTTAACACAAAGCAACCACTCAATCTCTTTATTGGATTTCCTACCCCCCAAAAAAACCCCACCCAACTCATTACTCTGATGTATTAATGGGTATTAGATGGGCAAAAACTTCTATCGCCCCTCAAGGTGGCAAGTCCTACAGTTCAGCTAACAGATAGTAGATTTGTACTCCAAAAATGTCTTAAAAAACCTCTAGGAATTTATTAGCTCATTCTCACTAGATTCAATACTATAGGGCCATGTTTTGAGGCAAAATAGACTACTGGCAAACATCCTAATATTAAGAGAGGAAAATCAGTTCTCCTTACAGAATTTTACAGATGATAATTGGTCTTTTTACTACCCAGGTAAGGTAGGAAGTTTCTTCCTGTGTTTAATACATGAGAAAGCTGAGACCCCAAAAGATTAAAATGGTCAATGTTCTAAGTCATTAGTAGCAAATACAGAGTGAGGCATGTAGTTTTACATTCTCTTTAAAAACATTCGGAATAAAACAAAGAGAGAAGGAAAATTCAGTATTTAGGATTTTAAGCTTCTTGGGTATTTGGACTGTGTGACACCACTGTTTTGCAAATGCAGAAAAAACATTTGGGAGGAAAAACTATTTATCAGCCTCAGCAGTTGTTGTGTTCCATGGCAATACATTTTTCATCTTCCTTCATTAGTAATGATGCTAACTGATTGGTAACAAATAATTTTCCTTCAGTATTTCACCAGTAAGTCAGGCGGGCTCCCTTTATACCTCCTCTGAACATGCTTTTCATGTTTTCAAAGGTGGTCTCTTCAGAACACACATACTCCTCTGTATCATACCCCTGTATGTTAAGAGGACAAATTGTTCTCATAAAGTACAAGGTGTCTATTCCATTAAGATCTTGCTAATAAGTCCTCTGGAGAATGCATTTCCTCCAGGCAACGAAGGTGTGCAAATGCTATGTATCACCCTAAATCATTCTGGCAAATAAAAAAGAATGTAAAACACCCTAACATTAAAAGCCAAGACAGGAAAACCACCCACATTTCTGAAGGACCATACTGAAACCATACAGTGACAATGAAACACCCTGCTTGCAGCAACAGCCTGGTCACCATCAGCAAGTAGAAGCCAGTGCTTTCAGTTACCTAGAATATTTCAATGGTAACACACCTGCTACTATTATTCAACTCAGAACCTCAAACGCACATTCTTGCATATTTTTCTATTAAAAAAATATTTATTTAAATAGCTTAATTAGTCAATACAGGAAAGAAAATATCTTTAAAGATGCATTTCCTGGAATACAAACATTCTTTTCCATTTAAGTACAACTACGCATAACATTCTACCAATTGAAAATTATTTCAGACTCATTCCCTTTTTGAAGTACAAAGCTCTCTAAAAGAGCTTTGTGTGATTTGCATGAAATAAGAATGAAAGCTAAACAAAATGCTGCTGAAACAAAGGCAGCCTTCAATAGGCTTTCACTGTAGAAGAGGCAACATAAAAGCTGCCTGAACAGATTATTGAAGCAAACCTTCCACTGGGAAACTTTGCTAGTGGTAAATACATGACTTAATTTTAAGCTTAGATGTTCAAGTATTAACTAGCCAGATAAGATTTTTGAATTTCCTGAAGACACCATTTAAAAAAAAAAATAAAATTGCTGTAAGTTATCCTAAAAACATCCAGCATGCAAATGTTCTTCAGACTTACAGTTTTCTCCCCTTTTGAATGGAAAAAAATCATCAGCAATATTCAAATGATCACTCTTTTTGTTTATTAGCTAGTTTAGATTTTGTTTTGGTTTTAAGTGGCTTAGTGGAAGTCCATGACGTTATCAGCAAACTACAGAGAAATTCACTCACATTTATAATCATGTAGTGCCCTGTTCAATCTCCCAGAAATACAGGACAATCGTATCTGCTATGAGCTACTTCAAAATGGTTTAATACAGCACATTTTTTCTGGGTTTGGGTAAAACTGGCAAGTTATTGGGAAAGATCAGAGAGAATCAGAGTGTTTTCATCACGAGCATAGTCCGATAAATTGCTCAACTGTGCCTCAGGACCAAAAGAAGTCAGTTTTAGTCCAACACAAAACACTTTGAAGAGTTAAGGCCTGTCTCCCCACTATTCTGGGGATGCTTACAAACTGAAATTCAAGCTGCTGATGCTTTGGTGGTATTTGCAAACTGTGCCTGCATCTGTGGATTTTGAGGAAAGTTACCACAATCAGTACTTGTCTACTGCAGTGAGCATTGCTAACATTTTGGGCATGGCTGTTACCATGCCTCCAGCTGCACGTCCAGAGATTTCTGTCAAGACAACATTCTCCAGCAACAGATGAACACAAAGAGAAAAAGTGTCAAAGGTTACTGGACATCAGGTGCCAAATTCCCAGTATTAACGCCAAGGGAGATTTGCTAAATCCCTTCTCTGAAACACCACTGAGGAGCCACAGAGTCCTTCCCACGGACAATACTGATGCCACACTTTTCAGGAGAGGACCTCTCCTGTATAAAGATAAGCTACTTCTCAAGATCTCGGTGTTAACAGGCTAACATCAGTGTTAAGAGGCACACCCTGAACAAGTTACAAATTCAAAACCAGACTGCCATGAACCATTGCTCCTGAAGTTAGTACAAGGCACAATCCGGCCCCATGCACTGAGCCCTTCAAAGCCCTTTGCTCTGGCAGAACCCAAGACTGGCCATCCTGTTGCCACAAGAACTGTGAGAGAGGCAATAAAATGCATAGTGTCTCCAACATCCACCAGTAGAGGCGATAAGATGGCTCCTGCAAGGCAGCTCACAAAGCTGTCCTCAAACTAGGCATCCACTTTTCCAATTTGAAAAATCTCACATTTTTCATTGAGCTGCTTGAATACTGATTATATTCCTGACTTCAGAATGAGAGAGGAAGGCACTGTCCCTCTGAAAATTTCACAGCTGGGTCAGGAGGAAGGCAACACCCGAAACATTGATAGCCAAGCCCAGTCCACTTTTCTCATCTTCTTTGACAGCAACCTAAGCACGGAAACAGATCTGTGTGTTTGACGGAAATTGAAGAGGGGAAACACTCTTATCAAGTCAATTGAAAAACTGAAGTAATTTTATGTTCCAGAGTCAAGGCAAAGAACGACAGTGAATTCCTCATTAACAAAAGGTCTAGACACTTCTGATAATTAGTATGCTCCAGTCTCAGTGGGAAGTAGACATTTACAGTCAGGCAGTCTAGGATCAGTTGATATACTAAAGAATATACTTTAAAAAAATAAAATTCCTGGTGTCGGTATTCTCCTCTCAAAAGCTGAATACGAGACGCAAGTAGTGAAACCTGTTGAGCAGCTAATCAGCTAAAAACAGTTCACCCCGCACTAGTAAAGCACTAGCATTAGACAAGAAGCAGGCTGATCAGCTTGTCCTGGACACAAACAAGTCATCTGCTGGAAAGGACAGCGGTATGCGACTTTCCAGTACTCACTTTACCACATGTCATGGTTTAACCCCAGCCAGCAACTAAGCACCACGCAGCCGCTCACTCGCTCCCCCCCCCAGTGGGATGGGGGAGAAAATCGGGAAAAGTAGTAAAACTCGTGGGTTAAGAACGGTTTAACAGAACAGAAAAAAAGAAACCAATAATGATAATGATAACACTAATAAAATGACAACAGTAATAATGAAAGGATTGGAATGTACAAATGAT
>JAVJGG010000017.1:4123484-4136034 GCA_035590195.1 Aviceda cuculoides
AGCTGAAAAGTCCTTGATTTCAGACTAAACACTACTGAGCAACAACTGAACACATCAGGGTGTTATCAACATTCTTCCATACTGAACTCAAAACACAGCACCGTACCAGCTACTGGGAAGGCAATTAACTCTATCCCAGCTGAAACCAGGACACCACAATACACTGATTATCAAAAATATGGCATGTAAGCCAGAAAGATAATCTTGACACATAAACTATATGGAAGCTGTGGAAAAAGCCTGGAGCAACACACAGGGGATGGAAAAATCTGTTGCTACACTAAGAATGGTAGCAAGAGAGTGCTTTTTTTTTTCCCTACTCTTGCAAGACTATGGAATTGTGACTTTCAACAAAGAGAACTCACATGCAGTAACTGAGAGGTTAATATTAAATCCACTCCACCACTATGGTCAGTTGCTCTCCCCTGGTTACCTGTTTAGCTAATAAAGCAGCATGCAAATTTTGTAGTGTTTCTTTCCTTGCATTAGATGCACCCCGCAAAGGACTTACAAAGCAAATGAAAAAGTAAAAGTTTAAAGAGAAAAAAAAACCCCAAAGTTATGTCTACAAAATTATATTCACTGCTCAGGCTCCTCAAAGCATCACCAAGAGAAAAGAGCCAAACAGAGACTGGGAAGGGAGGGCTCATGCTTTCAAGGACACACACTGCTTCAGCGTAACAAACATCATCAGCTTTTTCTGGCTATAAAATACAGTTAAAACTGCCTGGAACCTTATCAACACTGTTGGGAGAACAAGTGTACCTAAACCACTTTATGAAATGGCACACTATGCAAGAGATCAGATGCTAAAAACAAACCAAAACACAGCCTTGAAATTAAAAACTGTCATCACGGAGTCTTGATGCCTTTGGTTTTGGTCTGTCTTTTTTTCGGAACTCATTTTCATCTCAAATGGGTTTGCCAAGGTTTATTCGGACTCTGGGTACAGTTGCCTACATTTTTAAACTTTTTGTTGTGTCAATCCCAGTAAGTACTTTAAAAAGAAAATTTTGCTCAAGGTTGGAGCCAACTGTACCAAAACCTCATTTTCTTTCTGGTTTTATTTTAATAGCAGCTTACCAAGAACAAGTGGCAGAACTCTTGCTTTGGGAAGAATGAAATTACGCTACCCATGAACTAACCTAACACCTGTCAACCCGCAGCAGCTTCTGCAAAGAGAAGCCTGAAGCTTAAATGAGGAATCTCTGGGACGAGGAATTTCTAGGATAAGAAGTAATCATAAAAATTAATGTATTTTGCCAAGTTAGATTTGAATATTTGACGACAGTTTGCAATACCTACTTGTTCAGTATCAAAAAGAAAGCAGTGCCTTTTGTAAAAGCTTCAAATCAAGAACTTAAATTACAAAAATTATCAAATAATGCAGTTATTAATTTTAAAACAGAAGTTATTATCACTTCCCTGATCTCCTCCTTTCCCATCTTCTCCCAGAAACCCTCATATAACCAACAATTACTGGAAGAAATGTTCAGCAGAAGGGATGTGGTTAGCCATACATGAAGTGTCAGGTCTTTCATTTTGTTGAAATTTGGGTTCAATCCATTAGCTCACACTAAATGTGTCAAATCTTTGCTCAGACCGCTCAAGTCCCTGCACTGAACGAGTTAGTGACCTTTGTTAGTTTGTGGCACATACAGAACCCAGAGACACCAAAATCAATCTTTATCAGCCTTTTGCAAAACTGTTATTTACTGAATTCAACTCAGTTAATACTTACCTTTATAAACAAACCAGAACCCACAGATTTAATAAGACCTTGAAACCAGCATTGGACCACTGGAAGTGCAACACAGTAACAATGATAGTAGATTCCAGTATTAATTCATACGTGGTTTAATTGCTATTTTAATGATACAATAAATCTACTGAAGCTTTTAAAGATTTTTTTTATTATGGTTTTATATATTTATATAAAACCACCAAAGCACTTTAAAGAATCATGCTTTCTTGTGTAATACATAAAACTAGTTTCATACTGTGCTTCAGAAAGTCTATCGTGCTGTTTTTCAAGTTATTTTACAGATGGCACATTTAAAAAAAAAAAAACGGAAGCATGAATTTCTAGTGACTGCAATGCAACACAGCATCCAAAACAAGATGTTTCATTACAACTAAGTTAAAGTGTGAGTGCATCATGTAATAAACAATAGCAGTTTGGTCATTTTAATCTTAATTCTGTTTACAACAAAACTAACATTTGTGCTTCACGACCTAAAATCCCATGATATAAACGTAAGTTCTCTGCTGTAAAAATCCCAACAAATTACTGTCCAAAAGGAAAAACATATTTAAAACAGGAGACCAAGTTTAAATCCACTCACTTTCCTCAAGAATTGCTATATTTAAGACTAATATGACATAGAAGACATAATAAGGCACAATGGGTGGTACAAGCGAATGAATACAGCTGTCCATGAAACTTGTTCTCTTCCACAAATACTAAAATATGTACCGCTCAAGATAAATTTTCTCTTAAAAATGAAATACATCATTTTGTTATGAAAGTCCTATACAAAAATTTAAAATTTACACCATCTGAGCTGCCAAAAAAATAAAAAAGTGTATCAATTTTCCACAAAACTATATTTCTCACCAGCACATCCAGCCACTGGGAAAAAGATGTCCCAGCACCCTAGAAAAGGAAAGCATTATTACCCCTGTGTTTAAGACAAAAATATTGTATTCTGCATACAGTAGTGTATTCTACTTAAAAAAGCCTAGCACTATTAATATTACAATATTGATTTGGAAATTATTGGTTCACTGCCTGGATGAAATAAGGCACTTTCTTCCAGTGGGCAGCACTTTTCACATATATGGAGATGATGAATCAGGTTCTGGTTAAAAACAAAAAGGGGCTCAGTGAGGTCCCAGAAGACGACAGGAACATTTCAACAGCAGGGGAAGACACAGGAGGTAAAACCTGGAGATGAAACTCTACACAGAAGTGGTCACTCTGTCAATGGCATTATTGACCTCGTTTTTGTTTGAATCCAGTCCTTTAGCAGCATTCATATCATTCCGTAAATTCTCCACTGTCTTTTTCATGTTCTTTAATTCTCCAGGGTGTGGAGTGGCTCGCCTTAGAAGTGTTCTCTAAAAATAAACAGCGCAATAAGTGGTTTTGCCTTTGTCTCTTTGAAAAACAACATACACTTTCAAGGCTTTAGCATTCACATACCAAATATTAGGTATCGATTTTTAAAATTTTTTTCCCCCTTTTCCTTTTCAAACTATGATGCTCTATGTTGAACATTATTTTCATAGCTGCTTGTTTACGAAGACTGTGAAAGAGGTTTAAAGAATGGTCTAGGAGCAAATTTTTTCCACTCTTGACCTACTAATCTGAAAGCTACTCAAGTGAAGTACAATTACAAGTTATGAAGTGAAGATTCTTTCATAAATATAGTTGGGAATTCCTGCCCCCCCCAAAAACCCATCCAAGTGATTTAAGGTTACATTTCAAACAAAAAACATTCAGCTGGTTTTGAAAGAATCCCGCAAGATCTCTTTACAGTGTCAAATACATGTTTGTGTGGAGCTCTGTATGCCTTCCAGCCCCACCACACAGTTTGGTTCTCTTGACAGTTGAGAATAAATATCTTTAAAGGAAGAAGAGGAAGCATTTCTCTACCATCTTAGACACAAGAACATTTAATATCATTGTGCTGAAATCTTTACAAGGAAAACAAAATTTACAAAAACCCCAGTTAGCATCCAGATTAGAGACCAACAGAACACCAAGAATAATTGCACAAATATGTATCAGTACAATACACATATACATGCAATTACTTTTCAGTGGTATACACATACACTGTGCAGATTACAGCAGAACTGATGACCCATAAATGGGTGCACTGGTTAAGACTGCTTTGGAAATCCACCTTTCCTCCTCCCCAGTAGAATCATAAATTTCTTTTTCCCCTAAAAAGGTTCTTGCCTCAGGTCAGGCTGTAATACCGTGACTGAAAGCAGTTGTCATTAACACCTGAGCCCTCATTATTGTATGGGCATTCTCAGGTTGGCAAAATTGTTAAGCATCATTCTGAACTCCCTTATCAGTCAGTCTATGAACCATGCTTCTCAGAGAAATTTAGTTTCTGCTGCTTTGGATTAAGCAACCACCTTGCTTGAAAACTTTGGTGTTCATTTCCCTACTAACTAAGAATTTTTATAGGCACTTTTTAAAGTAAGACCATGTTTTAGTGCACTACAATCTGACAGTTCCCTGAAGTATCTCAAGCTGAGCTCTAATGAGGACCACCGGCAAGTTTTTAGAGCATCAGAGAAGCATACTGAAAATCTGATTGAAGCAGTCTTAATTTTCACAAAGACTTTTAATTGCTAATGAAAGTTAGTAAAGCTAAAGATCATGTTGCATTTTGATCTTCAGGACATGCAGAGCCCAACTTAATGAAGAGGTCTTATAAGTACAGTGACAGATGCTCCCACATCCTTTAAGTGGGAAACTAATGAGCAACGTTCTTGCTGTTTATGGACACTATGGTTGTTTCAATGCAAATGGTGGAAGGGAAAAAAAAAAGAAGAAATAAAGAGATAAAGAAGGAGACTGGAAATAGAAATTAGAGAGACAAACAATGGCAAACTTAATGGAGACACATGCCAGAGTGCTGGAATCCTAAATTAGACCCTATATACTTTCAGGCAGTAAAGCTTCACAGATGCAGGGAAAGATCCTATCTTGCTTCTGGAAAGAAAACATCCTGAGCAGACACAGGAAAACAAAGCAAAACAAACACTGTCCTGCATTAGAACATAAAGGTTATATTCAAAGCATGAAAAAAAAAAAAGTTTCAGCAGTCAACGTGAACAGTTTCTGCTACAAATGTACGCAAAAAGCATGCAGTCACAGCTGAAGTATTTACCACAAGAGAGCTCAGATACTTTTTACACTTTTGCATTAAAGTCACAGTGTCTGCAGGTATCCAAAGGCTTGGAAAACATACCATTTCATTATCCTCTTCATCTTTCTCATCTTCTAAGAAGCGAATTGCACTGACTCTATTCACTGCCCGCTCATTCCATGTTTCATCTGACATTTCGTTTACCAAACTCTCCAGTGCACCACATCGTGGTAGGTTATCTGTTAGAACAGCAAAATGTGACTAAAGATTCAGAGCAGTCTAAAACATCAACATGTTATATTGTTAACAACTGCAATGTCCAACCAATCACTCACCCAAGATTTACAATTGGCTATTCCTATTTTTTTGATAGAAAACAGAACTTGCATTAATTTTCTGTTATCAAGTACACACAATAAATAGTTTCTCTGTAAATGAGAACTTTCTGTAGTTGGACTGTTTCAGGTTTGTGGCAGTTTTAGAGTACTGATTATGTAGTTTAGTATACTTGACACTATACATGCTTTTCTTCTGGATCATGCCTGCCATATGACATTAGCCAGTTCCCTAAATGGCATTCTGTAACACAGGACCACTGCTTTTACTGACCTCATCCTTTTAGTATTGTCAGGCATACACATCCAAGCCTTCCACCCTTGAAGCCATGAGTATTCATCTGGAGAGGAGGAAATCTAATTTCTAGTAGTGAGGGCTTTAGAGAAAGTCTACCTCAGCTACTCTTCTTGAACTAGCTTAATCTCCTCCAAATCCAAAGGGGTTAATTCATTTACTTATTCTAATTCTTAATGCAATTCGTATTCCTAAAATCCAGATGCTGACACAAAACAGAGCGATTTCTACATTTCTACTGCTTTAACGGTTTCTATTTGCTCCAGCTGCATAGTATTGAAAGAGTGGAATTAATCTAGGTAAGTTTGGGTACCTACAATACAGATACCTACAGCTGAGCTTTTCTCTTCAGGCCCCCTTTGTACTCAGTGGTGAAGAATCCACATGATTTCTTCTAAAAGTCTGTTCTTGGATGGAATAAATTACTCTCCAGTGATTATAGCAAAAGTTTAAACATTAGCTCAGATAAATCCCCTTGAATGTTCACACATAGCTATAAAAGCTTGAGGACAAAAAACATTCAGAAGTTACTGGGGCAGCAACCCAGCCAACAGTGAAAAAGAGTTTATGATTCCACCTGACCCAGAGGCAAGTTTCAGCACAAAAGGTAATAGCAACTTATACTGCAATTCTACACTTGCTGAAGAATATAATAAAGTTACTGTACAGCATCTTTGCTTGAAAGAAAATTAGCTTGCTAAAAAGTAAAATGTCTACTGCTTATTACTAGCTATGCAATTATTTTTCTGGTAAAGAGACCGTAGCTAGAAAACCACCAATTTTCGCTACGTATATATGTATTTAGGATGTATAATCAATGTACACAAATATGGACACCACTACTTGGCCCACTGGCAAGCCTCAGAATAATGATATGATTAAGTCTTCTTCTTCCAGGTCTGTAATTTAGTTATTGCAGCTGGTGTCACTGTATTTTCAATAACACTCACAGCCATGTTTTTCAAAGTCTTCTGAACACTAGTATGATTACAAAAAAAAAAAAAAAAAGTTTAAAAGTGAAAATTCAACCAGAACTTTGCTCTTTAGCTCGTTAGAGCTTATGCATGTTTTACAAATGCTTATGGAACAGGCAACACAGTAAACAAAGAAGTAGTACTTCTATATGTAATGAAAACCTGACTCTAGGCACCTACCTTGGTGACCAGGCTCAGAAGGCATTTGAGGAAGTAACACACATGTTAAAATCTTTTCTCCTGTTTCAGGGTCTGTGTCAGTCTGAAACGTCAGCAAAGGTTGGGACTGGTTATCAGACAACCACAAAGCCTTCAGCTTTAAGGTAGTCAGTGAAAGGGGAAGATACGTCAGCCTAGTTCAAAAAAGAAAAGTGAAAGAGTCAGGGCAATCTCTCAGAGACTTAATAAATGGTCATGAAGTCAACTCTTAAGTATATATCCCTGGGTTGGAATAAAGAGGATTGAGATTAATGCTTCTAACAGAAGGCATTGCAGTGGTCATCAACTCTACTCCATTCTTTTAAAAAGAATCTGCAATTTAACTTCATACCATAATTCTCTGTAGCTGTGAATAACAGATAAAACAATGCTGAGCTTTTTCTACTGCAGTAAAATGCCCTGGAAGGCAGTCGGCTGCTTCTGCTCTGGAGCCTTACATACACACAATTGCCAGAACAGAAATATGTAAGTGCCTATGAGGCAATTATATTGCATAGATGAGATGCCATTTGCTTTTCCTCTCCCCGCCCCCATTTCACTTCCTATTAAGCAAGGGAACTAATTTTCTGGTTTATGCTTCAATCCACTCCTTTTTGCATTTTGATGTCTGAAGCATATCAACTAAGATTCATGAGAAACCGCAAGATCAAAGTGGCATTATTTGTTACTTGTACTGTATCTCTAAGATAAGACACCCAATATTAGTGTTACAAGACATTAAGGCTGGTAGTTTCAGCTGAAGCTCTACCAAATTGCCTAAATTCTCAGTTTTAATTCAGAAATATAAAAATCCAGAGGTTTGCTTTTTTTTTTTTTTAAATCCTGTCTTTTCTGCAGGGTCAAAGCAATCCAGAAAATGTACTCATGACAATACACAATTTATGCTACTTTGGGCCAAGAGGGAAGACTACTTTGACAATTTCAACAGTAATGCTAACACAGAAGTCATAATCGTTTTTTTTGTTACTGCATTCTTAGACATATTATCTTTCGATGTTAGAAAGAATTAAATAAATCCAGCGAAAGAATGTGACAATACAAAAGTCTCTTACCTGTTTCCAGCAACATCCAGGACATGAAGTTCAGTGGCTTGTGAAATTTCAGAGGGAATTCGAGATAATCTATTGTCACGTACAGAAAAGACGTTAAGACTGCAGCACCCCCCAATCTATATTAGAGGGGAAAAAAAAGAAAAAAAAGTCTGGTTTTGTTGCAGTATTATAGTATAAACACAGGCATGCAGTATGGGTCACGTAATATGTCACAGCGCATTCAAGTTACGATGCCTGCCAGACACGTCACCCAGAGGTACAGACTGCAAACAAGTGTTAGCTTAAAAGATGTCTGACCTGAAGCGAGCCTGTTGGAGGAGTTTCTCGGACATCTGTGTCTGCAAATAACATGTATCTCTGCTAATAGGTACCTTTTAGAGCCTTCCACGCCAGGAAGAGATCAGTAACCACACAGATGCCACTCTGTAGACAGCCCTCACAAAAAATACTAGCTTTACCTTTTAACCTTTTCTAGCTCCATGTTTTACATGTTAATTCTTTCTTTCCCCATGGTAACTTCAGATACAAGTAAGTGCAACTGGGGTTTAGGCAAGGCAAAATGCTAAATACACTAATCAACTCCCAACGTTTACTGAGTCCACAAAGAGTAATGAAGAGTTCACAAAAAGCAGACGACTTTATAAGTAACATCTTTGATGCCCTGTTTTAATAGAAGCATCTAATTTCAAGATGATTCCCATATGAACTGGCCAATTTAATCTCATATCCTCTGTCTCTACCAATTTAATCAAATATAAGTATCTGCATTCCCAAGCTAATTTTGGGGTGCAAAAGATGGGATTTTTCAGTTTTACCCTTAAAATATCTGTATTGTGCATCAAAGGTACATGTTTTCAGAAAAATAAACCCTCTACATTTGATTTAAAAAAAACCACATTCCACCTTTTTGTTCCAGATGGCAATTACTACTCCTATAAACACCGAGATTATTAGTTTTAGCAACTTGAAAGCTGGTTCAAGTAACTCTCTGTTCCTATTCACAAAGGAAACTTACCTTTGTTTGCTTATCATAAGGAGCTTCAAAAAGCACTGCTGTTTGTTTGCCTGTTCCAAAACTCACCATGAGAAGGGAAAAAAAAAAGTTTCTTCTCTTACTCCAAGTATTAGAGGCAAAATATCCCAACGCCTTTTGAAGCTTTCAAGTTAAGGAGACTTAGAACCTAACTATAGACAGCAAACCTACTGAAAGGTGGTTTTCAAAAGGTGGAGTTCAAAAATTAGAGGACTTCTATAGTCACACACATGTAAGAAGGTTCTTCTGTCACAATATAGCCAACATGCCACTACACCTTGGTCAGGAGTCCCCAAATCTGAGCTGAAATTATGTGTTCTAGTTAACTGTCAGTTCTGCCTTTGCAAAATCCACAATTCAGTCCAAACCCAAGTTTGAGATTACAGACGAAGACCACAAAAGCTTTTCCACTAGTCAAAGTAAAAATCATATCGATTTAACCTACACTATTTACCAAGGAAAAAGCCATTTTTTAAAGGATGCAACTCTGGCTTTGAAAATAAAACAAACAAATTGAATATTTATATCCCACTCATCTTCCTTTGTACCATAAATACATTTTAACGGAAAAAAGCAGCAATCAGCTGCTCAGGGCATCTGATTCACAAGCTACTTACACGCAAAGATACAGCATAACGTTCTCCTGACAAAACAAAATCTGGGATGGTTTCCCTCAAATCACTGCACTCTAAGATGCAGCTATTTCACAGGAGTATCAGCTTTCCCAGCCCTGCATGTACACTAGGAGTGGCAACCTTGTTAGCCATTTCAGCTCGTGAATCAAAGCCCTTAGAAACCAGCACTCAAATTGCAAGCAAACATTTCTTAGTGCAACAATTCTGCTATTCTCTTTACAGCGTGTATAGATTCTTAAATAATGTGCCTTGACGCATTCACAGAATACAGTGCCATATAGAAAAAAAATAAAATATATATATATATATATACACACAAACACTAAGTGTCTGATTGGTGTATCTAACACAAAGAGCTGTGAAAAGCAAGAGATACAATTAGTGAATGTTGATGAGCTGGCAACTGATGCCCTAACTGCACACAAAGTGTTCACTTTTCCATGAATGAATTTTGCATTATTCAGTCTTGGAGCATGGAGATCCAAAGAGTTTAGCCAAACAAACAATGTAAAGCCATGCAGCCCTGACGAGACCAAAACTTCTATACTTTTGACAATGGAAAAATGCAGCAGTGGAACCAGCCAGCCTGAGTCATCATGCATTTAAAGCAGTTTAATGAAAGGTAACAGTAGAACTGTGGACTGAATAATACTTACAGGGTTATCAATTTACCTGACCCATAATTTTCCAAGCGGCTAACAATTAAGAAAATACAAGAGATGTTCAATTTATTTTTTTTTATCCATACTGGACAATTGCATGCCAACAAATGGAGACAGAACATACATTCTTCTACTGCCAAAGAGGGTTAGAATTCCTAAGTTATTTTAACTTTGCTCTATCAGTCATTAGGCAACTGTTCAAAGGTTTTGTTGAAACAAAACAGAGGTAGCGAAGACCCTTTTTTCTTTTTTTTTTTTTTTTTAAAATAGGGTAGTGGGGGGAGATAACAGACAGATACTGAATTTTTTTAATTAAAACTGTTTTTAGAAAATGAAGGCAGCATTTTACAAGCAGCATTGGGTGAGATTTCACAGAGAAAAAAGACAAGCTGACAGTTTAAAAAAAAAAAACTAGAATCTTTGTCATTTCAAAAAAAGATCATACCCATCCAGCAGTACAGAAAGACATCAGGTCTAACATTTGAAAACCTAAACACGAAGTGGTACCACTGAGGCAAAGTGCACACACTAAATGGCATGCTGAAAGGAAAACATCATTGTGACCACCATGAAGTAATACGGTATCAGAACACTGTTGGTTTGGCTGAGAGTCATTAACTGACAAAGAGCCATGCTTTCCGAGGCTTTGATCACATGCTTAAAACAGACTTTGCCAAACCATCACATAGGCACCAAGTACACAGTTGAGACCACAAGCCCATTTAACAGTTAAGCACATAGCTCATTTCGAGCACAGACTTCAATTAATGGGGACAAGCATGTGCTTAGTTCTAGGCACGTGAGTAACTGTTCCAAAGACTGGAGCCTTAAAGAAGTCCTCACGTTCTTCTGCAGTGAGCTAGACATCAGGAAAAGGCCTCAAATGAGTTGTGCATGTCTAAGTCACACTCTTTGAATTATTTCATTCTAGCAACTTTTAGAGTTATTCACTTGTCTCATCCCACCACCTCCAAAGAACAGTCAGCCCAGACAAAAAACAAAAACAAAGTCACAGAAACAAAACCCACACATCAGGCAGAAAATGATCATTACTATGAAGTGCTAATTTTGAGATCACTGACTTCACAGTACTGTAAAGTTTGAACAAAACTGCTCATTTGTATTCAGGTGGACTTGATCCAGAGGATGAGCGTCACTAGGACCCCTTTGGGTTCCACACAAAACTCCACCTCGATGGAGGATTTTTTTTATCTTTTCTTCTATCTCAGTCTGAGGCTCATCTTTCTAACAGCCTCCTTGTTCTGGAAAAGCAGTAAGACTTGGGCATACACAGAAAGGATGTCAGTTTGGCTGCTAAAACTCCCCTCTACATTCTGATCATGACCAGCGGTTACCACTTGAGCCTCCTGCTTTTTTGGCATCCACATATCCACTGCCAGTCCATCTTAAACAAGTCCTCGAGAACTGTAAGTCTTATCACATCATTTCTCTGCTGATGTTTCTGATGACTCCTCTACTGCTGACAGACTGGTGTTTTGACACCTGCATCAGTTGCGTATTTTTGATCACTCTACTTTTACTGCGCTTCTCTGTTACAATAACCTGGTGGCTGCTATTTGATTTTTCTTGCTGTTGACACCTTTGCAGCTTTCTGGAGGTAAACCCAAGAAGAGTGTACAGATTCATCCCTCTCTTCCCCTTTAGATCCCGCTGAAAAACTCCCCCTCAGTTCCTCTCTTGAGCCCAGCCATCATTTACAGTCATTCATCACCATAGACCAAATACCACGGATTACAATGGAGCATCCTCACGTTCTTGGTGCTCCAAAGCTAGAACATAAATTAAAGGTGGGAAGCTTAGAAGACCTTCAAGTTACGTTAGCTGAATAACACCTTTTGATGTCAGCATCTGTTAACTTCTTAAAAGCTATGAATCAATTCTGCTGTCCTTTACCAGTTAGCATCTTTCACACAGGCATAAGCAATTATATTGGGTTTGTGTGGCAAGGTTTTGGTAGTGGGGGGGTTACAGGGGTGGCTTCTGTGAGAAGCTGCTAGAAGCTTCCCCCATGTCCAACGGAGCCAATGCCAGATGGCTCCAAGATGGACCCACCACTGGCCAAGGCTGAGCCCATCAGCGACAGTGGTAGGGCCTCTGGGAGAGCAGATTTAGGAAGGGGAAAAAACCTGCTCAAAGGCAGCCAGAGAGAGGAGTGAGAATATGTGAGAGGAACAGCCCTGCAGACCCCCAGGTCAGTGCAGAAGGAGGGGGAGGAGATGCTCCAGGTGGTGGAGCAGAGATTCCCCTGCAGCCTGTGGGGAAGACCATAGTGAGGCAGGCTGTCCCCCTGCAGCCTGGGGAGGTCCACGGGGGAGCAGGGGGATGCCTGAAGGAGGCTGTGACCCCATGCGAAGACCACGCTGGAGCAGGCTCCTGGCAGGACCTGTGGATCTGTGGAGAGAGGAGCCCAGGCTGGAGCAGGTTTTCTGGCA
>JAVJGG010000017.1:4144966-4170810 GCA_035590195.1 Aviceda cuculoides
GGGGGTGAGGAATCCTGGCAAGCAGAAGGCATGCTCTTGCAACACAAAACTCTCTGGAAAAACAGCTGATGAGTAGTAGAGAAACAATGCCTCACTGACTGCTCATCACAGCTACTGCAGGGGTAAAAAAACCTGACCTTAAAAAAGACACTGGTAATGCTTCAGAAAACATTCCTCCATTTAAGGGGTCAGACACAGAAAGGTTGTAGTTTGGATACTCAAGGCTGAAGAATAATGGACTGAAGCTGGAACAGCCTTCCACTGGGTTCAGTATAGGATTAATCACATTGTCCAATTGAAGATAATCACACATCCCTACTAAAAAGGATGTCATTTTTGTAGTGATACTGTCCGTCAGTCTTAAGTGACCCACAGCATGTTAAAAGAGTTATGATGATGGCATGGACACAGTAGGAACAGAGAAGATCTATTAACTTTTATTTTGCTCGGGTAGGTATCAAGGGAAGGCCAAAAAAGGATTATGAGGTAGTTATTATGTAGACAATTAAAATGTGAAATTAGTAGAGCTATGCATTTCATACTAAGAAAAAAAAAAAAAAACAACCAAAAAAAGCCAAAGCTGAGACAAGCTCATCTCTTGCACAGAAAGACTTCAAAAGACTTGAAAACAAACGACTTCCAATATATGGTGGATTAAATAGTTAAATAGTTCTGTGTGATAGCATTCACCTTGTACTTACCAATGCCATCAGGTAAGACCTGAAGTACATTCTGAGAAACAAGCAAGTCTGTTAAAGAAGTCAGACCACTAATTTCTTCAGGAAGGCATTCCAATTTATTTTCAGAAACATCCAGACAAAGCAGGTTTTTCAGGTTTCCTATTTCCTGCAATACAAGAAAAAAAAATTTAAGTCATGCCCAAACACGTAACAAAGCAATTTGAAAAATGTACCATCACAATGAAAATTCCAGAAAGAAAAACAATTCTCTGTACAACCTCTAAATTGGCCATTCTTTGTATGATCTCTAAATGCAGAAAAAAGTAAATAATCACATTTTGCATACGATAAACCAGCCAAGTAATTCAGTCACAGTTTCTTATTTTAAGACTGGCTTCAGTAGTCAGACAAGGTATGCTGACCACACCCAGGCAAGCACCAGCCAAAACTGGAGTTTTCCTAAAGACTGCAAAGTTCTTTTTTCAGAACTACAGATTATCAACCTCCACGTAATTAAAATCTGCCACTCCCAATTAACCCTAGGCAAATTAGGATTAGTCCCTCCTGGCTGATACAGCAACATGCCATGACATCTAGGGATTTCATATCTTCATATCTCCCACCTGCAACAAATGTAGAAATAGGAATTGGGAGTGTTGCTCTAGCTAGCATATTTGAACTGCCAAGTTATACTGCCATCATCTACAATTATTAATGATTACTTAATTTTTTACAATGGTAATCCACCAATTAGCTTAAAAGTCTGACAGAGAAATACCTTTGTCCCTATTAGCCATCAGAGTACCCTCCCATTCCCCATGTACACAGATACCCCTATACACGTTCTAGAATAGTTCTCATTTTAGCCACCCAAATAATCTTTTGGAGAACAAAACGGCTGGGGCAAAAGTGCCCTCTACTTTTACATATATGAAATTTTCGTACAGCAACAGCCTTGATCCAACTCACAAGATCAATCCTTTTATTTTGGAAATGTTTGCCTCTCAGAAGGATCTTCCATTAAACACACACACACACACCCCCCTTTATCCTACAAGTTCATCTTTTGGACATTAGACAAAATACACAGTAATAGCCAGCTTCAATAAAAACAGCTATTGAAGTCACACTTGACCTTTTATGAATGATTATCAGTGTTTAACTACATCTACTTAAAAAATTATTAGGCCAAGCCAACAACAACAAAGTCAACAAAACCCACTAAATTGTAACTGATTTCGAAGTTACACTGTTGACAATGAGATCAATACAGCATATAACAGCAAACTGGATAAGAAACAGGAGAAAACAGGTTTTGACTTGGCTCTAAAGGAAAAAGAGGGAAAAGAAACCATCCCACATGTTATCGCAGTTCTTAAGAAAGGCAATTTAGAGCGCTGTAAGCTTTAAATGCTAAGGCCCCTCACCCCATGACCGATGTCAGATGGGCATTTGCCTGCATAAATCAAAACTTCTATTTATGGCAACAGTTCTATTACTGTACTTCTCCCAAACACTGTATTTGAATGGAAGAAGACGACTGCAAAAAAACAGTAATTCATCCTCAAAACTGTCAAAACTGCAATTTAGATAGACACAAAAGGTGAGGGTTAGCTCAGCCAACTAGTGGCTCCCTGATCTTTGAGCCAGGACTGTAAACAAGAGGATGTGTCATCCTAAATGGAACAATATGCCTATTAGGAAACAATTCCTTTGTCAAAATGTTTAAAAGAAAATGTCTGACAACATAGGATATCATGTACAATCCCTTGCAGAGGACCTTATTAAGAGAAAGCCCTTACACATCCAAAACCAAATCCAGGCAAATTGAACTGAGAAAACTACCCGATTTTACATCACCTTCCTTTAGGTATGAACAAAAAGGTTTTCTTTTAAAAGCATCTTCAAAACAGTATCAGTAGAGCTCATCTTTACCTGAGGTATTTCAGCTAATTGGTTTCCATCCAACCAGAGGTCTTTAAGATTGAAAAGTGCACCAATTGTTTCTGGCTACAACATAAAAAGTAATAATGTTAAGTAGCATTGGAGCTTCAAGTAAAAACCAAACAGCCACCCCCTAATTATAGTCCGAGTAAAACAATCCTTTCTCCAAGCACTGTTTAGAGGTACCATGGTTAAATGCAGCAACTGTGACTGTAAGCATTTGGGAACTCCATCATAAAAATTAGTTGTTCAGCTTAACAAGCTACCAAATTTTAGCTGACATGCACTAACAAATTGCATGCACACTCTTTTATGTACTGCAAATCCAACATTTGAGTCATCTTAAGGGAGGTAACATATCTTTTGGTCCATCCATCTGCCACAATGTCAGACACTACAGCCCTCAACAATTTGCCTCAGCCCTTTCCCAGATTCCTACTCCTACCCTGGAAATAGTTGAGCATTCATCTGTGCTCAGCCTGTCCAGCTCCCTACAGAAGCCCATGTGTTCATTGTAACTGCAAGTGCAGATAGGAGTTTGTGTCCTTCCACTCCTTTTTCTTTCTGTAGAAGTCTGTGCAGCATTTTCATTTTTTAGAGATCAGCTGCCATTTTTTGGGTAAAGTAATATTGTACTGAACAAGACTAAGCAGATATGGAAAGCACCAACTCACTGCCAAAATTCATCCATACATATAAAAAGACTTTCCCTCCACACATTTTTCTTTCTTCAGTTTTGGACATCCTACAACCTATTTAATCTAAATGATGTGTAAAACAAGACCAACGTGCACTTTCAGTAGCATGTTCTCTTACCAAGTGATAAAGTTCATTGTTTCCTAAATCAAGTTCTTCTAGTCGCTGCAGCTGGGCAAGTGATCTGTGAGACAAGATAAGTCAAAACAAAACCACATCAGACTAAACCAACAGAAACCCCATGTATTTGAATGAGCTCATTTTACTGAAACTCATATTTCAAATTACAACGTGTTGTAGACAGACAGTTATTTTACTGGGCATAGAATATTTGCAGTGATATCTTAATGAAAAAAATAATTTGGTTTGTCAGTATAACTTTATGCCCTTGAAACTTAAAACTTAGTATAGGCAATCAAATCAATATTCTTTATTTTAACCATCAGCCCCTCACGGTGGACAATGCCGCACAGTTTAGTATAGTTGGTTAGATTTATTTTTAGGGGAAATTTACAGTTATGCAAATGGATAAAAACTCCCCATAGTGATCACATGTAACAGTGTGACTCAATACTCAATAAATCCATCATTTACCTTCTCAACATGATCTATCCATTTCTGAAGTATTCCAGGTTGGATTTGAGGATGCAAACAGAGGGAAGCCCAAAAGGATGTAAAGGAAGTTCTCTGAACATAAACAGAGAGGGCCATCCTTCTATTTGAAAACCAGTCTGTTGCAGAGCTCTTGCTTACCTCCCCCAAAACCGCAGCAGCAAGAAAGCCAGCAAGACTCAGCAGCTACATTACTGACAGTCAGAATTTCCCAGGAGCAATAAAATTGTCAACATTTGTGATAACTTCATGCTGACACCACATGGCAAAACCTAGCTAGTAATTCATATCTTCTGACCACTGACATTTAAAGTGCCTTGTGGCTCACAGCTATAAACAACCACAACCAAGGTACTGGCTAGATTGACAGGAAGAAAGGACCCCAAAGCGACTGGGGAAGAGATTCTTATTAAAATAGGTTAAATCTATTACAGTATCTATTAGATTACCTAAACAAGCAGAATAGGAGTCACCAAAAACTTTGCAAGAAGCAGCCAGGTAGTGAAGGAAGGAAACTCCTTCACTAGGGGAAGATGAGGCTTCTTCCAGGCAGCCAAAAAGGATCCCCCAAATCTAAGATACCCAATTAACCTTACAAAAGCCCACCAATTCCTCTGCCACAATAAAGCCAGCACAGACACATCTAGGTATCTTTTTTCCCCCAAAATCATGGTGGTGGAGTCAGACTTCAGACATCAGTAGGCCTAGTTTGTCACCAAGCCTTTGATCTCCAGGTTTTGGAAGCTTTTGTTTACTTAGCTCTGAACACAAAGGCTTATTTAAATGCTATGAAGGTCTAGAGTGGAAATCTCTCAGATCCTATTACCCTGTTTTCACAGTTATGAAATTTCAGCATGAGAACAACCCAAACCACCACTCCCACCGCTGATCTGCTCGTTCAATGAATGCAGGAAAAATTGTTTGGTGCTGCTGTATTTTATACAGAATATTTTTATAGAGCAAAACCAACTGACACAGACTGCAGGCTCCTGCTACTAACCAAGTACAACTAGAAGTAATGGGTGTAATAGGTGCTGCTTTATCTCTCACATGTTGTCCATCAGCACTGAGTATTTTTTCTATCTGTTATTCACTTTCATATGTTAGCAGGTTTTAAGAATAAGAACATTTTATGTTAGTATAATGAAACAAATGAAATGTCACTTACTCAGGTAAATACGTCAGCAAATTTTCTCTAAGTTCCAGTGAAGCCAGGTTATAAAGACTAAAAAAAGAAACAAACAAACAAAACCAAAAAAACCACCAAAACCACAGTTTAATGCAATCTTACTTTCTTACTTTTTATATTCCACACTTTCAGAAGAAAAATGTGCGTTTACACAGTTTAAAACAAAATTGCTGTGAACTGATTTTTTTGTTGTTTTAATTCAACTAGACCATCATGTGAAAGGCAGCATACAAAGACTGAAAGTTTTTGCTTGTTTCTCTGTGATACTTCAACATGTTAAAGCTAGAAAGTAAACAGACAAAACACAAATTTCCATTTGTTAAAAAGTCAGTAGTTGCAAGTTACTGAATAGAGCATATTCACATGAATAGCATTTACTTACTCACTTTCAGAATTTGGCTTGGGCTACCAAAGTTACAGAGCATCAGGTAAACCCATCACTGTTTTAACAACGGCGTGCTCATTACTGTAAGTGACATTACGCTTCTAAGCAGCTCACTTCTCCATATACCAGGCTTTTACTAACATCACCATAGCAACATTCAGATTTTTCAGGGGTTTATTTATGACTAAATGGAACACAAGGAGTCAGACATTATCCCAACACTATAATCTGCTCTAATCCTCCAGCGTCCCCGGGAAAAATAAAAATCAGATATGGCGACTACAAATAAGTAGTCTCCTACAACAGAGTACGTTCTGTCCTGGTGTGCAGGGAAGGGGGACAGTGTGCTAGGCCTTAAATAAAATCTAGATTAAAAAAGGAATTCCACTAAACTTGAAACACATGTTAAATCAAAATGTTTCTGTTTGTATACCTCAGGAAAAAAAAAAAAAAAACAAAAAACAAAAACCACAAAAACCAAGCCCATGTACTTGGACAACATAAAACTGGAATATATGCTTTCACTTCCAACAATACCAACATACTGAATTACAGGATCATTAGTTAGCCCCAGTAAAAAAAAAAGCAGCTGATAACCTCAATAAAACTAAAGAAAAACCTTCATATTGTGACTCCAATACAGCTATCTAAGCAGGGAAAGCAACATAACTGAGTTATTAAAGAGGAAGGAAGATTTTTCATAGATTGACTTTGAATGGTGTCTGAAAAATATACCCTTATTTCAAGCACCTATTTTGTACTGCATTCAGAAACCAGTGAATGAATCTCACAGGAGCTTTCATTATAGTCTCAGCAGTCATCCCCAGCTTTTAAAATAAGCACATTTTACCCAATGGTTTCTGCACTCCTCTAGAAGAAATACAGTTAAAACATACCATATAGGTGAAGATATTTTAGTAGAAGCCTATTAAAAATCCAATTAAAAGATAAGTGAGAGTAACTCAAGTTACTGCCACTCAAAATCATTTGACACAAACAAGGTAGTAAGGAAGCCATCATTCCAACAACACAAGAGAAAACTCTCACATTAAAAATTTTTAACACTACAAAACACGAGTCAAGGTGGCACAAAGTATCCAACACCCTCACGGAAACCAAACCAGTGGAGGGGGAGCGGTGATGGAGAACCGTTTCTCTCCGAGAGGAACGTGGGTTTGCTCTTACTCACATTGCCACCCACAGACTGCCATTACATTCTTGTTTACAGGTCTTCTAGAAACCTATTCCAATCTTCCTTTGAATTTCACACTTTCTCTTCAAGTTCGTATTAGGTGAGGCCCATGATTCACTTGTATCAAGAGAATACAAAAAGGATGCGCACACCGTCAAGCTGCCTTGTAATCTTGTGTTTACAGATCACCCCGCATCTACTTATCTCCCTCCCCATCACCTTGAAGCGTCGATGAGTAAAATGGTGCAATCTCTTAATTTCTCTTCTTACATCAGACACCACTTTGGCTGTGGTTAAACAGAAATCTTTGTCAGCAAAACCACATTCAACAGCAAGAACTTGGAACCACCATCTTAACCAGCCTCATCATGCCATTAAACTGGGGCAGGAAAGTGAATCAGCTCAGGAAGTTGATCCTGCTTAAAAATAACCCAGCAAAAAGAGTAAGACAGATCCCTAATCCAACACAGAATAAATCCCTTTAAACACCTGGGCCAGTACAACTGCCAAGAAGGTGCAAGGAATGCATATGTACTGCCCAAGCCAGCAGTGCTGTGAGGACTCGCTGGGTAGCTGTGCCCTTGCACCCACCAACAGCTGTCTTTGCATCTGACTGCGCACCATGCATTTCAGAGACTGACTGTGGCCGACCGCAGTCCCAGGCTATGTTCTCTTCTTACGGGAGTCAGCTACCCACGGGATTATGTTTTCATCTCTAATGACCCAGCTTTCTGGAGGAGAAATGCTTTATTCTACTGCTATTCTCACCCACAGCATGCTCACAACTATAATTCTACCCTGGAACAAACCAAAGACACTACCTTCTGCCCCTTTAATCTATCCTTTCTGCTTCTTCCAAGGTCTTGACTCCAAACCCAATGTAAGCAGACCCCAACAGGCAAAATGAAGCTTCCCACCAAGTAATGTGAAACAGAGACTAAGCCTATGAAGTTTATACCAGCAGAGCTTCCCCATTAGACTGAAGTATTGTGTTTAAGGTGGGATCCATCTGAGAGGCCAGAAAATCAGAGGAAATTTTTGACTCATTACTCTGAAAATTTTGACTAGTTACAGAAGCAGCTCCCAGCAAACCTATGTGCTGCAATTTAAAATGGGAAAACGTGGGAGTTATCATATAAAATGGCGTCATATAAAAGGCATGCTGATGTATTAAAACACCAAGCTCCGATACAGAGCAGAGGTCTAGCTCGCCCTTAAATTTACCAACAAGTTCTTAACACATTGTATATTCACTAACAATTTTCTGGTTTTAAGGTATGTTAAGAAACAGGATTTAGTCATTCACAAGAAAAATCCTACATTTCTTGATACTTTTCAAATGTGTTTCCTGATCTCATAACACATTCTCTCCAGAAAGTGTTAATTCTTCCTTTTATCAACTATAAAGAGAGATTTTTCACAATATACTAAATGAAATAGTTTCTTTTCCCTCTGCCCTTAATTTTACAGGTGCACTGTTAGTCAACAGTCTTTCTGAAGCCTCTGAAAAGAACTAAAGGAAGCCATGCCTTAATGATTTCAGAGTCTTTTCTTAACCCCAATCTTCATCTACGAGAGGAAACCAGTCATGGGGGGATTACCTGTTTCAATCCATAAAACACAAAAGGCAACAGTAATTTAGTCTACTCAGACAGAAGACAGTTCCATCAGCGGCTGTTCACCAACTGCATTCAGAAACCATAGAGCATTGCAGGCTGCTCTCCAAACACAAAGGGTCCTCACTCCTCCCCCCAAAAACAACAGAAAACGTACAAGCAAAATGTCACCTATATTGTAAAGAAGAAAAAAAAAAAAACAAAAAACAAAAAACAAGAAAAAACCCTACGTACTTTTCCAAGACTACTATCGTAAGAAGCTATTTCACAGAAGCTTGTAAAAAGCATTAATACTGTAATAATTCTCACCACAAAAGCTACTACACACACCTCAAACATTGAGCATGTGTGCGAAATTACTGAGTACAAGGCAACAGCCAAGCTAGGAGGAGGATGCAGTAACTGAAATAATTACAAAGCTTTCCATCTCAGTATTCCAGATGATTTCTGCTGTAAGGGTGGAATCAAGACGAATTTAAAGGTACAACATGGCTAAACATGTCATTTTCAGTACAAACCAGACACACTTATTCAGTGCTCTACCTAAAGTAAATGTAGATATTGGTATTCATCATGTGAACTAGAAGAATGAAGAGTGTGAAATCAATAACTGAGAACAAAACTAACAGCAACAAAGTTGTCCACAAATGCTGGAAGTCTCTCCTGAGCATTCCTGTCAGGATTTGAGAGAAAAACTCGCAATCCAGCGCTGTCTACAGACTGGGAACACCACAAATACTCCTTCAATTCAGCCACAGTGGTCTCCTCCAAAATAAAGGTAAGACTAGAACCAGCCACTAAGATTGGAATCAAAGCATCTTCTTCTTCTTGTTCCAAAGCAAGTCAGTTTTAGTTTTGATTAATTACAGAGAGATTATCAGTAGCAACGTGCCCTACAGAACACCATTTCAAAAGCAGAAGACTCTCTGGACAACAGCAATTCACTGCAATAGGTAAAACAATCTCAACTGCAGTTTTTAAGGAAAAAAAAAAACAAAACACAACAAGAAAAGAAAAAAGAGACGCAGAGACATGTTCCCTAGTTACCTTGGATGAAATTACATTTTCAGTGTACCACATACATTAAATATACTCTGTCTTGTACAGTTATAAAATACAAAACTGAGATGATTTATCCTAGTGTATCAACTTTGTCAGGGACAGCTGCATTATCCCCCTATTCAAGGGGCCAGAAAGTCAGCCTTAAGAGTGACAATAGACTACACTACATATGCCATTTCTATCCCAGCCCCATTTTTATCCCAGTCCCTGCAATAGGACTGGGAGCACCCAAGCCCTTGGGGTACATCAGCAAAGGCTTCTGAGGAAAGCATTGGGAAGCACAGTAAGACATATGCTACTTTCTTGTGAAAATGAAGTTAAAAATACAAAGGCAGAGAGAGAAATGTGGAAAAAGCTAGGAGAAACTGAAGACAGCTGATAAAAGGACTCATATAAAAGCTAAAGGTGCTTACTCAATAAAAATTGGACAACAGCCTTCTCTTATTTGAGTAGTAAGTCACACATTTTGACCTTATGTCAAAAGCACCACACAGCTGAGCATGCAAGAAGTCAGCCTTTGGGAAACAAGAAAGCAAGGTTGGAAGAGATGAAGATCTAAAGCAACCGCAGAAATGAATGGCCCTATCTGCACACTTTCCAGCAAGTTTCAGCTGATTAGGGGAATGTACAATCCCAAAAGTAATTTTTCTTCACGTTTGTAAGACCACAAGAAGAAGGGAAAGACGAGAACAGGCATAGTCCCCATAATTATACAGAACAAGGGAAGTTCCTACACAATAAGGATGGCTAAGGTGAGAACACAGTACAGATTCTGAATTTGGTCTGGTATTACATTTTTTATATAGCATTAGCGACGGCTACAGAACACAGTCCAAGGATGCAGCATATGGAAATGGGACATGAAGTCCACATTCTGGCTGTTTCCACCAGTTCCAAAGGACTTCAGTTTGCTGGGCCAGCATCTGAAGATTATTGTTACTTTGATAAAACCTGCCCCTGCATCTCCACACAGCACTTACACTTTGAAACATTAATCATGACACTAGACTGGGAAGGAAGGGAGTTTAAACTAGGCAACTAATTTTTTAAACACGCTGTTTTTTCTGTCTATCAAGGGTCTTCCAAGAGACGAGAAGGTAACCGTGGCACTCTGACAACAGCATACAAAACGTGTGAAACTAGCCATATTTAAATATACTACAGCCCATCCCCACTGCTTAAATAAAACTACCAGTAACATGTACAACCCTGCCCCAGGACACACCAGTTAGGTGACTAGTCACTCATCTGACAGGATCCTATTAAGCTACTCCCATCCCACAAGGCTTCTACCCGCAGACTGACAATTCATTAAGAACCTGACATTTAGCAGCTTTTTTTTCCCCAAGGAAATGACAGGGTTAATCAGTCAATAGCCAGCTCTCAAAATGCCACTTACTCAGACCATAAGTATTTGAAGGTACAGCATATACCTTTGGGATAGGCTCCTGTTCCAAGTTACTCCAAAAAAGAAGCCTCTTGCTCTCACCCTCTCTTCATTGACTGTATCACTGACTGCAGAAAGAGCCTGAAAAGACCAGTTTCCAAACTCCAAGCTCTATGCCAATCACATCCTGGGCTGCACCAAAAGCAGCATGGCCAGCAGGTCAAGGGAGGTGATTCTGTCCCTCCACCCCACTCTGGTGAGAGCCCACCTGGGGTTCTGCATCCAGCTCTGGGGTCCTCAGCACTGGAAAGACATGGACCTGTTGGAGAGGGTCCAGAAGAGGGCCACAAAAATTATCAGAGGGCTGGAACACCTCTCCTGTGACGAAAGGCTGAGAGAGTTGGGGTTGTTCAGCTTGGAGAAGAAGGCGGCTCCAGGGAGACCCTATTGCGGCCTTCAGTACTTAAAAGGGACTTATAAGAAAGATGGAGAGATGTTTTACCAGGGCCTGTAGTGACAGAAAAAGGGACAATGGTTTTAAACTGAAAGAGGGAAGGTTTAGGTTGACTATAAGGAAGAAATTTTTTATGGTAAGAATGGTGAGACACTGGCACAGGTTGCCCAAAGAGATGGTAGGTGGCCCAATCCCTAGAAACACTCAAGGTCAGGCTGGATGGGGCTTTGAGCAACTAGATCTAGTGAAAGATGTCTCTGCCCACAACAGGAGGGTTGGATTAGGTGACCTTTGGAGGTCTGCAGTGGCCTAAGCCCAGCTGGCAACAAAGCACCACAAGGCCGCTTGCTCACTCCTCCCCCACCAGTAGGATGAGGAGAAAATACAAAGAAAAGCTGATGGGTCAAGACAAAGACAGGGAGGGATCACTCCCCACTTATGGTCATGGGCTCAACTTGGGGAAGAAACAAAATCAATTTAATCTGTTACAAATCAAAACAAAACAAGGATACTGAGAAGTAAAACCCAACTTAGCACTCCTTCCCCCCATCCCTCCCTCCTTCCTGGCTCACCTCCACTCCCAGTTCTCTCTCCCTCCTCCCCCCGGCAGCGCAGGGGGACAGGGAATGGGGGTTGGGGTCAGTCCCTCAGACCTTGTCTCTGCTGCTCCTTCCTCCTCAGGGGGAGGACAGCCTGTGGTCTTCCCCACGGGCTGCAGGGGAATCTCTGCTCCGGCGCCCAAAGCATCTCCTCCCCCTCCGTCTTCAGTGACCTTGGAGGTCTGCAGGGCTGGTGTTCTCATGTGTTCTCACTCCTCTCTCCTGGCTGCTGTTGTGCAGCAGGTTTTTTTCCCTTCTTAAATCTGTTCTCCCAGAGGTGCTATCACCATCGCTGGTGGGCTTGGCCTTGGACAGCGGTGGGTCTGTCTTGGAGCCAGCTGGCACTGGTTCTGTCAGACATGGGGGAAGCTTCTAGCAGCTTCTCACAGAAGCCACCCCTGTAGTCCCCCCACTACCAAAATCTTGCCACACAAACCCAATACAACATTATAAAGCTGCTGCAAATGTGGAACATCCTTTGACTTACTCCTATTACCATAGTACAACTTGTTTTTTACTTTCTTGCTTCTTTCCCTCTGCCTTTACTGGCACAAGCATCTCTTCATGTTGCAATCCCTTGCATTTTTACGTAATATTAAAACCAACTTTAGACAAAGAGATAAGTCTTGCAATTAGTTCTGTTGCTTCCAAGTAGATATATTTCCATGTATTGTGATGTCCATAATAAGTTGGTAACTGACAATGACAAGAAAGAAGTTTAGCAAGTTTTAGAACTTGTCTGAAGTTATGTTTCACTGATAATACATAGCCTTATATTTAATACAGTATTTTATGTGTATAGTGCCTATACTAGCATTTACAATATGTTGATACTGTTAAAATCTTTCATATATAGTTCATATCTCTACTTATTCTATTTATTTATATGCTACTGTGCCTTACTGACACTGTTTCTTCACAATGTCTTACCCAAAATATCCTCCTTCTTGTCTCAGTTCCACAAAATTCTTTCACCTTGTCTCAGAAGAAAATCCAGTTTCTTTGCAACAGTCTGTCTCATTTCTATGACACATATATATTGCACAGAGAGCAATGCACAACTCAAATGCTTTTGTAACACTGAAAGTGATCATCGATGTGATTATTATAATATAGATATAATATTGAACTCATGTTGCTGTCTTCATACTCCCTAGAGCTGGAAGAAAAGGCAGGATCAATTTCTCCAGTAGATGTGAAAGCTTATGAAATATCTTATTTGAAGGTTAATGTTGGTGTGTGATTAGGCAGTGAAAAACATGAGAAGCTGTTCTCACAAAATGTCAGCCTCAAATGACAAAAATCTTAAAGCATAATACTTCTTCTACCAAATCACAGTTGTCTTAAATCATGAGGATCATGAAATCAGCCTTTTATATAAGTTAATTTGTCTTTTTTCCATCTGTCTTAAAAATCTCACAATGGTGGATGTTCTATGGGATTAACTGTAAAGAAAAAAGTATGTGATATTTTTCTCAGGGAAGAACTATTCCGCTTAAGTGATTTCAAACAAATCAGGATCAAAGCCATTTACTGCTTTATTAATGACATGTAATTAACCAGTAATCAGTGATTTCTATATTCAGAATCAATATAACCGCTACAACAGATAAACCACAACAGTAGATAATTAAAAAAAAAAGTTACCAAACACCTAAAAACTTCTAAATATCCTTCTAGAACTATTCCCAAGAAGCTCTCATCCTCTGCCCCTGCATGCATGTACACACGTGCAGGTGCACACCCACCCACCACACTCACACAGTGACAAATGCCCCTCCCTCCCCCAGCAGGGGGGCTGCCATCACCCCCTCCCAACCTGTGGAGTTTCCTCCCCTTTGAGAGATGCAGCTGCTCCAGCTCTGAGTGTCCCCCCCGCTGCTCCTGACCCCGTGCGAACGCACTCCCCTGGTGAGGGGGTGTCCTGTGGGTGGCCCTGCACCCTGAGGTGGGGCCTGCCCGCTGCCCCCGCGCTGCCGGCCCACCCACCGCTGGGTGCAGGCTGCTCCCCACGCCCCATGGGGGGGTCACGCTGCCCATCTTGGGCAGGAAATAAAAGTTTCACTGTTGCTGAAAAAGAAAAGAGGCAGTGAAGAAGTTATTTTTGTGATCCTGCCCATGCATAAAACCAACAGTTTCATTCGGTCGTCAACTTTAAATAAAGCCAAATGTGTATAGTTACAGAGCATTTCAGAACTTACCAGGAAATAAATAACTTCCATATGAAAGACTTGTTTCTATGTTTACAAGGCTTTTCACTTTTCATTTCTCTTTGCTAAAAATACAGAAAGTCATTGTTACAAGTCTGGATTTTCATCTGACTATCATTTTGGTCTTGATTGTATTTTCCATTCCTTTTCCTTTTTATCCTTCTTCAAATACTTATTTTTATATCTCCATTTTTAGGAAAATTCTTTTTTATTTAAGTTGAGTAAGGACAATTGCATCCTGCATGATTTTAATTGGTTTGTCATGCTGTCAACCATCATACATTACACTTGTTTGTTTGTTTGTTTGTTTTTCTTGAAATAACATTCTTTTGCTGTATTGAACAGTGTGCTACAAGGGTGCAGTCCTGCCATCAATAATCCTGTGAAATTTTCTTACTGGGAAAATGTGCTTAGTTTGACAGTCTGTGTCTACACTGCCAAATAAGAGAAGATTAGAGTTCATTAGTTGACCCACAGACTAGCTTTCACAGGCTGGCTTCTCCTGACCCTGCTTAGGCTCTGGTGAGGACTAGCCATGTCTTTTCTTCCTTATTCTCAGACCCTGCTCTCCACTTGTTCCCAGTTGTGTACCTCTTTCCCTGAGGTGCTTTTATTTCTGTGTGTCCAAACCACAGCCAGGGAAAAAGCTAACAGTTAAAGAGTGTGGATGAACAGGCATCTCATCCTCTGAGTTGTTCCTGACCTTTTACTATTTGGCAGTGTAAATACACCTGGTAGGACTCTTTGACTGACAGCTCTGAAAGGTCAGCACTTATACCTGCCCTCACTTTCCCTTGAAGTAGAAAATAAATGGAATACATACCCTGAAGCCCTTTGCGCCCTGGTGTTTTAGACACCCATCCTTCCTCTCCAATCCAGCCTACATTCAACCAATCCCACCAAGAAGGCGAGAGCTCTGGGACGGTTATTTATTGAAGCCTAATAAAATCAGGTTACTCTAAGCTGTGTTAGAACAAGTTATTCACATTTGCTAAATTGATTTTGTCAGCTATTGAGACTTAAAATATTTATGATTGGAAAGTAGTATTTGATGCCTTATTAATTTAACTACATTGAAGTAGATAGTTCAGCACATTTAAAGGAAAAATAAACTATCATCTGTATGAAGGCAAAAGCATTTCTGATACAGTGGTTTGCTAAAGGAGCGCTCACTCTTTTACAACTTTATTCAACAAAGAGCTTTGCAGTGTATTGTGTCAAATGAATAGCTACCAAAATAAAATGTATTACTCGGCTAATTCCATACACTCTTTAGTGCTAAATAGAGACCGTATGGTTGCAGGGTATTTCCTGTCAACATATTTTGTATTGCAAGTGGCAGATTTAGTTTTCATTAAGATGTCATGTTTCGTTTTTAACCTGTTTGACAACCTTGATATTTGCATGTACTGGAAAGAATATGGGATGCCTGTCCACTTATGGGACACATGACTCAGGCCACAGACAGTGTCATATTCATCTGAAAAAGAAAAAGGAAGGGTTTTTTTGTTGTTGTTGTTGTTTTTCTTGTTAAAAAAAAGGTTTTTCTTTTGTTTAAGTATATTAACAACAATAACTGAGTGCTTGGACAGATGCCATATCATTTCATTAATCAGTTATTAGTACTAATACTCCTTAATCCATTGTGTCAGCTATATACAGCAGAAAATATTTGGAAAAGTTGTAATGAGAGCATAAACGGTAACTGAAGTTGAAACACTTTGTTTAAACTTTTCAAATAGAGCTAATAAAAGCATGACTCTGCAAATTTGGAAAATCATTTGCATTTCAAAGGAAAGACAAACTATAACAATATATGAGAATATATTTCTGAAAGAGAAGTATTTCAGGAATATTATGTTTCAGTTTTTCTATATCAAAATCTGTGTTTTCAGCACTTTTTCTTCACGTTCCCAGATTCTGCTAGTCTCTTTCATAATTGGCATAACTTTTTTCCCTTCAGTTTACCCTCTCAAAAGTTACTTTCTGAAATTCCTTGAACATCACTTTCACTCAGCTTCCTGAAAGTCCTGTTACGTACCCAGCTTGTTTCCACTTTGCTGCCTTCCTGCTCCCGTAACAGTACGTCTTAATCATCAGTTCAGCACTTTCGTCCTATGACTCCTAGAGATGCATTCTAGATGATTTGGTTTCAAGCCCAATTGTCGGATCGAAAGGACTCGCGGCAGGGAGGCAGTTCATTTGCAGAGCACATGCCAGGTGTAGTGAGCTTCCACCAGCCGGGGGAAAGAAAGTTGGATTTACTCCAGGCAAAAATTCTGTCCTTTTTCTGCCAGTTGCTGGACACCAGTTGTGTCTATCTGACTCTACAACCCAGAGACTTTAAAAAAAGCTAAATGTCACCACATGATGATCTTTCCCCAGAGCAGTCAGAAATGAGCTGAAACTCAGAAGATTCTGTTCTCTTACATACTGTATTTGCTATTTGTGTTGGAAGGTAGAGTGGTAAATTTAAAGAAAATGGAGAAATAATTATTCTAATCAGCCTTTTATATTCAGTGGGGTGAAATATGCACTCCATAAGACAATTTATCTGTAGAGCTAGGTAGGTAACTAAGATAGATCAGACTAATTTCTCCCTAAGGATGTTTCGTTTTCTCCATTGAATATAAAGGAAGGCAAGGGCAGTTGTTTCAAATATTGGTGTTTATCTCTTAGACATCAAGACACACGTTGCACCTGACTATGGATATATATCAGTTAGAGAATTCGAGTTCACTGTGGTGGGAATGTTTAGATGACTGATAATTCAGTCCAGTTTCCAACTTCAAAACAACACTGCTGGACTAATGTTGACAATAGGCATCACCCATTACCAATTGTTACCACTATCTGTTTGAATCAGTCATTCTTTGATGATCATATCCTACATCAGCTGAGAGGACATAGCACCACGGAGCAGATGCTATGTAGTTATTGCCGATGGCTATGGACCTTGTCGTGTTCTTAGTCACCAAATGCAAATTGGCCAGATGTGAGAGCTCTTTGAAGAGAAAAACCAGTACTGGAATGAACAAACTCTCTTCGCCATCATTCTTCTCATCACTGCTTTTTTTTTATGCTCCTGGTTCCTCCCTGCCAAAAAAGGGACAGATCTCATCTTCTCCTAATGTAGTTCATCTTATTTTGGGGACTAAGAGTGGTTCAGAATTTGTCAGGCATCTTTCTTTCTTTCTGCATCCTTTGCTTTTGTCTTGCAGATTTTACTGCTTGTACATGTTTCCCAGTTCTCCTTTTGAGCAATTATACCACAAGTGTTGGTTTGCTTCTTTGGCATTATGTGCTGCTTAAATACTTAGGTGTAACTATGCTACAAAATGTCAATGCACTGCTGTTGGACGTGCTATTTTGGTGTGCCTGTTTCTGAGTTCAGGACAAGTAAACGCTATCTATGCTTTGCTTAGTTTGCAGTTTGTTCTGCTTCCTGAGTGCAACAGGCCTCTACTTTAGCTACTAAGCTGATGCAACTCTACTTCCTTCTCCAAATATGGCAGTGAACCATAAAATCTGAGAACAAAGTCTTTCACTGCTATTATTTTAGAGATAAGCATATCTAGATGTGCAAACATATCTACCTAGCCCTGTAAAAACAAATACACACAAAAAAATTAAACTCCCCTATGAGTACACCTTCTCTTTCTGCTCTTTCTTTTAATTAGGAACCCATGATACTCAGAGAAGTGAATAAAGACTTCATACACCATCTACTTCCAAGTTAAAATCACGACCATTTGTTTCCTTTCTCTATATAGATCAGCTTCTTTAGCAATCAATAACAGTCTTCCTAGCAAAGGTATTCTTCAACCACTTTAGATAGTTTAAACACTGTGTCAGCTTGTCATTAATTTGTCTGTTGTCACTGAGATGTGGCAGGTCACACTATTCATAGTTTAACCATTACAATAGCATCTGTTAGACAGGGCACTATACCATATAACCTATCCTGTCTCCTGCAGAGCATACCAGGCAGAACGTGTGTGGACTGATCAAGCTATAGCAAAAGCCTGTTGTTTTGATATTGGTCTAGCCCCTGTGGTTCAAGAATTTTAGCTGATAGCAGGAAACCGGCTCCTTTCACAGCTCCTGTGGAGTTCTGCTCAATGGTCTGGCAAGAGAGAGTAGCATTTTCAATAGATTTCCCTGAAAGTGTTTGTTGCTGACAACTTGCCTTTAGCTGTCAGACTGCAAAACTGCCTCCACGTAAGTGACTAACCAGCCAAATACATTTAGGATTCTATTTATAAAAGGGTAGACTTTAAAACAACAAATATAGGGGTTTTTTTTCTGTCTAGATATAACCACAGGAAGCATGAGATATGATAAAAAATTATGCAGTGTTTGTCACTACTCTAACAGATGTACAAGTGCTCTCATCAAGAACCTTTTAGTGAAAGCCATAGTGAAACCACACAAAATTTCATTTTCACCTGCTCTTTTGCTAAACACCTGTGAACTACTGGCACATATTTGGCAGAAATGGTGAGGAACTTGGGTAGTCATCCTTAGCTCTGTGAATAGTGCTGTAATTTGAGACTTTTAGCAGCTTTGCACCAAGTGGAATTGACATCCCCTGTGCTTTTAGAACAAGAAGCATTTTGTATTTCTAAAAGACTTTTTTTGCACTTAGGTGTGTTAAATTGAATAATAAGAACAAAAGCATGTGATGAGTTTAGGAGGAAGAATAATAAATGTTTCTGCAGACCTTGGTTCACCTACACTTTTTAAAAAAATGGAAGTCTGCAGGGAGATGGGCTTTTGTGATTCAGGTGAGGATGCAAGCCTTAGCCTCATGTTAACTTCACTTTAAAAGCTCTTTGACATTAGTCAAATATTTCTCTAATACATCCTTCTCTTCCTTGGGGAAAAGGGGCAAATAACTTTTCAAAACAGAAGTGTTTAAAAGTATTTTGAAAAGAAAACAAAATGTCTCAGTTCCTCACTGAAAAAGGATTAGGGAAAAACAGTGAAAACCCGTAACAGAATTTCACATAACCTGACGGCCTTCAGAAGTTAAGTATCTGATTTATGCTACTTGCATAGAGTGTCTCAGGACAGGATTAGCTGTCTTTAGGAATAATTTCCCTTTAGAAGGAAGAAAACCAATGTTTCTACCTTAAAGTAGAGGTATCACTTTTCAATCCTTAAAGTTGGATATTATTAATTACACCCTAGAGGTTTATTCTAAGTATTTGTCATGTTATATAAACTTTTTCAGAGCAGTTCAAGATGGGAGGATTGTGCCAAACAGGCTAGTCTATCTAATTTTATTAGATGTCAGCATTTAAAGAACAGTCATCCATAAAGAAACCGAGCTACAACCACGTGAACAAGATAGCGCTAATTGATAAATTGTACTACTTTCTAGGTTCAGTCCTTCTACTAAATCCTAGGAAGAAAGTTAACTGGAGGAAGTAGGATGATACCCAGTAGAGATGTTTAGTACACAAGTTTTGTGCAATCTTAAATATCAGGATTTGGATATTTTTTGCACTAGTTTCAGAAAAGAAATACAAAAGTTTTGTCATTTTGTGCATGCTTATCTGAAGTTAAGTTAATAATGATTCAAAGCAATGAAATCAAAAAACCTGACAAAATGTTAAGGACAGAATTTAGACAACATATTTACTACTAGTTAAACAAACATAGTTAAAAAAGAAAAAAAAAAAAAAAGCAAAGCAAAGCATTTTTATCAGATTTCGGAAAAAAACCTCAACAAACTTGGGTTTAAATGTCTTATTTTGATGGTCTTGCTTTCCCAATAGAAAATTTACTGTGATTAAAGTTTTTCCTAAACAGCTTTATTTAAACAGTTAAACAGATTAGGTAAACAGGTTACTGTTATGCTTTTGTGCTAGGCTGTATTTTAAAATACTATACAATAGGGTGGATGCTTGAAATAATGTTAGGTTTTTTCAAGAAAATCTAGGTGTATGACAGCCAATTTTATTATACTTCTAAATATTTAAAATAATAAAAAGGTTTTAAGTAATTAAAGTTTACTTTTTTTTATTTTTATTAATTTCCTCAGTTTCTGTAAATCTATTGCTTCTGCTTTTTCCCAGTTGCTTATATCACTAAACATTATATATATATATGTATGTATATATTTAATTTAACTTTTACATTCACAGACTATTTCAGACATTCAGTTTCTCATTATATTCCCTTCTGAAATTTTCCCTCTTTTTTTGGGTAGATATCTTTCTGTTCTGTGAAGATCTTCCTTGTCTCAATCCAGATTTCTAACCAAGGAACTTTTTTGACAATTCAGTTTGTCACTGGAGCAATTCATGTACTGACATTAAGAATGGATACTCTGCTCTTTCATAATTTCTTTATTCCCTATGTCTTAATTTTGTTCTTCTCTGCCTATTCTTTTCTGCACATTTTTCTTCTCTCTCCTCCATTCCTACCTCTATTACCTCTCTTGCTTTCCCTCAATTTTGTCCATTTTCTCTTTGTTATCTTACATTTCTTGCATCTTACAATATCCTATTTTGTCTTTAATCTTTTATTTCCATTCCTCTAGTAAGCTCATTTTTCAAAGAAGCAGTAAATTTTTTGCTATTTTGGACTTAGCTTCCAAACAAGCAAAATTGGTGAATGAAGTCAGAACTCTCTCTTCTCTTTCTTTGTAATAAATATTCCTTTTTTCACTAGCTATGGGGGCTGGAGTGAAAGTGGAGGATTTTTTCTGCTCTATTGTTAATAATAAGAAAGGCAACTTTTCAGAAAGAAAGCAAACAATATAGATAAGTTCTCAAAGGACTCAAGGACTCATTCAATAAATGTGATGCTATAGGACTGAATATAGGAAGTAGAAATAGAGATGAAGTACCCACTGTTCTAAACAGTGATTTTCACCTATTCTCTAATGTAACATATGCTGTATTTTTAAGGTTAATGGCATAAACACAAAACTTCAAATTAATTGCATTTTCTCGGATATTTTTTCTTTTTTTTTTTTTTTTTTTTTTTTTTTTACTAAATGAAAGTAAGTTATATAATATGAAGCTATGCTCTTTGTTATGGTATACAAGCAGATGACTAGACCCTGATGTAAACTTTAGCTAAGAGAACAGCCCATGAGAAACCACTAGATGTGACATTAGAAATGGCTGGACATTATAAGTAACAGAGCAAGAAGCTATCAAATACTGCTGTGAGAGATGGCCAGACAGCACAGGTAGTTCAGGGGGCAATATGCAAGGGATGGCTGAGCTTTGAGGGGAGCACTGGGGGCCTGTTGAGGAAAAGAATCTCACAGATTCTTTACAGATGGGTGATGTTAGCAATTGTACTAAATGTTTCTGCTCACATGTATGTTCTGACTAATATTTTCATTATCAAGCAGATATAAGAGTTAAGATAAGGAGTCTGTACTGAACTTAGCCTTAATGCAAAAGAGGCTGAACTGACTTGCATAAGATCTGGAACATGACGGGGAAAAAAAAAACAAAAACAAAAACAAACAAAAAAACCCCCCAAACAAACAAAAAAACCACCTGACAAAACCCCTTTCTGTGAGCCAGGGGCTGCAACAGTGTTTCATCAGGCTGGGAATAGATACAAAAGTGACCTTAGGATTCCCACTGATGAATGTAGCTAAGAAAAGCAATAACAAGCTTTCTCTCCTAGAAGGGAAATGATTCCTCACTGCTTTGTTAGTTGGCACCAACTCAGCTGATGAAAAGGCACTTTTGGCAGCCTGTATGGAGATTATGTTTTCATCCTTCTGGCTGAAATCAAAGTAATGATGAGAAAAGAAATCAGAATCAGTGGTGACAGAGCTCAAGAAATGTTGAGACAAAAGAAGCAGCAGCACTTACTTATCCACCAGGACAAGATTTAGCCTTACATCAGGCTAAAGAAGACTAAATCTGAAATGATTGAAAAAGGACATTAACCAAACAGAAATCAGTAAATGCAAAAAACCAACATGATCCTTCAGTGCTTCCTTGATGGTTCTTCAAACTTTTAGAATATCTATTGTCACATTATTAGCAGCATGCTTGAATTTACAGAGATTTCTTCACACTGAAATCAGCAGAAGGCCAGTCATAGACTCATAGAATTATAGAAACATCGAACGGTTTGGGTTGGAAGGGACCTTAAAAGTTTATTTATTCCAATCCCCCTGCTATGGTCAGGGACATCTTCCACTAGGTCAAGTTGCTCAAAGCCCTGTCCAACCTGACCCTGAAAACTTCCAATGATAGGGCATCCACAGCTTGTCTGAGCAACCTGTTCCAGTGTCTCACCACCCTCATCATAAAAAATTTCTTCCTCATGCCTAATCTAAATCTACTCTCCTTCAGTTTAAAACCATTGCCCCTGTCACTCCTGTCACTCACTACAGGTGTTGGTGAAAAGTCTTTCTCAGTCTTTCTTATAAGCCCCCTTTAGGTACTGAAAAGTTGCAATACGGTTTCTCCAGAGCCTTCTCTTCTCCAGGCTGAACAGCCCCAACTCTCTCAGCCTTGCCTCACAGGAGAGGTGTTCCAGCCCTCTGATCATTTTTGTGGCCCTTCTCTGGACCTGCTCCAACAGGTCCACATCTTTCCTGTGCTGAGGAGCCACAGAGCTGGACACAGTACTCCCTCTGTGGGGTGGTCTCACAAGAGCAGAGTAGAAGAGGGAGAAACACCACCCTTGACCTGCTGGCCACACTTCTTTTTATGCAGCCCAGGATATGGTTGGCTTTCTAGGTTCCAAGTACACTTTGTTGGCTCATAACCAATTTTTCATCCACCAGTACCCTGAAGTCTTTCTCTGCAGGTCTGCTCTCAATCCCTTCATGCCCCAGCCTGTATTGATACTGGGGGTTGCTCTGACTCAGATGCAGGACCTTGGGCTTGGCCTTGTTGAACCTCATGAGCTTTGCATGGGCCCACTTCTCAAGCTTGTCCAGGTCCATCTGCATGGCATCCCTTCCCTCAAGCATATCAACTGCACCACTCAGCTTGGTGTCATCTGCAAACCTGCTGAATGTGCACTGAATCCCTCCATTCACGTCATTGATGAAGATATTAAATAGTCCCAACAGGGACCACTGAGAGACACCACTCATTCCTGGTTTCCACTTGGATATGAAGCTATTCACTGTAACTCTTTGGATGTGGCAATCAATTCCTTATCCATCTAACAGCCCATCCATCAAATCCATATCTCTCCAATTTAGAGAGAAGGTTGTTGTGGGGGACCATGTCAAAGGCCTTACAGAACTCCAGGTAGATGATATCTGTATCTCTTCCCTTGTCAACTGATGCAGTCAGTCCATCATAGAAGGCCACTGGATTTGCCCTTGGTGAAAGCATGTCAGCTGTGTCTAATCACATCTCTGTCTTCCATATGCCTTGACATGTCTTCCAGGAGCATCTGTTCCACAACCTGACTGGGTACAGATGTGAGGCTGTATGGTTGGTAGTTCCCAGTCCCTCCTCTTTGCCCTTTCACTGGGAACTTCACCTGACTGCCATGACTTTTCACATATCATGGAGAGTTGGCAACTACATCAGCCAATTCCCTCAGGACTCTGGGATGCATCTCCTTGGGTCCCATGGACTTGTGTATGTTCAAGTTCCTCAGGTGATCTCAAATATGATCTTCTTTTATGATGGGAGGGATTCCGTTCCCCTAGTCCCTGCCTTGACATTCAGGGACTTGAGAGATGTGATAGAACTTGTCCTATAAATTGGAGTTTAATACCAATAAAAGTTGATGATTTTATTATTTTTCTATTTCTAGTTATGAAGTTATTCAGTTTGTTCATATTATTAAATATCTATGATTATTTAGCCCGTAAGTAGAAAAAAAATAGTTGAAGGGAACATAAAATAATTTTTAAAAGAAACATATCATTTCCAAAGCACTTTGATATTCTGGATGCTAAACAACTTTGTTAAATTTATAACGGTGTATGTTCTTTTCTTTTTATATGAACTGGTTTTGTTTCTCAGTTGCTGCAGCAGTAATTGGACTCTCACTGGCCAGATGAGAAATTTTCCACATTTAGTTTTCCATATTTCCAAATATGTCTTGTCTTATGCCAGTTATTTCTTTCCTTTGCTTGCCTTGCTTTGCCTTGCCTCACCTCACCTCACAATGCCTTGCCTTACCTCACCTAAAACCCCTCAAAATCTTTAGTTAGTGAACAGCATTTCATGCTTCATCTTCTGTCATCAGACTCATTCAAATGTTACTTGATGTAACCTGACACATATATAGGTCAGTGTTTCATCTTTGTCTTTCCTTACTTTCCTAGAACAAAGTTTCACAGGCTATGTGCAGTCTGTTTGTGTGCCTTTCTTCAGGAAGGAAGAAGACACACAAAGATGCTTAATCAGAAGACTACTGGGTTTTTTTGTTTTGTTTTGTGCCATTTTGTTTTTCCTTAAATGGACCATATTTTCTGTCACGTCTGCAGTAAATCATAAATACCTTCTATTTGTTCATTCTCACACTCACAGACTGAACTATGTGTGATTTAGAATTTTCATATTCAGTAATATTAAACAGACTTCATAGTCTGTCATTTGGTTAGTCTTCACGGGCGCTCCAGTGGCTTGGGAATACACTTCAAAATATGATAGGTTTTTTGTTTGCTTGCTTGTTTGGGTTTTTTTAATATTGTGTGTGATTTTTTTTTTTTTTCTCTGCAGAATATGATGTTGGCATCAATCAGCTTTGGTTTAAAGATTTTTTTTCTCCTAATATTTTATCCTTTCATGTTTCTAATGTAGCAACTTATCAAATGTGTGTCATTTCAATGCATATAAAGAGATTTGTGGTCCATTTAATTCCTCGCCCACTGTCAAGATGGCCTGCATGTGTTTCTTGGGGACATCAGCTGCTTTTCACAAAGGTCACTGTTGTTATTCCAGCTTTGCAGCATCAGGAAGTCTTAGTGAGAAATATTGCATTCAGGGAAAAAGGCCTTTTTTGTATCCCCGAAATTAGACAGAAACATTTCTCACATTTGACTAAAAGCAGGCCCTTGCTACACACCTATAATTGGATTCCCAGTGTGAGAACTGGCACCAATGCATAGAATCGCACTTTCCTCTGAACAAAAATTGACCTGCCCTGTCACACTATATTCACAGTTGTTACACTTCAAAGGAATTAACAGCACTGAAAAAGGGTAAGCTTTATTTACAGACCTGAAAAGTAATTTTGCTTTCAAAAAAAAGGAAAATAAAATCTATGACTTGTGATGTTTGGTAAAATAAATTTACGTAATTTCAGAAGTAGAGCTTGGCTGCTCTTTTATCAAAGTGACAATGTGCTTTTCTCAGACACTTCTTAAAATTCTGTTCTGTTCTCGTGAAAGCTTTGTGGTACTTTTTGTTTATTTTTGTTTGGTGTTTTTTTTTGTTTGTTTGGGTTTTGGTGAGAAGACCATAAGATGGAAGTTATTGAATTCCTGCTGTTGAACATCTTCAGCTCCAAGTGTCCACATTTCTTCTTCTAGAACATATTTCATGCTAAGTGGAACATTTTCATGTAAAGATGTTAAATATCTCAAGATGAACAATACTCCTGGAAAAGTGAAGGGTCAATTTAGCTTCAAATTTTGTGTGTGACATTGATAATGTGATTTGGGGCAGGGGGTAAGATTGCTGAGTGTTTTGTAATATCCATCACATTAATACCTAGGTCTACACGCTTAATATTAACAACAGTAGTAATTAACTAGTCATAGTTCCGCCATAGTACAGAAAGATCCCCCCCCCCCCCCCAAATCTTACATCTTTCAAGTAAGTATTTTGTTTCCTTTATTGGGTAACATTATACT
>JAVJGG010000017.1:4170910-4187968 GCA_035590195.1 Aviceda cuculoides
CAGCCCCTCTCCCCCGCTCCTCCTCCCCTCCTTCCTCACTGACCTCGGTATCCGCACAGGGGTTCCTCTCACATTCCAATCCCACTACTCACTGGAGGTTAAATCTCTCTTAAATCTGCTCTCCCTGAGGCACTACCACCATCGCTGATGGGCTCGGCCTTGGCCAGCGGTGGGTCCGACTTGGAGCCAGGGAAGCTTCTGGCAGCTTCTCACGGGAGCCGGCCCTGTGGCCCCTCCCCCACTACCAAAACCCCACCACACAAACCCCAAACAAAGTTCCTTCCAACCCAAACCATTCTATGATTCTATGAAATAAGGTGCTTAAAACTTGGGTGGTTTCAAGAGCTTCTGTAGCACGCACCCCTTTCCAGAGTTAACTACAACTCCAGTTCTTCCCCAAGTCTGCCTTATTTCGCCCACACACAGTTACTATACCTGCTGGCATCATATCCTTCCTCAGTGTCTGAAGAACCAGCTCCATGTGGATTTTTGGTGTAACAACATTCCCAATGCAACAATTGCAACAGTAGCCTTTACAGGGAAGGATTATGCTTCCTGAATTTCCTAAGGTTCTGTTAACATATAACCATGTAGTTTGTGGTCTATACACTCCCGGTATGCATTTTGCCCTCCTTTTTAAAAGGTTCAACACCACATGCTTATTTTGCTTCCAACTACTGTTTAATGCTGGCATATAATTAGATGAAGTTATCATAAAGAACCTTAAAATTCATACCCATTATATGGTAACCTACAAGTAGTACAGAATTGCAACTAGTTTCCTTTTCTGCAGAAGATTGTTTCTCAAAAAAGTCTAGCTTAAGCTTAAAGCATTTATTTTTTTTTTTATTTTCTCCCCCCCCCCCCAGCTTTAGCCAGTCTCCTGCCTCTTTGTTTGGTTACCCTTTGGTTATGGAAACCTGTTTTACAGTGTGAATGATAAAGAAGAGCACTAATAAATTTTTGTAAGATTAATCCGGTAGAATATAAAGAGAGAGACCGTATGCCCACACCATTCAAAAGGGGAGAGTGATTTTTGCAAATTCTTAGCTACTGAATCCCAGAAATTCTTATGTAAGCCAGAATCTACAGGAAGTATTAATTTCCTAAATGAGGACACTTATCCATTTCAAAGCAAACCATCTTCACAGATGTGAAGTCCTGCGGTTCTACCTTGGAACATAAGGGATGCTGTAAAAATAACTACAAAGCAAGATAACTAGATTTAGTTTTGATGGAACTGTTATTATGTCTCACCAGTACTGTTAAAGAACATTCTTCCAGAAGTCATCTTTGAGAGCATTCCCCCTCTTCCTTTTCTGGAGGCAAAGCAACTTGAAGTAACTTGGATCCAAGTTAAACACTATTCTCTCCTCTCAAGTTTAGGTGTATAATGTGCAAGGGAAAGGCACACAAGGCTTTCCTTAGCAGTCCACTTCTGGAGATTGACAAGCAGGACAGTATTCTAATAAGAAAATCTGAAAGTCAGGATTATGTTCCTAATACTTGCCATTTTCTACAGAGCTGGAAGAAGTGCACACAAATTATGGGGGAAAAAATACCCCTTCCTTGGAAGACTGATTTTAATAGGCACGAAAGAAAGTAAACTGGTAGTTTTGTCATCCCAGACTTAAACAGCAAAGACACTGAAAGCCAGAGGAAGAGCATTTGCATAGTCAGTTACTTGAATTGAATTGTCAATACCATTAATTAGCTTTTAAAAAGCTACAGATCTTCCACAAGTGAAAACAGAAGGATAAAAACCATTAGGATCTTATCAGTCACTAAGTGGAGGAAAGACTAAACAGATGACCAGTACTATAAGACACATTCAGATTTTAAAAACAGAGTAAAGTTCTACAGTTTATGGCCAAGGAATTCCCTAAATATGTAACAGTTGTAGTCTAAGCTGCTAATTAAGGCTAGTTTTCTACCTAAGCTTGGTTTTCAAGTTGCTGAAATCAGTTCTACTCTCTCCCTCCCTCACACAGCAAGCAGCATGGTCCAAAAAATTGACAGGAACACTGAACTCCCTATGACCTTCAAAAGGCATCATTAAGAAGAAGAGAGAGACTTGTAATTATGGCTCAGCCTGTTCACTTTTGAATGCTTTAAGTGAACATTCTCCAATTTGCTTATCAAGATTACTGAAGCAGGTTGGGGAAGCTAAGTCAATTCACTATTACCACAAGATTTCATTTTCAAAATATCTTCCATTCCACTCATGCAACGTCAATCTTCAATGACTTAGCTAAAAAATGGAATTAACTTCTTTCAAAAAAAAATATTGCTAAATATATATTAAATATTTCTTCCTTGTGTAACATACAAGATGCAACACCTCTTATTTAAAGGCCAGATGGCACTGCGTTCACTCCTACATTGTTAAAACAGTGTTCCTGCAATAAACTTTTGAGTTCCCTAACATTCAGTTTTGCCATTCAGCAAACAGCTGTGCTTAACACTGAATGTTCTGCCTACTCGAACTCTGTAAATATTACTTGTCATGCTAAATTCAGATAAGCCAGAGTCAGAGCTTTTATTACTATCAGCCTAGCCAGACCACCTACAAACAGTCCTCCTTCTACGTATTTGCAAGATAAGCCTCCCCATCACTTTTGTTGTATCATGTAAGACTATATTTTAATCATTTTAATCATAATTTATGCTAAACCTTAAAACAGAATTACATTGTCTTGTCCCACACAATTTTAAGAGCATTTTCCATTCTGTGTGATGCTACCAAATGTGTAATCTACACTTTAGGCATCCTAGCATACACTAAGAAAAACACAGTCAAGGACTGGCCCAGAAATCCATTATCAGAATAAATATGCCATTCTGATCTGCTTCTGGATCATCTGCGTTGAGTGCATCATCCTTGCCTTTGAAGACCTTTTATTCTCCAGCTACTCCTACTCAGATCAACATTCAAGATTCTGAGTTCAGAAGTTGCTGAAAACTTCAAAACCTATAGAATTAAACAAACATACATATAAAAAACCACCACGCTCAGTGACTTTGTTTCTCTAGCATGGAAGCTCTGGATATTTGTGGTTCCATGACTCTTGAAAAGCATGCCTATATCAAATCTTTCTGCAAAACAATGCTCCCAAGTGCAGTAACATTTGCTCTACTCTTTTCATTATGTTCACTGTCATAATGAAATGCCTATTTCTGCATTCTAGCTGCTAGCTGCAGACGTTAAGAGGAAAATTTATCTGCTTACCTGATAATTCCCTTTCAGTAGTAAGGTCCACAGATCCATTCAGCCTGCTTGCAGCTTGGGGGTAAACCAGACTCATCAGTCACCAGCATCAGAATATCCTTCCCATCTAAAGAAATTCACCCCTCCCCACATCAAAAATTTCTAAAGCTAAAATAAAGCTATTCTACTTTCTTTCATCACGGACTGTGCAGATCTCTGGGGGGAAAAAAAAAAAAAAAAGGGGCGGGGCGGGGGGGAGGCTGTGAATGATGGGGATACTACAAATTATGATATTACTATGATCTTTTGTTGAATCCTCAGGATTTGGAGATCGTGTCCAAGTATGAGACCATCTGTACGTTTCAGGGTGGGGAGAAAAAATAAAGATTGTATACGGCAAAGGAAAGCTTTTTTATTTGCCATGCTACAGTTCAGACAGTGAACTTCCAAAAAACTCTACCTCCCAGTCAGTAATAATCTCATACTTTAAACCTTAGCATCCAAAAAAAAAGACGTAATCTTTACCTTTTCTAGGCACAGACAAGACTTCTGAAAAAATAGTGAAAGCTAAAAACTAGATATGAGTTAGATGCTTGGTGTGCGGACAGGCAGCAGGCCTTAAATCATAATTTAAAGCACAGTAGTGAAGCTCTGCTTCAGCCGTTAAAGAAACTTGTTGATTTTGTTGTTCCCACAGAGTTTGATAGATAACTGTCTTTTTTAATTACACATTTCATACTGAAAGGACTGGTTTTTTTAGCTAGGGCTGATTCCTTGTGAAGCACCCATCTGAGAGTCCGATGCTATATTAAACATCAGAGATGCACATAAAAGGCTTTCCAAGAAGGTACCTGGACTTCGTTCAAGCCTAAGAACCACAAATAAATAAACAAACATACAAAGCTGACACAATCTCTCTTCTCTTTCTAGACGTTAAGTCATGAGAGCACTGTATGGACCTCTAAGTTCCCAAATCTTTGCTAGTAAAAACCCAACATCACAGTGGGCTGGTGGTGGTGGGGAATTGATCCCGAAGCCAACGCCACAGAATGAACACATATGGACAGAGAAGGTGCTGGGGACAGACAGACATTAAATTATTCATACTACTGTAAGGTATGCTCTAGGAAGCCTTACAAACACCCTGATTTACCCAAATACCCCTACATACAAATACTCTGATTTTTTAATTTCAGGAATAAGTCATGCCCTGTGTTTTGGGTGTTACATGAATAAGGAATTATTGAAGAAAAATCCTGGAAACAACTGGAAATTCCTAAATGCTACGCATGCTGGGAGGAACAGATTATGCTTGCTCATTGGACAGCTCTACAGACACACACGGTCCTGCAGAATAGGCAAGGAAATTAGACTTAATGCTCATTAGACTGAGCAACCACTGTAAAAGACACTCCCACTCACAGCTTAAATTGTGTAACTTGTTTCTCCAAATGGTTTAACTACCCAACAGGACAACTCCTGCTCCAAGCTGCATCCACCTAATTATTAGCTAAGTATCTCACGTGCATCAGCATTCACTGTTTTACTTCAGATAGCAACCACATCATGAGTTAAGAGAACACAGGTCACAGAAACACAAAAAAGACATCTAGTCTGTTATCACGTCCTCAAGCAGTATAGTATGCCCTAAAACAATACATGAGCTTAAAAGAGGAATACTTCATCTAACAAGGGAAAACTTTCAGCACATATACCAGCACCAGATAAGCAGATTGAAGTGATTACACAGAAGGAGAAAAGTTGTCATACACTGCGTATGCCTATGCACAAGGAAGAGGAAAGACAAAGAGTTCAAGGAAGGCCTTGCCTATATTCTTCAAACGTCCATTTGGGACCCTTAAAAGTATTCCCTCTGGCAACACAAAGGACAAGAAAAATATAAAAGGTCTATGCAGAAGAATTCATAACGGCACAGTAAAAATACTAACAGCAACTCTACATATCAACGGCTTGAACAAGTTCACACTGGCCTGGGACAGTGAACCTGAACACTGGCATTTACCTTATACATCAGACCACGTGAAAAAATGGACTGGATATCTGAATTCATGAAGAAGACACACTTCCACTAAGGGTTCAGCACAAGGCAATTCAAGTCTATTATCTGCCATTAGGAAGAACTTCCTAACTGACCTTCAAAGTATTGCTGTTTAGAAAACATTTGCCATTACTTTTGTTGCTTTCTCCATTTAAGACAATAGGGCAAATTTGCAGTGCCACAAGATTTTAAGTAGGTAGCTTCTAAAAAAAAGAAGCACTAAGTGTATACTGATCACTGTACTACATGAAGATGAATTAAAGATTTCACTGGCTGTATTAGGCAGTTTCCCAGACAAGAGTATAAGACCATAAGAATTTAGGATGCATTTCCCTAAGTTTCCACATACTCTAGTGGCCAGAAGACCAGCAGCAAGTATAGGGAACTCAAGTTTTTCCCAAAACAAGCCCAACTGTAGTAGCATAAATCACCAGTATATATTTGTTTGCTCACTATTTGACAGACCTCACACAGAGCACATAGGTCCAGCCTATTCCATCAAATAACACCATAGGTTATTATCCAAAGCACATAGAAACTACAGTAAGGCATTTACACATATCCAAACACCTCTAAGAGCCTTACTTGGTCTCTTCAGCCAGAAAGACACAATTAGCATTACCTTCTTTCTAATGCCTAGCATTTTTTGGGTCCCAGCAAGTGCAGAGGGAAGAGAACAGAGGAGGGAACAAAGAGCACAAGCAGGCAACCTTTGGAGAAGCCACAGAGCATTTAACTGCTTTTACCAAACACAAGGTGGTCGGCTGCACCATCAAATTCACTTGCAATAAATGATGAAAATTTTATGAACCAAAAAAGGGAAGCTGCACTTTTTGGTAGCCAGACTGAAAAAAAATAAAACTATTACTTACAGATCTAATGCTAAAAATTTGATAAAATTCACTCTCAGAGGTAAGTGACCCATAAGGACTTCACGTTGCAGTTCTAATCGGCTACAAACAAGACCTCCCAATAATTTCCAACTGGAACAAGACAGAAACCCTTTCTCTCTGTCTCCAAGACATTCCCCAACAGACTTCAGGAACAGTTACATTTTGGGTGGACGCTCCATGAATTTCCCTCACATTACATTAATATTCTTCAGAGTTGGAAAGCATGCATCTTTAGCCCAAGCTTACTGTCGACTTCCCAACTGCCATATTCCTACCTATCGTGAATACCTGATGAGCGAAAGACAACAGCCCCACACATTTGTCTCTGCTTCTTTAAGCATAAATCTGATAGTAGAAATTTCTACTAATGAGATTTAATTAGGTTTTTTTAAAAATACAATATTCATATTCTAGATAGCTAACCTAGGAGGACTTCCCAGACCAAAGGAGGCCTGTTAGACTTTTATTCAAGTCTAGCCCTCCAGGAGTACTCATGAAGACCACCAGCACAAGCATATGGCTCTTCCCAAAGCAAGTGAGGACCCCTGGTTTTTAGCTTCAATATTGGGAATCAGGTACAGGCTTTGAGGGAGGATGGGTTATGCTGCTCTATTCTGCACCAGTTCACATAGGGCTGAAATAGCATCACAGCATTTCCCTGGACTGCTTAGAATCAATAATAAGCAAATTTTTACCCTTATTCTTGCACAGGCCCACATATTGACATCTCTACAAATGCCTGGTATCCCCATTTTAACCAAAGTTGTTTCTAGTCATTTGCTCCAAAACAGAGGCTATCACCACTCACACTACCAAATCGACAGGCAGGACAAGCAAGAAGCCAAAGCCACCGCAGCCAGTGACCTCTCAGGGAAGCCAGCAACCTTCCTCTAGCTACTGTCTGCAAAGCAGAAGTCCACCTCATGCTTTGGGAATTGTTTCAGCTTGTCATGTTTCTTGTATTCATTTTCAGAATCAGGCAAGATCCCAAATTTTTGGCCTTGGTTGTCAGTAACCACAAAGTCTGAACAAGCCTGTTCTTAGCTGCCAGTGCTGCAAAAAGCTACACGAAAAGTTTTGTGAACTTTTACAGAAAAGGAAGAATGTCACAAAAGCCCCAGCCCATGCAATTTTTAGGTAAGACTTTGCCATAGTCACTGGGAGCACATTAGCTGTACCTGTTAGTGCTTGTGGAAGGTTTCAAAAGACATTTTCCATTTCTGTTGCTGCTGGAGTGGTGCCAGCTGACAGCTTTCATACCCATGGGAAGTGGCTAAAGCAATGCTGGTCTGAACTTGACTACATTGCAGGAGCTCTTAATAATAAGATCCCTTCTGGAGGACTCCTCTGTTTAGAAACAGTTGGGTTTTATTGTTAGGGACTATGCCGACTCCCCAGAGAATCCATGTTAGAAATATTCCACTTTATGAAAGTATGTCCAAGATTAATAGGCCTCTACTGATAACTCATGACTCAACATCTGAGTTACTGTGGCTTTCTGAAGAAAGATGGAAGTGGTTCAATACACGGCAACTTAGAACAACAGTATGGGTAAGGTAACCATAAAGGTACGTGCAGGTTAAAAAAAAAAAAAGGGGGGGTGGAGTTAGAGAATAATCAGGTGCTGCAAGAAACTTCAAATTCTCTAAAATGGTATGTTTCCCAGCAAAAGTAACAAATAACTTTTCTGAGTTAAAGCACAGATATCTTAAGTTCTGTGAAGACTACTCCTGAAGCTGGAATAGCAAGTTAGACTCTTCAGCCTGGAAAAAAGCACCTGGGGATACAGCAGAAAACCACAAGGGCATCGACGGCAGATCAAGTGCATAGGGATCAGCTGCTCACTGTCTCTTCTAATAGTAGGCATCATAGGCAAGGTAGGTAGAGCCAGGCTCAAAAATCCCCAACAAATCAATGCAATGGGTAATAGACCTGTGCAGCTATTTGCCAGGGGAGAACACTAAAGATGTCTACATAAGCTCAAGGAGAAACTGGACAAGTACGTGGAAGAGAGATTCGTTATGGGCTACCAATTCAACAAACCAAAATCCAAAGCTCAGGAATTCCTCTGAACCAGAAACAGTCAGGGGATGGAATCAAACGCATGCTTTTCTTATTAATCCTCACTAGGCATCTACTTACTGCAACTGTAGAAGGAAGCTGGGCTAGATGAGTCTTTGATCTGAACCAGCACAGCCATTCTCACATATTCAGGTGAGGAGACATGGAATTACCTCTTCTCCTTCAAATTGGAAGACATACTCCTCTCCACTGAGAGAGATTTCCCTTCTGTAAGTGTGGATGTTCATTTCAGTCAAAAAGAGACAGATAAACAATGTTCACTTTACTCTCCATCTGTCTCCACTTTGGAAGTCTGCCCTTGCAACCCTTCCAGAGTTAACAAACACATCTCAAAAGCTTATCAAATCTAATCTTAAGAGCTGTTCTGTGAGTTTTCATCCCCACAGCTCCCACTGGAGTTTTTTTCAGAACCAGACTGCTCCTATAGTTAGGAACCTTCTAATTTCCACCCTGATCACAGCCAGCTTTTACCCATCTGTTCTTGTGCCAACAATTGTCTGGTTTTGAGCTAAGCTGCAAGCCATCTGACATGTTCACAATATTGGATCAATGGTCTACTACAATGAAGGAAAACAAAAGGTCAGACCTGCATCACAAAACACCTATTTAATTTTGCAACCAAAATTCCAACCTGCTCCAAATCCTGGAGAACAGAGTCGAAACATACACACACATGCTTCAGATTCTGCATTAGCCTGCTAATGATAAGTGGAAATGCAAAGGGATTTTTCTTAAACAGATCCCTCAAAACAGAAAGAATATAAAAAATAAGCGCAGTCCTGTAAATAACTTTACAGGTATATCACATATGATTATGCAAGTCATGTATACAATAGGCATAACAATAAAGAGGAAACAAATTAAGATAGTAATAGAGTATAAAAAACTTACTTCCCAATGTTTTCAGGTAGTGCTTGCAGAGAGATGTCATTCACTGAAAGACATGTTAGATTCTGTAATTCAGGAAAGCTTTCGGGCAACCTATGGAGATATTAATTCAAATCAAGGACTTCCAGCAGAAGTATTCACATTCATGTAATACATACTGGAAAAGAGAACATGTAGTGGAAAACAAGTCTATTTAGCAAATACACACAGAAGGATGCATGCCCAGACTCCAGCATGACTGTCAGAAAATTCTAAGGGATGTAGTAAGAAAAAAAACAACCCATGAGCTAAGAGATTTTAAAGTTTCTTCTTTGTCAAAGAACAGGTAATATCCCTGTCTCCTAGCCCCTGTCTTTCCTGCCCCCAATGTGCAACTTTAAAAAGCTATAGAGCTTGAGATCATTTAAAGCATTTTAACAAATTTAAAAAATCAAACATATTAAAAAAAAACAAAACCCAAAACATTTTTTTACTACTATTTTCCTGTATCACCTAGATGGTAAAATAATTAAATTAATTATTTTTATTCAGGCTTCAGCTCCATACATGCTTACAACATGGCCTTTTCATATTAGCTATGAGGCTGCTCTTCAATTGCTGCTTTTTGAAGAAACAGTCTGTTCGCAATGAAGACAACGTTCTGCTGTTACAGCGTTTCACATTTACTGCTTCACAACACAGCAGCATGTAATCCCTCCCTTCTTACACTATAGAATACAGCCACATGCAAAACACTCCCAAAGTTCCCAAAGCCTTTAGGTCCATCACCCAGTTGGTCTTCCGCAAGGCTCGGCTTCCCCTTCCACGGAAGGATTCCTGTACCACTCACTGCTTGCTGGCAGCCAGGTTGCACCAAGTAGCTCACTTTGCAGTTGCACAGGAGGCAGCGTGGGGTAAAGGAGCAATGAGGTAGAGGAGGAGAAGCCCCTGGCCCAGCCATCCAACTTCTGCTCGACCCCCAGAGCATGCAATCTAAGCTCAAGCTGTAGCATTTGGTTTGGTTCCTGCTCTCCCCATCACCCAGCTCAAGGCACATGGTATGACCTGCAGTCTACTAGCCCAAAGGAGATGCACACCTACAGGCAAATACACCTGTGCGTGATGGGAAAAGGGAAAAAGGCAAATTACGATGGGGGACAGGGGGGCTTTTCATGTGCTCAACTCATACTGCACTCTTTGTCATCTTCTGGACCTTATTAACAGAACATGCTCAATATCTCTACACTGTGAGCGCCACTGTAACTATTCATTACTGTTTAGGCTCTAACAGTTTAAGACTGGAGTTAAATGGGCTGATTAGTTTTTGGTCAGCCTTAAAGTGGACAGGTAGTTGGACTAGATGATTGTTGTAGGTCCCTTCCAACTAGAACTATTCTCTTCTATCTATCGCATATAGTGGACTTCCAGTCTAATCTACAATAAATGAGCCTTTTTATTACCATAAACCTGAAATAATCTGGAAAAATGGTCTGCCAGCCACTTTTAATGCTGCAGGTTCATCAATGATTAAGTTTGACAATAAAGCAACATGCTATATTAGTAGTAGAACACTGACTGGGAAGATCTTCGACTGGCTTTTAAGCTTAGAGGAAATAAGGACTAGAATCAGTGGCCGAAAAAAGTTCCAGGATATCACACAGAAAAGGAAATCACTACGAGACTTTTCCACTCTGCCTGGGCAAATTAGTGCCAAAACCTACATCCTGTTATATAGGTAAAACTGAAATTCTGGATCCCATCACAGAAAATACTTGGCAACTGTGTATAAACAGCTTCTGGTATCTGTGTTTTCTAACTTAGTAAACAGCTTGGAGTGATGTTTTCCAGGACATGCATACACTTTGGAGCCACTTTATCGAGAATTTTTAGAATTCCTTTAAACTGTCAGCAAAGAGTTATGAGATCTATCCCAAGCCCATTAAAAAGCCTTTCAACTCTTTTGTTAATTCCACTCAGCTGTAGCTGTGCATTACGGCTACCGTTTAAGGAAATACATTACTTGGGCCGAAGGCCTTATTCAGCACACAAAATAGAGAAAGATAACTAGCACACTACTACAGACAATTTTGATTTCAATACCACAAGATGCAGCTCTGAGCTTTATGTACTGCACACTGATGACTGGGAAAAAGCTGTTCGGTGACCCTCACCACTTGTGTATCTGAACATTAGTTTAGCCTCAGTTTGCTCTACCAGATTTTTGTGGTGGTGTTATTATCCTCACTATATAAATAGGCTACAGAGGCACAGGGATTAAGATCACAAGTGTCCCTTTAATGCTCAGAGATGTGACTTTCCAGAGAATTTGGAACACACTATGGGTGATATTCAGAGCGCACTTCTGAAGAATCGCAGCTGCACACGTGGGAGAAGCTGTCTTGCAAAACCACTGGAGCAGCTTAAGATATTACAGACACTCTCCTGTTTGTTAGCACTCCTGCACTCCAGACAGCCAGCTAATCGTGCAAGTATTCCTAGCCCATCTCAGTGCAAAGCAAAGCAGGTCAGCAAGTGCCCACTGTGAATACTCTGGCTTATGTGACTTGCTCAGCGTCACAAAGGAGCTCTGTGGCATGGGCTGCTTTAGGAAACAGTTCTCCAAACAGTATTCAAAGGTCTTAACTAGCAGATCACCTCTTCCTTGCTATCTCCAGCCTCATTTCACTAGATAAATTCAAAATTCTTCAGCAAAAGGAACAGAGAAATGTAAACAAAATTCCTCTTCTATATAAAAGTGTGCCTAATCCCCACAGCCCAGCTCATCAGAACACAGACTGGCAGCAGCCACTGACATATGCAGTGCATTTTTGCCACATGTTACTGCATGTCACTGTGTCCCAACCGATGGGAGGGTGATGAAACACTAGTCCAAGCTTTAATCATTAGTAAAAGCCATTATCTGCAGCGGCTGATGTAAAGTCTATTCTGAATCGTAAGGCACCTGGGTTTGTGCCAATGCATTTGTGCTAACCATTGCCTTATCTCTCCCAAGTATGAACATAGTTTTCCTATGCATTTAGGAAGAGGAATGAAAATTACTTGAGACACTCAGATTTACATTTTTCCTGGCTGGCTAGCAACCTTCATCCCCTCCCAGGAAAGATGCACATCACTTTTTAAATCTGAACTTTTGCTGCAGTCCCTGCCAGAGACAGACACCATTGGCAAGATTTCATAGAGATCCTAGATCACAATTTTTAAGGGCTTATTTAAAATTGTAATTGTTACAGCAAGATTGTAATTCTGGTATGGCAAGTACTAAGAAGAAGGTGGAAGTTACCTAGTCAGTGGATTCCCACTGAAATCTGCTACCTGTAGTGCTCTGCAGAATGAGATGCTTTCTGGTATTTCGGGAATATCTGCAGAAGAAAAAAAAAGAAAAAAAAGAAAAAATTGTCAACAACTGTACTGCATCTACACTGAAATTATTGCCTCATTACATTCAGTAACTTGCTACTGTAAGGAATTATCTTGGTACCTTTCAAGACATTTCAACACGCAAGACTGCTTCACGTCCAAGTACACAGCTGTTGTGGCAGAGCCATTTTGTGCTTTTTCACATCCCATTTTCCCCTCCTGCTCCATGCTTGTCTTCCTGATCCTAGACTACTCACCTGTCATTGGACTGATCTTTATCAACCTCTGCCCATCAAAAAAACAGACCTTCTATATGCTAGGACTGTCCTAAACAAACAATTAAAATCTGAACCTCTTGTAATTTGACCAATACACACCCACAATCTGTGCTGGCAAAAAGTACGTGGGGAGGGAAAACAAGAGAAGGAAGAAGAGAATGTGCAAGTCTCTCCACCTGTAACATACACTCACGGGAGCAGAACCAGCCTCCCTCGCACTAAAGCCAGGTAATTTGAAAATATTATTTAAATTGACAGGTCCCAAATAAGTGCCAGTACACTATTTCAGATTGCCAGAAAGTAATCAGAGATATTTGTATGTGAAAACAGGGGTGGTTTTTTTCAAGTATCTTCAACATAACACATTTACCTACTGAAGTCAGGCATGCTATCTTAAAAGTACAATTGTCTTCTGGGTCTTCTACATCAAGCTGTATTTCCACGAATAGGCTGTGGGTCCTCTGTGTAAGTCCTTGTTTACTGGCATTGAGATTCAGCAAAAATGAAATTAACATGTTTGGTTTCCTTGTTTAGCAACTTAGATTTTAATTATTCATTTTGAAAAGAATTAAAAAAAAAAAAAAGGCAAATCTTAAAGTAAAAATCAGATTTCTGTTTCCAAGGTTTTTCTCCTATTTCCATTTTTTCTACAGAGCATTACATATACTCCATCTCCTCCTCCTGATGTTCTCATCACAAAGAATACTTCAGGAAATGTCTTCATAGATCTTCCTCATGCAAGTGGCATCACTGACCTCAGCAGCCATCAGTGAGCTAGATGTTGAAAAATATTTGGAAATTAGGCCTCCTCCTACCTAGCTGATTAACTCAGAATTGACTACTTATGTATTTCATTCAGCTCTGCTCCCCAAAAGTGGTGCGATGGAGGGGGGAGGGAGGAGAGTGTCTGCTCATCAGGTTCATCTCTTGCCAGGTAATCTAAGCAAATGCATTTCTTTTGAATGATTCCCAGCTCAGAACTGAACCCAGAGCCAGCAAGAACATCTTCCAAACCCACAGGTCACCAGTCGTGAACGATCAATGAAAAGGCGGTAGAGGAGCATCTCCCGGGAACCTTCTTCTGGTTCCCACATGAGTGGGAAGGGCTGCAGGGAAGAAGGGGTACGGGCACCCCCAAATGGGTTTCACTCCATCCCAAGAGGTGCTTCTCCTCTTGGAATGGCAGCAAATCACTCTTGCCTCATGAACCCCAGTGCTCCCAGTACACTCACCAGGCACAGCTCTGGAAACAGCCAGGGCAGATGGAGAAACGGTTCTTAATGATTACAAGTAGCTCTGGAGTGGTCTAATCACTAACCCCAGAAACACACTGTACATTCAGAAAATATATTCACTATTACTAAATATCAAAATAATGAATAAGAGAGGTGAATACCCACAGTGTGCCGTATCAAACAACCAAGCTGTGCTTCCACAACGCCAAACAAAGCCACCTAGGTTGGGGTTTGCATAGAGCGGTGTGCACAGCACAAATAGTTCCCTCAGTACTCTTGGTGAAGGAGAATAAACTACTTTTGAATCTACAGAAACCCTAAGTCCTGTCAACCAGTAGTTGTCCCATAAAATGGAATAGGTGACTTCAGAGACTATGTCCCATCAGAGATACTTTATATGTTCTTACCCACCCACTCCTTCATAACAGCTTTGCTATTTGAGGGGAAACGGTTGATCTTTCCTAGAAATCCAACAGCAATGAGTGAGCAGGGGGTGTCAGGCCGGGAAGCAACCAAGCCTTGTGGTCAGGCTCTTCAAACCTCTTCATGGGTTTCACCTCAAGCCCGAGTCCGGCGCAACACGCGCCCGCGGCGCAGTCAGCCAGCGGATCCTCCACGAAGAACCTCAGAAGTAGCCATGGAACTACCACAGGAGCCACAGGGCTCCCAAATTCAAATGGGAGACACTTGAACAACCAGCCTATTTCAAAGTGTCACATTCACAAGCGATTCTGCTGACCTCGCTTCAGGAGTCAAAACCTCACACTATTGGTTTCCCATGGTGAGGAAAAACAGGTCTGAATAGTGCTTTTAAGAAACTAAAATGAAAAACAGAAGTTTCATTAAGATTGCCTGATCAAATGATGACCTTAAAGTGATATATTCTTTAAACACTCAAAGTACTCAAAAACACTTGCCTGTCACTAACACTCCAGAAAGTAAAAGCACTGGTGTCACTGCAGGGACATTGTTCTGTCTTGCAGAACAGATGGCAAATAAACTAATACTTCCTCTATTTTCTTTTTTTTTTTTTTTTTTTTTAAACAATCATGTAGAAGCATTCACTTTTGAAAGGGTGTTCCAAGAAATGCAAACAGTACACAGAAATGGAAACCTTCCCTTTTCCTACAAAGAAATACACATAAACTCAAAACAATACCGAAACTGCATTTACAGACAGCAAAGTTGATGGTTTTACCCATTCCATGTCTGAGTGCTGCCTGTAGAAGACTGAATTTGTACTACAGGATTATTGACAACAGAGATCCTACATGCACTCAAATAGATGTTGTTACTTTTGCCTTGCATTACAGCAACGACAAAACACCAATACAGAGCTCAGCTAACCAGCAGCAAGTAAAGAATGTGTAATCCACCATCTAGTCTTCATACCATCCTTCCCTGGATAACTAGCTGGAAAACTCCTGAAAGGGACATCACTATTTCAAAGCTTCTGAGGACTCAAAATAACTCATTTCTTTGCAGCCAAGCCAGTGTCCACAACTTTTAGATTGCATATGTGTACACACACAACCTTTTCATATACAGATACACACTTTTCTGTGTGAATCATTCTCCCAAATAAAAAAAAAAAAAAAAAAAAACACTAACAAAAAACCCACACAAAAATCAAAACTCAAGTAGAACTAAGTATACTAATTTGTTTGGGAAAAAAATATATACACAAATTAAAATGCAACATATAAAGCACAAGATAAACTTAAATCTTCAGTAGCAAAGTTTCTGAAACTAATCATGCTACTGATTTCCTCCACCAACATGTAGTTTCATTGCCAAACTGCAAATCATTTCTCTCCTACTTCTGTACGATGGACTATGAAAACCAGAAAATATGCCTTCTCAGCAAAACTGTTTTGATAAGCTTTTTCTGTTACAAGTCTTGGATATTATTTCTAAAAGCCAACAAGTATCTGAGCTAAGTAAAAATTACTCCAATATAAGACACTACTTGAAATAAGATAGTATAGGCACTGCTTATAGTTTGGATACATTTGAAAATTTCTAAATCTGTTTTCAAAATGAAATGTGCTTTCCCAGCTTAGATATCCCAGACTATGAAGTCACTACATGAGCAAAAATCTTCAATAAGAAATCGTAACAGACACAGGGAAAGAAAGGAAGTTCCATTTACATGGGATTTTTTGCACATTAAGTGCATTTTCCTCCCCCCTTTGATACTTTCACTATTTGTTTTTCTCCTCCACCTAACCGGACAAAGGCCAGACAAAAAACTCAGTGCAACTCTCCGAATTAAGGATCATTACATATTTAGTAAGTTGAAAAAGGTTGAAATATAACTCATTTTGATTGCAAGCATCTTAAAAACATTTCTCAGGCAAAACACAACCAAGTCATGAGCAGATACTTTATCACTACATATGAAGACTACGATAACATTGCATCCAATAAATGAACTCAAAGAGAAAAGCCACGGAGTGTTTTAGTATATGACAAAAAAAACACGGAGTGATAATTATAGCAGAGAAGATGATGCTTCCATAATAGAAGCACTGACATAATCAACTGAAATGTAACAGAGGATATTAAAACATATAAAGAAGTCCTTCTGTCTCTTGATGGATTAAGCAGCTTTCACCATTACTGTTGACTACTCAATTTCGTTACAGACATTAACACGTACAGCTCTGCCAGTATCAGCAGCAGTAACGTTAAATGCTTTTCTTGCCACTGTTGGATAACCAGCTCAAATCCTACTTAAATATCCAGGATTCTTCTAATGCTACACACTGACGAATGCTCTACGTTTACACGATGCCCCAGATGTTCTGGCATACAGATTGTGCAGCATTGCTAATAATAAAGCCATAAGCCAAGCATAAGCCCTGTGACATGTGACAATACAAATACACCAGCAGCAAAAAGAAGTCATGCCAGCAGAAGTGGATGAAAATCAAGCTTGGCAGTCATCCATATAAGAGGGCATATCCCCCCCCCCCTTCAAAATACCTCTTCAGATGTTTATTGTCCTAGTTTTCACAAGAATTTGCTAAGGACCTAGCAAGCCCTCTACAATTGA
>JAVJGG010000017.1:4193880-4212812 GCA_035590195.1 Aviceda cuculoides
AACAAGGTCAAGGTTATGGTTTGTAGGAGAAAAACAACTCCCGGATGCTGAAACAGGATAAAGAAGGAGAAACAACAAAGACTGCATTCACGTGGACACCTACTAGTAACCAATCATTGTAGGAGAATAGGCGTGTGCTTTTAGGACGTTCACCACTTAGAGGGCTGCTTTGAGCGTATGGACACATAGAAATCATATAAAAGGAGTATTGTTGTATGCAATAGACGGCATTCGCTTGATCATATTGATCGTCTCGCGTCTGTCCGTTTCGAACTCCCGCACAAATCTGCTGGTACACAGCAACCACGCTGATGCTACGGGCTTGTGTGACCAAGTCCGTGGTAGATAAGTTCAATGCAAGCAAGAAGAGTAGCAGAAGAGAAGACTGCCAGGCTTTTATTACAGAGACACAGCAACGTGCAGGTGGACACAGAAGATCAAGAGGCTCATCTCCTACATAAGCAAGGGGGTTAGTCTTCATCTGAGAAGAGAATGGACAACAGGACAGTTCAAATGGCACTTCTGCAGCTGGGAAGGGTAGGAAAGCCACCCCAGTGCCTAATACCCAGCAGCCACTGACCAGTGTGAAAGCTCACAGTGATTTTCTTCTTAATCTAAAGGAGCCGAATGAACTGACAATCTGTCAAAGGCTGGAACAGGTATAGGACGTTAAAGAAAAAAATTCAGACTTCCACCCCACAGCTGTTAAGGGCAGGGGGAAGCAGCAGGTAGCAATTTCTTTCAAATAAAAATACTGCAATTAAATTAACACCTTCGTGGCATTTTAAAGAGCATGGAATATCATGACAAAAACATATCAGTGTAATCTGGAGGATTTAATACTTGTCAAAGGCAACAAAAAAAACTCTTCTTGGAGAAGAGGGATACTGAAAAGGAATGCACGTCTGCAAGAACACAGCATTCACACGTAGCATACATAATCCCAAATACCAGCACACATTAAATTAACTACAGAAACTTCATGCATTACCCCTCCTGTCTGGAAGAAGCTACAGAACAAGAAAAGCCATTAACATTTTAATGAATCTGGGATGGCAGGGCCCTAAACTCTAAGAATTCAGCCTCCAGGCGTTGCACAGAAGAAAAGGGGGGAGGGAGTCACTGGAGGAAACCTCTGCGGGATGCGCAGCATGGGTAGCAGGCTGCTACAATTCCCAGGAATCTCAAACAAGCTGCACGCACTTTGGGAGAGGCAGAAGCTTAATGAAGTGTCAGCAGAGGCGCAAGGAAAAAACTGCAGAAATTTGAGCACATCTTTCTTCCTCTGGAGATGGCACTTCTTTTCTGAATCACAGGGTCTTTCGAGACTTGTCCTGGAGGAAAACAAACAGCACAAAGGCGCTTCTGATTGTGCCTGGAGCAGAATCTCTCCTCTACCAAGAAGACCAAAGACTTGGGCTAAAACTCAATGCAAAGCACAGGAGCCCTACCCAAGATTCAAGGATGTAAAGCAAGGACACTTCCGTGACCCAGTATCCTCACAGAATTCACCAGTGATGTGAGAGTCCAGGAAAAGATGTACCCAAGCTTGGGGACTCTGAGGGAACCAGCGGCAGTTTCAGACACACAGCTGCTGAGCATCTATCTCAGAAGACGCTGCAGGGAATACTCCGAGACTCAGACATGCTTTGCCAGCAACTCAAAAGCTCAGTCATCCACTGCTGAAATCCTACGAGTATGTTTTCTTTAGCCTCAGAACTAGTACATCGGCTTTTTGAACAACCTAAGACCAAGGGGCAGAGATAAGCTTCATTGCCAAATAACCTTCAAAGTGTTCACCATCACTATGCTGCTGGTTCTCTTAGCACAGCTTCCCTGCCTTCTGATATTCCCATCCTTGATTCATCCATTCAACGTTTACTCAACTAACAGCCTCAGCCAGACTAGAAAAGCACAGTGGGGGTGCTTCCTAGGAAATCTGCATGAACACATGACCTTGCAGAGGAGTAAGAAATAGCATCAACATGCAAATAATCCAGGAAAAATTTAAGATTATGTGGCTTCTAGCGTTTCCCAAATCCTTCTCCTTCTGCACCACTGAGGCTCTCACCTTACCCTCCCCTAACTTCTCTCACGTACACCTAAGACCACGGGAGCATCAAGTTTACATATGCTGAAGATTTTTGAGTTTTACCTAGAAGGATTTTTGTAGTTCTAGATTCACTTACTAACCAAAAACTGCTTAAAGGATTAATTATGTAGCACTTCTTTAATATACACTAGCATGTCTCGGGCACTTTAAAACACTTGGGAACTGAAGAAAGCCACACTTCAGAGTTTCCCTGTTCACCTTTCCTGAATGCCTCTGAAGCAGGGCTACTTACGCAGCACGTAACACTGCATTACACATGCATCCAGAGCTACCTCCGAAGAGTTGGGAGGGATCCTGCCTGGAGGGATCGACCCCACTTCCAGATGCAACACCTCACCACTGCACAAAACACAGCTGGCCACTGCAGCCTGGAAGCGCACCCACGTCCAGCCATACGATATACCCACCACCTCATGGAGCTTCAAAGATCATACACTGACCAAAGGATTAGAAAATATGACAAAGGAAGACATGCTACCATTCTATTATGAGGGAAATGGAAGCACTTTGTTTATCCAAAACTCTTTCTTCTTCCTCCTGTGATGAGACATTAAAATATAAAGGGCTACTCCTGTACACAGATCATTAAATGAATTTATATTTGCGTTTTTAAGCTCTTGAGGAAACAGAATGGCCAGAACTGAAAGCAATTAGTGCACCGAACCAGACAGCTAAAACAACAAAAAACACAGAACAATGATCTCTTATTTCCCAAGTTCAGATGTCACCAGCACACTTTCCTATTCATGCAGCATACTGTGTTTTGAAAAGCTGGGCTGTTCTTCTCTGCCTGAAAGGAATACAAAGAGTTCCTATTTTTTTTCTAAGTACTTTGGTAGTTAGAAAAACAAAAACTGATGGAGTGCAAACCACCAAACAGGAGAACACTTGGCAGGTTGAGAATCTGACATATTGGAAGGTGGGTTCAAAACACAAAGCTAAGAAATGAAAATACCGTAAATCTGCAAAATCTTATGTGAGAATTCCCCTTGCAGCATCCCAGATGGTGTGTGTTTTGCCTTTTCATTTGAAGAGCTGGGAGACAACCATAACATGACGAAACAGCAGAAAGTAACATCAGTCATCTTCTGCCATGGTCCCCCCGCATCGCCTCGCATGGTGTGTTTTATATTTGAAGAGTCAAGTCATTCAATAACTGTGACATGATTAAGCAGAGGGAAGCAGTATCAGCCACCTTCTGCAATGAACCACAGAGAAGAGAAAGTAATGCAGTAAAATGGGCGATTAACACTGAACCTTGGATATAGGAAAGCAACTGCTCCCTGCCACCTGCATCAGTCCAACCCATTACTTGAGAAAACACTTCCCTGTGCAGTAACTTCTAATGACACACACACATCTACCCAACCATAAATGTTCACACCATCTGTTCTCGTTACAGTTGAGCTCTCAAGCCAACTTCCAAGTCAGGCTGACAAGAGTTCACATGGCTCTGATCCACCAGCTCTTTTGCAGCTAGTTATTCATTTGCAAAGAGAATTACTAAGCCAACTGAGTGTTTCCTTTTGTATAACGTCTGTCACAGACAGCCCCCAACTCAGCCAAAGTCAGTAGCCAAAATACTGAGTCAATTAATGCTCGTGTATTTCTAAAATGTTGTAACTAATGTGTTTCTTCTGTCTGTCAGATGTTTGGGTTTTTTTTCCCCGTTTTCTTCTCTTACGGGGTTTTGCAAATGTGCATAAAATTATATGGTTCACAGAAATTCTTCAGAAACTGCCTGGACACTCATTATGCTTCATCAATTATCAGATAAAGCTGGTGTTAGAAGGACCAAACGAATAAAGGAAAGACGCAAATTTCAGATAGTTACAGGAAGGTGAAGTGGACATTGAATATTCTTCAGTGCCAAAGGGTCAATGTGAAGTTAAACCATAAAGAAAAAAAGGCTCCCGGTTACACTATTTATTCCCTTGAATATTCAATTACATCCCTCACTTATTTACAAGGTTATGCAACCTTGCTCTCTCCCATCCCATCCACCACACCTCAGAGAGCATTTTGTGCATATCCACTGCATAAAAGGAGGCAAAAATAGCTGACAGCTGCTCTAATTTGGTAACACGGATTCACTGTTTCTAGATCATTGGGTCATAAGGCTGCCTAAAGGTGACCCACCAGCCCCTGAACTTCTTGCAGAACTGGTAAGTTCACCAGGCCACACATACACACACACACACACACACACACACACAAAGTTTTCACTCCATCACAACCCGAGACAATATAAGCAGCAAACATTACAACCAAATGATAAACCCATGTGGATTACAACAACACATTTTAAAAGTCAGTTTCTCCCAGCATCCTTTTCTGAATTTATCTCTGCAGCTGACAAACAGACTGATTCTTCTTCCAGAAGTACAACTAGAAATACCAGCACTCTGCCTCTTGCTAATCACAGGTAAAGAGGAGAGCAGAGATAAAGAATTGGACTTCTAACCCACAGGCAGCCTTTTTTTGGACTGAAAGGAGCTTCTTGACTTCAACCTTTTTTTTTTTTCTCTCCTTAAATGCTAGGCATTTCAGAGAGCTCGGGGAAAGAAATCAACATTATGACAGATACACATATAAAAATAGGATGTAAAGCATTCTTTAAATTGGAAAATAAAGCAGGCTCTCAGAAAGGCAGAACTACAGTCAAGCATTATTTTATGACTGTATTTTTCACTACCAACTCTCCTCTACTCTTTCCCTCCTCCCCATCCAGAACTACAGGCAAATCCATGAATTACGCTGAAAACCATTCTGCAGGACATAGCAACTTCAGAGACAGAAAAACCCTACTTACCCAGTTTTACAAACCATGTCACAGGACAGTATAGAATCAAACAAATCAACATTGGAGCTTACCATTACGAGACAAATCAAGTTCCACCAGCTGCATGAAATTCGCTATTTCTGGAGGGAGCCGCTGGATCTCATTATCACTAAGTCCAAGTTTCCGTAACTTCACAAGTTGAAAGAAAGGCTGAAAGAAAGAAAAAATTCCATGTCAGAAAAATATTCACATAACTCACATACAAGCATGATAAATGATAAACAATAACTGGAAGCTGCTTTCAGAATTCGAGCTAATTAAAGTTATTGCTTAAAATCAGTTATGTGGACCTCTTTCAGACCTGCATCAGAACAAACATTTTGTTTTAATTTTTACATGCAAACAGACTATAATCTGTGTTTTACCTAAAATGAAAATTTATTTAAAAAAAACCCCAAAACACACACATCTGTAAAGCTCGCTATTAAAGATCACAGCAGAGAGATGCTAGCAAAATCCAGAGTGTCTGCTTCAAAATCATTAATGGGGTGAGGTTACCCAGCAGGGTAATTAAAAGCATCCTAACTACACACCGGTGTTCTTTAGGAAGTTACAGCAGAGGGACACTTCTAAAGGACGATCCAGAAAACCCACAGAGAGGGGCTGCCAACGTCTTCTTCACCAGCGAGTGCTGTAACCAAGCAGCTTACGGAGCCAGCCTCCCCGGGAAGATTTTTCTTTCTAGCCTCATACACCCGCCACTCCACGGCCCAGTTCCAGAAGGACTAATGGAAGTTGGGCAGGATATGCACAATACCAGGTCTTCCCAGCTTGAGGAGGAACCTCACCCAGCCCTGCCTCTAGGGTGAGGACATAGGCACACAATGCAGACAGGATGCTAACTGTCCCTGATCCCCAGTGACTGCAAGTGCTGAGGATTTGTGCAGAATTAAATGACTTTATAGATGAGTTGTCTTGACTGTAACTGACCAGACTCCTCAAGGGTCATCCTTAGGAAGGTTTGAGGGCCCTCACCACACCACACATCACTGTTGTATATATTTATTAAACATGCAGAGCACATATGTGCAACAAACAAAATTACACAATATCTAAAGGCATTCCTGTTTCTTTAACTGACTACTTAAAAGAAAAAATGAACTGGGAGCTTTATTTCTAGTTTGCATAACAATTTTTAACGAATTACACCATTTCATAGATAAAATCAGAAACTGCAGTTATGTGAATGGCATTTCTTTGAACTTGTTTGTTTTTTTCATTTAAACTACAGAACTCAATCACTCTTGCATGTTTAGTACATCCGCTCCCATTTCAGTAACTATTCTTCCTTTATCTAAGGCACATCATTAGTGCTCTAAAGTACTACTGGAGAGGCAAGCACCTCTTTTTTGCCATATTTGTTTTACCTGTCAAAAAGATGACAGGGAAGAAAGAGAATTAAGAGGTTACTGAATAGAATTCAACAAATGTAAATATGTATCTATACACATATATATAAATATATGTAATGTCTTAAATATATGCAACCAGAAACATTTTCCTAATTCAATAGATCAGACACAGTTCAGCCTCTATTTGAAAAGCTCTAACAGAAACCAAAGTGCAGTGGGGTTGTTGGCCAGAGCAGCACATCCACCCAGCACACTGTAATAGCAGGTTTTGATTGCAGACCCAACGTCTCTATGAGTATCTTGGCAACACTTCTAATGCTGCTTAGTTTAGCCAGCCTAATTAATAGCGCTTCAATGAGACAAATAATTCCATGCGCATCAGCACTAAAGAAGCCTACAGCTTTCTGTGTAGTGGCAATTCCCAACCTTCAATTGAAGTTTTTCCTGCTATCAAAGAATTTATAGTGGTTTCTCTTACATGGATTTTCTAAGAACACACATCTTGAATAGAGCCCTTCTTGCACTGGAAAACTAACCAAGTCTCTCTCTTCCACCCAGCCACATATTTTTTTAAAAACTCCATTCTGACAAAATTGGGTCGATGTCAGCCAACGGAAGAAAAAAAATAAGAGATAAGTGCATGCATGACTCACTGAAAAATATAGTGTGATGCCACAGTCCTCATTTTAAATACTTTTTTTTTTTAAAGAATACCATTACAACTGGCACTCTTCATTCTAGAAATACAAGTTAACAGAATTAAGCCAAACTAGTAGGATTGATAAAACTAAAAATTTCCTCCTGCAAAAGTGGCCAAAACAACACATCGCTGGCTTTCCTTCAATTGTTCAGTCCTGCAACAAAAAACTTTCATGCCCAAGAATCCTGCATGAATGCTTCAGCACCTTTCCTGATGGGAAAAAAAAATGGAAACAGGTGAAAACAAGAGGCAATTGAAATAAAAAACACGGCACGAAGGGCACGAAGACCTACTTGCAGCTAATGGTGTTCAAGGGGAGGAGCAACATCACACTGCTAGAGCCTTTCCACTGCTAGAGACATGTCACACTCCAAACCCATTTGGCATAGGTAGCATAACTAAATGCTTACTGTGTTAAGCAAAATGTTTCCATAAAAAGGCCACTACTAGCAGCAAAGAGAATTAAATTAGAGACTTTAATGAAATCCACTGCCTAATTTTTGAGATGGGCGAGCATGAACAGCTGAAATTAGAATGAAAGGGAGAGGGAGGAAGAAAACTGCAAATTAACTCCAGTTTCAGGGCTATATTCACATAGGACAGAAAGAGGGGGTTTTGGGGGTCTGTTTGTTTGGGGGTTTTTTTGGCGCAAGCACTTGAGCTGTTGCTGACAAGCTTAAAAATTTGTGAGTACTTGCTCTTATGTCAAGTTTCCCTCAGACACCAGTACAGATTTTCAACATACGCATGCTGCCTCAGTTTTTAAGGCTTCTTCAGGAAATTACAGTATTATATTCAAACAGGAATTAAGGAAACTACCAGGATATAGTGCATCACCAGGTCCTGTTTCTTGCACAGCATCTATATTTGTTTCACCCACTTTCCAAACCTATAGCTGACAAGTTAAAGGATATCTGCACTTTAGAAATAAAAAGCAACACACAGTAACTTAAATACAGTTTAGCTCCTAATTGCATTCCTGCTTCAAAACTTACTTCAGGCTCCATTTTCTTCTCCCACATTATAAACAAAAATCAGTGGGAGAAGCCTTCACTTTATTTGCTCATTTCAATTCACCAGCTACATGTCCTTCAGTCACCAGCTAAGGGAAACTGCAATCAATCCTTCCCCTACCCTTTTTATACTGCCTCAGGAAGACATCAGGAAAAGGTCTTTCTTCAGGCAAATACAAGCAGAAGCTGCAGTTTGATTTTGGTAAGCAAAGCAGTGAATGAGATGAGGCATCAAACCCGTGAAATAACCTCGCAGCATGGCTGATGCAACACTCTCCAGCTCCCCAGCAAGGTCCCCGACCACTTGGCTTTCGGCCCCTAGAAGTTATTTGTTTGCCTGCACTGTTGCACAGCTTCAGCAGGGGAGCAGGGGAAGACCAACCTTTCTTCAGGTGAACACGCTGCGTGGCGGTCAGAACACTGCGAGGAGAACAAGGACTAAATCATGTAAGGCAGAAGCAGCGCTGAATTCAAGTGTTCAGCCTCCTGGGGATGCACTTAATAACCAGGCTCTGGTACAGGCATACATACAAACACGTTCCCAGTCTGTCAGAAGGGCGAAGGCAAAGAGGGAAGGGTGAGCTTTTCCTCATTCCTCCCCTGCCCCACTTTTGTAGAAGTCATCAATAGTCAAGTCTTTGAAAGACCATCCATAGCGGACACTCAGCGCTAAGCATTCCAAGAGGACGGGATGCTCGATGGACACCCTACGCTAACCAACCGGTGGGATTTCAGATATTGCTTCTACTCCAAAGTCAGCCAGCGGACACACCAGCCCGGAGCTGACAAGAACCATGGCCACGCTTACGCTCACAGCGAGCTGTCAGGCACCCTGCCCGCCACTCAAGCCTCAAGGCACCCCCAGCCAAAAGCCACAACTAACTTGCAAGCAAAAAACTCTTTCTAGCATGCAATCCTGTACATCGCCATCTTAAAATCCATCCCAGAGACTCCCACCAGCAGCACGAGCGGGAGCACAGAGAACAGACCCGTTCCCCTAGAAGCACATCCTAACCTGCACAATGAAACGCTAAGGAACCTGGATCCTACTCCAGATTCGTGAAGTATGTAATGAGCTCCCGGTAGACTCCAGTGAAGTCTAGTATGGGCATTATCAGCTTGGCATCTCCCACAAAACCTGCTATCAACGTCAAGATCCCTCAAGTCACTCCACCTGCTTTCACCTGGGAGCAGGGACAGCTGGTGAGGGCAACAGGGTTTCACAAATATGGATCCCACGTGATCGTTTCGGCCAAACACACTTTATTTTTCAAGTACTAAATGAGATACTGAAATGATTTCTGAGGGCAGGGACTAATTCACAGCGCAGCACAGCAGAGTCATCATGCAGTTGATGGCTCTAGGTCAAAGTGTTACTGCAAGCAGCTAATGGATCTTCCTCTCAAGCCATGAGGAGATGCAGCAGTAGCTGGTGATGGACCACAGTATGCAGACCTCTGCCCGCTTGCCGGGTGGCAAACCAGCAAACGGACAACTGCTCCACACACTGAGGTCTCCAATTCTGTCTTCGCATGTTTCATGGCAAAACCAGAACTGCTACAGATTTTTGGCATGGTGAAAGATTGTTTCACGTGCCCAAACCATGTTTGTAGAACATGTTGAAGCTGTACTTTGGTCTTGCAGCATCCTAGCACCAACTTGGTCATCATGAATATTAATGGCCGACAGCACAGGGGCACATTCAAGCAGGAATCCATACAAAACATTAATAAAATTACTAGATGTCACAACAAGAGAAAGTATTAATGAAAGATCACAGTTCATGGGCACATACCCTAAACAGAACCAGATGTTGCTGCTGCTATCTCCCCCTCCAATGGATGCTTTAACGCCCGATACGAAGGATCAGCCAGGCAGAAGGGTTGTGGGGGAAGGGTCTACAGGAGACAGAGCAGAAATGATAACCGATGCCTCACTGAAGCTGGCGTTCAACACCTACCCACTACGTTTCTGGCCCCTATTCAAAGCACCTGCCATTTTCTGAACTACAGTCAATGATGGGCCAATGGCAGGTCCCAGTCTCGCTTGTTCCGATCCATTTTCGAAAATGAACGAGGGACTATCCACTCTCAAAACCCGATACACTGCAGCACTGCATCAAAACGCTGCTCTACCGAGTGATGCGTTGAACGAGTTGCCTCATACCATTTCCTGGCAGGCAAGGATTTACTTTCTCTTTTCTGTCGATTAAGCAGAGGCAACAAAGGTTAAAGAGCACTTGATGCCATACCCATTAAGAGTGCAGGGGTGGGAGGGACTATCTCTGCCTTTAAGAGAGGCCAGAAAACATCTGCTACAACGAAATATGGATTCATTGCAATCAAATGCATTTGCCATTCGGGGGGGGGGGGGAGGTAGTGGAACACCAAACCACCACACATTTAATCTCACTAATGAATTTGTAGCATGCATTTTTCCAGTATACAAGATTGTTGGCAGGAGGTAACATCTTTTTTTAGGCCAACTGATACAATTAGAAAAATAATTCTATGTATAATCATAAAAATTATTTTAGAGCTACAGATTTATAATCTCTGCCCACAAACCTTATCTGTGTACATCACACAAAGAAGGAGATGCTAGCAATTTACTACAACAATACACCCCTTGCAGAAAAAAAAAGTTAAAAGCATTGAAACCTAACCACCTAATTACTTTCTTCCAACTGAGGTCAAAAATCAGCAGAACTCATCTGTTACTACAAAAGAACTGCCATTAGAAAATATTTCAAATCAAGCAGACTTCAAAATCTTCTGAACAATCTGAGGGACATTAAGAGGGAAGTCAAGACTTTGTAGGGGGACACCAGACTAAGTTCTCCTTCTGCTCCCATCAAACTGTGGTCTTTCAAATTTGATGTCAAAAGGCATAGTATTTTCTTCAAGTGTTAAGCAATACAACAGAAGAATCCGGAAGCTAGCAGAAAAAAACCAGAGATATTTATCTGGTAATGAACTTATTTGGAGCCTTCAACACAGCGTTCTGTGTTTAGAGGGATGTTAATATAAGGATCCAATGTTGCTTCTCTACAAACCATATTTATTTTAATAATTCAAGCATGCGTTGCACACTAGTACTAATTGACTGCTCACAAAAGGTTTTTACAAAAGGTAAGTATTCTCAAGACAGTGAAGTTGTAAAGTTGCAGGTGTTCTTAGAAAGTATTTATAGCATTTGTCATACTGAAAATAAAATTCTTAAACTTTCAGTAAAACTACCTTTACTGTGTGCATACAGTCTACCTCAGTTTCACATGGTAGCATAGTTCTCTCTCCGATACTAACTGGAAGTACATGCTTGTTCAAATCGCATAGTGGTATTTCTTCAAGGATTTACAGCAAGATGTGCAAAACCACCACAACACTATTGATGTTAAAACACGACAATTCTATTTGCATCACTAAAAAACATCAAAGCTAAAGACAGGTAAAATCCTTGATATGCCCTCTACAGAATCATAGAACAGTTGAGGTTAGAAGGGACCTCTGGAGATCATCTAGTCCATTCAAACCCGCTGCTCAAAGCAGAGGTCACCCAGGACTGTGTCCAGTTAGGTTTTGAGCATCTCCAAAGATGGAGATTCCACAACCTCTCTGGGCAACCTGTGCCAGTGTTTGACAACCCTCACAATAAACAAAAGTTTTCTTATTTCAGAAAAATTTCCTGTGTTTAAATCTGTGCCCATTGCCTGTTATAACGTCATGGGGCACCCCGAGAAGAGTTTTGCTCTGTCTTCTTTACACCCTCTCATCAGGTATTTATATATACCAGTAAGGTCCTATGAGCCTTCTTCTTCTCAAGGCTAAACTATCCCAGCTCTTTCAGCCTCTTCTCATGACAGATGATCCAAGCCCTTAACAGTCTTCGTGGCCCTTTGCAGGACCTGGTCCAGCATGCCCATGACTCTTTCCTGGGAAGCCCAGCACTGAACGCAGCACTCCAGGTCTGTTTCCCCCAATGCTGACCAGAGGAGAAGGAGTACCTGCTGGCGATGCTTGTCCTAACACAGCCCAGGACATGGTTAGCCACCTTCGCCATGAGGGAGCATCGCTGGCTCACAGTCAACTTGCACAGCAGGTCACCCAGGGCCGCCTTCTCAAAAGCTGCTTTCCAGATGGTTGGTCCCCAGCCTGTACTGGAGAATGGGGTTATTCCTCCCCAGGTGCAGGGCTTTGTATTTCCCTTTACTGAGCTTCATGAGATTCCTCTCTGCCCATTTCTCCAGCCTGTCAACGTCCCTCTGATTGGCAGCATAAACATCTTTCTTATCAACCACCTCCAAGAAGATCCCTGAACTGCCAAAGTCTGTTCCCTGCAGTCCAGGGTTGTAGTGCTGCTTTTTGCCCTGTTCCCTCCTCTCGGGATCCTGAACTCCACCATCGCATGGTCACTACAGCCACTGCAACCCTCACCATCATATCTCAACCTCTCCTTTCTCGTTTATGAGGTCCAACAGAGCACCTCTGTCCATCGACTCCTTGATTACCTGTGTTAGGAAGTCATTGATGCACTCCAGAAATTCCTGGATTTCCAGGAAAAAAAACCAATTCCTGGATTGGTTATGTCCCGCTGCATTGTCCTTCCAGCGGATGACAGGGTGGTTCAAGACTACCATGAGGACCTGGGCCTGCGAAGGTGAGGCTTCTTCCAGTTATCTGGAGAAGGTATCATCTACTACTTCTTCCTCATCAGGCAGTCTACAGCAGACACCCAAAACAGTGTCACCGACTAACCCCAGCCTGCTCTCAGGTGGCCCATCATCCATCCCAAGGCACAGCTTCACATATCCCTGCTGCTCTCTCACATGAAGGGCAACTCCTTTCCTTTTTGAAAAAAGGAAACAAAGCTCCTAGATGTTTACGTCTTAAGAAGGGATGGTTACAACCCATAAGCACAAACTTGAAGAGGGGTATAGTATGATATCATCTCTTTGCACAGAAGATTACTGGCCATTGACCAAGCAAGCATCTTTCAGGTTTATGGTTGCATAATGGGAGAAACTATGGTAGAACAGTGAAATTTAGTTTAAAAGTTTTTTTTCCTGAGAAAGAGGTGTGGTATGGGAAGCACAGAGGGACTTTTTCGCTAGGGAGATTTCACAAGATTTTGCTATGATAACAGCACCCTCGATTTCAACACCACACATAATAAAGAGATACAGGCACTGTCTAAGCCAAATGCCAAGCAGCAGCACACTATCGGCTTCTCTAACACAGAAACTGGGGCATGTGAGGAGGCCAGAGTTTAACCAGGTCTCTCAGGGAAGGGGTCTCGCATCAATCAAGTAACTCTACTGAGAAGCTTTAGCATGTAAAACCAAGAAGAAAAATTACAGGTGACAGACACAGTCCATAAGCTCAAACAGAGAAGTTAAATGATTCAGAGTTGCATCAGATTAGGTTTACAAACACTGCATAAAAATCATCAAAAGAAGAAAGAGTTCAGCAGGCTCTTAAGCTAAACTAAGTGCACACATAAAATTCTGAATTAATTTTTTTGCAATTGGGAGTTTTCACATAAACAACATCTGCAAAAGTCTCACGGGAAAGTGGTCTTTATCCTTTGAGTAAAATAACTAAGCAGCAGCAAGACAAAACAGCAGCACCACAAGAGTTATAAGCTATTTCCACCACCCACCAATGCAAAGAATGCTAGTGATTTAATATAAAAGCCAAAATACAATACTGCATTCAAAGGTTCCTAAGATATTTCTATTTTTTTACCCGTGAAAAAAAAAACATGCAAAGATCCAGTTTTGTACTGCAAATTCCATGCATAGAGAAATTAAGTCGACGAGATGTATTGGCCCTTAAATTCTAATGTACAGGAGTAGGAAACATTTCATCAACTACAGACTGATCTATAGAACTGAAAGCATTTTGTTTTATCTGATGCTTTTTGTACAGAAGCTATTGAAATGCATCACGCAGAATGTGTTATTTTCTTCCATGAAAGCAATCTGACAGAAAGCCTACTCTTTGGTGAAGTATAGGTTTTGATGTGTAGCAAATGATACAACACACATTACAGCTTGAGTTGAAAAAGCCTTCAAGTTTTCACTCATAAGGAAAATAAAAATGGTCCAGCTTTAGAAAAAAAACACAAACTACATTTTTAAGTCACTCTATGCACGCTGGTGACCATATACCATGTTTTTTTTCCGACCAAATCAGATACACTAAATATTCAACAGAAGGCACTTAGGATCCAACACAGAAGAAGTAATTATTTAAGCAAGTTAAGAGCCACACTCTACCACTGGCCCTATACAAAGCCCTTGCTTTTGAGACCAAAGGGTGCAGCTCTTTAATTTGTCTTGTAAAACAGAAGTGGTGAGAAGCATGCTGACAGCTAGAAATTGCTGTTCTGTGGGAAAACAGCCACATCTGCCAAGAAAGGGTAGAGTGACTTCAATATTGTAGAAAAACAGCAGCAGCTTAATAGGACACAGCCTGCTCCTCCAGCACATCCCACCAGGCTGGCTCATCCTGCAGGAAGGGCAAGAGCAGAACAGGGAATCTGGGAGGCAGGAGAAAGGAAAGGGAAAGAGCAGAGTGCAAAGAAAAGAAAAAAAGTGTTTGCAAGGGCAGCTGAGAATCCAGCACAGAAAGGACAAGAGAGGAAGCAAAGAATCAGAAACACAAGGCAGGCAGTGCTGTTTAGGTCGGAGGAAGTAAGGAAGATCCTGGGACATCCAAGGATGGGGGAGGATGGGAAAGTATGAACACGCTGGGCAAGGAGTCCGAGACACCAGTGGTTACAACAGAGAAAGGTTGCTGCCGACATAAGCACAAGTTCTCCATCATGTAGGTTGGGAAGGGAGGGAAGAAGGAATCCAGGGATCCAGCAGAGCAGTTAAGGAGACCCAGGGAAAGAATCAGTGTACTGACATGGGAAACCAAAAGGATCCCTGTGCAGTAGCAAAATGGTATCAAAAATTTGGGAGTTACTGTACAAATATAAATTATTAACTTGCACTCCTGAGAGGCTGACAGGTATAGCTTGGGAAAAAAAGGTCTTTGTAGAGAAAAGGGTGTCAAGAGAAACTGAATTCTTTTCCTGGTCTACATATGCATTAACGCACAAGGGAGCAAACAAGGGGAGGAGCGGAAATAATGGGGGCAAAGACATCTCCCTCTGCTTCTTGGACATTTCTTTCTTTTCAGATGTTTTCCAGATAAACCCTTCCTACCCCTCTCTCCTTAGAAAGGGGTGAAGAATTCTACCACACATTTTGGTCATCCAAGACAACAAAAATAAAACCAACAAAGTAATTTTTTCAAAACAATTCAAGTGTATTTCTTATTTCTCCTTTCCTCAGCATACCTCCCATGACTCTTGTAATGTACAATGCAGCAATATTACTGTCTTTCTGCTAGTCCTTTCCCATCAAGATGCTACAGCAATTCTTTAAGTTGTCTTCTGTCTTTTGAGGGGGTTTTTGCGTGTGTTTGTTCTGCTGGGGTTTTTTTTCAGAAACACCCTAACGTACGCCATGCTCTACTGTCCTCTAGAATAAATAGAGGTTTTAAGTATGCTAGCAAAGACTGCAGATTAAACAAAGCCTAAGACTACTTTTGTAGTCTTAGGAGCTTTTAGGGTGTATTAGAGTGTATTCTTTTACAAGTGTATTGGAGCAAACCAACCAAAGAACACCCTCCATTGCTACTTAATAGAAACAGGGGCAGGGAGAAACAGGGGAGAAGGGGGGATGTGTGTGCATCCAGCACAAGTTGCCCCATCAACTAGAGAGAAATGCAACAAGTCCATGTATTCCAACGTGCCACTTGCCAATATTTATCTGCCTCAGAAAGCTTCACATTTGAAGGGACAAAAAAAATCGTGCAAGTGGAAGGAAAGCAGATGTCTAGCAATAAAGCCATCATCACTGCCTCAGACTTGCTGCATGGCAAAGCTGGGAAAAGAACTCACCGACATCTGCTTGGTTTCAGAGAAGTATTACAAGACCTCTTGCCTGCTGTAATAGCCGTTTCAGACCACACCGGCCCACACTGGGAAGACGAGCTCTGAACTACCAGTGTCTAGAATGAAGAGCAGGGCAGCAGAGTTGGGGTTTTCCTCATCCATCCAACTACAGCAACTTCTGCTACAAGTCAAGAGTCTACAGGGCAATTGTTCTTCACTATTTCAAGGTGAGCCTTTACGGCAGCAATTTCCTAAGGAGGATCACAACCATCTCAGTGACACGAATACCTTATCGGTGTTACGGGATATATCGTGGCATCAGCACAGCCCACAGATGATTCACCGGGAATCAGCACAGATCACTGTGAACTTCAGGACTTCATCAAGTATGGGAAAACATCTAACTAACCAGCCACTGAGAGTTTAACAAGTGTGCTGACTTGCTTAGGCCTGAACTGAGTCCAAAATCAATTTGATTTTGTGTTACGGCCTTCATGCATATCAAGAGGAAACCTAACTGAGGTAAGGTAAGACTAATATAATGCATTACACTAGATTAAGGGTGTAACGACCACTAAGATCTATGCTGACCTAACAATTTGTTAATTATACGCCCTAATGATTTCCCTCGTGTTTTCTCTGCAAGAGGTACAGTGTACCCCTGCTTTTTGCAGTTATTTCCAATTCTGTATCTGTACTTTGCATCGACACTACCCTTTTAGTAGAAAGGGGAATGAGCAGTGTACCCTGTAGCTAGTTCCCACAGACAGATCTTCCACAATTCTCTTGAACCAGATTCCTATAGTAGAACTTTTAAAACTATTTGCTGGTAGAAATGCTAAATGAGGCTCTTCCCATCTGTTTCCAGCCTCAATAATTAGTTTCACATATAGGATTGCAGCTGCATTTTTGTACCCGAAATTCCTACAGCGTCAACACGTATCTAAGAGGATGGGACTACATCCCATTTATCAGAAAACATTAATAAGGAACTGACGAGGAAAGTTCATAGGCTCGTGCAGGAAGCCCTAATAAAAATGCCTTCCTGCATTGCTGACAAGGCACAAAGTACTCGGGACAGATACTACAAGTATGTCTCTGCAGTTGTATTTCATTGGATTCCTCCCAGTCCAGCTAAAAACCCACAAACATATTCCTACAGTATATTCAGGCACTCCTGTAATCTGATCCATGCACATTAAAAAAATCTTCTTTCTAACTTCAACTTTTGCTTGATTCCACTGCAATATCAAGGAGCCTGGGTTGTTTGGTTGGGTTTTTTTTACCCCCTCAGCTATTTTTTACATGTATGGGACTTAATATGTACTTACATGTAAGTAATGGGAAGAAGCAGTCTTTTTAGCCATCACAGGACAAAAAGGCTATTTCATACATTACAATTCAAGGAAGAGGAGAAACAATGAAGAGCTGCACTCTATTTGCAGAAATAAATACCATATAATACCGTGAACAACAGACATCATCATTTACATTTGCACACAGCAACCAGTTGGGGGGGGGATTTATTATTTTTTTTAAAAAACAGAGAGACCCAGGTCTCAATGGGATTTCAGTCACAAGCACATTCAATACCTCTGCGATACTAAGTGTACAAGCCTGAAAGCCAACCCTAAGAAGAAAAGCCTAGTACAAAAAGAAAGGGACTCCTGAGTCTAGTCTGTGCACAAAGCCAGCAGAAACTGCTGGAAGTAAAAACAGCACCCACATGGAGGCTATGTAAACCAGTTTTGCTCTACTTCAGAAGGATAAAGGGCTCAGTCACAACAAGATGCAAACCTGCGCCTAGGATTTTCAAAAGAAAAAGCCGAATTTAATAAGTCGTCTCAACTGAACATCTTTAAGACTGTCTACAGGAAAAATTCTCCGCCATGATTACTCTTACTACCCAGCGTGGAAAAAATAATTTAGGAAAAGACTGTTTTAAGTTTTGGTATGAAATGACCAATTTTGATTCAGGTAGAAACAAAGATGCTTTTGAAAATTTCTCTGGCTACTGAGTTTAGTGTCTTGGATTCCAAGCTAGTAAGAGTTTGCACACTTTTGAGGTGCAGCTTCCAGATAACACTTCCCCTCCAGTGTCAGACTCTCCCAACCGCAACTCACAAAGGCTTCTGAGGCGTCCAAAGTTTGAAGAGGAAACACTGAAAAATGCCCTTGGTTCACCAAGTCAAAAGTCGAGCACACCTCCTACTCGCTCCATATCCATGGAGTCGAACAGTGCCTCGCTGCAATCACTCTGATGGAGTTCCTCCAGCAAAATCAGCAAGTGCCAGCCGGCGAGTCACGCCAGCGGGTACCACCACCTCGATGCCTCAAAACCATGTTGAACTGAAAGCAAATTCACCTTTGGCAATACTACCAAAAAAGTACTATGCACAAAAATCTGGCCACCTGTTTCATGCAAGAGGCAAAACACTGACAACTGTGGGGGACTTACACCGAGAAAAAGAAAGAGCTTATTCGCCTCTCGTGTTTTGCACGACGAAGTTTCCAGGAGTGGAAGGCTGAAACGGGAACGCCGCTGTCTGCTAGAGGGCTTTGGTTTTTTCCCACGTACAGAGCAGATAGTATCTGCTGAAAGGGGAAAAAAAGGGGAGGGTTTAACGCCCTCCAAGGTCTCGTAATTCCGATGACGTGAACGTTCATCACAACATACATTCACATCCTGTGACTCCGGCCCCAACCCCTCTGCCCCCCGAACGGGCTCTCCCCCCGCAGGACGCGCGTCTCCAGGTTTCGCTCGCCGCTTGCCGCCCGACGACCGCGAACCGCTCCAGGCCCACCCCAGCCCCCGGCTCCTCCTTCCACTAACGCCGGGGGTCGCCCCCCCGGGCCGACGGCGCCAGCCGCCCGCCCCGCGCCCCGGCGTTTGTCCGCGGTCAAGGGCTCGGTGGGGACCGGGCTCCCCCCCCCCTGCCCACGGCCCAGGATCCCGCTTGAGCCC
>JAVJGG010000017.1:4213703-4260017 GCA_035590195.1 Aviceda cuculoides
GGGGGGCCGCCCGCCTCAGGCGCGCGGGGCAGAGCCGCCGTCCCTCCCGCCGGCTGTGGGGACGCGACGCCGGCCGGGAGGGGGCGGGAGGGTCGCGGCTCGGGTACGGCGGCCGTGCCGCTGGTTTTCCTCTGGGAGTAGGTTGCCGTGGCGTAAAGAAGAATTCCAGATCCCGTCCTCGGGGCTTCCTGAAGCAAAGGGTTTGACGTCTGCTTTCAGCAGAGCTGACGGCGGGGCCAGAAGGACGAGCGAAGGCAAACGGACCGGCAGCCCTGCGGGGGTCCGCCCGCTCCGGGCCCAGCAGCCCCCGCTCCTCCGCCCTCCGCGAGTGGGGCGACGTGCTGAGCCCCGACCACCGAGCACAGCCTCGGAGGCTCGCCGGTGGCGTAAGGGCAATTTTGTGATCTACACGGTGACCCAAAATACTTCTGCAAACAGGCACTTGACGTCAGAGCTGCTCTTGGAATATTGCTGATTTTTTTGCATAATCCTAACTGGGTGCAGATGCAGGAATAGGGGAGAGGGGGAAGTTTCTTGTAGGCACCTCTGTTCTTCAATCCCCGCAGGGTACTGACCATACTTGACTTTATAAAGTTGCAACGTATTTATTGTCAGGTTTTTCTTAAATCTCCTGATAAATCTTGCAAGCTACGCTTGTTTAATTTCTCTGGGAATTGCAGTGATCTGCCTATTTTTTGGCTTTAAAAAAGGACATTTTAGGAGCTTGTGTACTGTTACTCTCTGCTGCACTACAAAACAAGAAACCTCTAAAATGTCACCATTTTCTCGTAAGTACTGCAAAGAAATCGGTCAGAACCAACAGGTTTTTCCTCCAATAGATATATCCAGTAATTACAAAAAAACTACATGGAACCTCCCAGCGTGTCTACATGAAGTAAGTAAAGAAATCTGTTTTCCCCACAGGCGTGGGGAAAGAACTGGAAATATTGCTGACATGGTAACAGCTGAACCAAAGTGGTTTTTTAGAAAGCCGCAGGAAACAATCTGACTTCTGACCATGCCATGACCGGGTTTCCAACATAATTTTCATCCTCTACAAGCATACAAATCGTTTATAGCACACCCAGAAAGAAAGCTGTGATTGATCTCTTTCATTCTGCGCTTGAAAGGAAGATCGTCACCTAACGGTATTCTGAGCAGGGCTTAGAGATTAGTTTTTTCAATATACCTACAATATTTTGAGGCAAAGGCTTCCTCAGCTCCTGCCGTGCCCACGGAGGGAGCGTTCATAAATATGTTCACATGGGCTTGGAAGCGGGGCAGGCAGGCACCAGCGCTCTCAGGCCTTCCCCCCCACCCCCGAGGCAGGAGATCAGGTAAGTACAAGACAGGAGAAAATCAAACAAACGTGTTGCGCGTCGGCACAGAGCTTGGCAAAGCCAAGGGATCCAGGAGGCTGGCCAGCAGATCGCAGAGGGGGAGGTGAGGAGGACCATCTCCACCACGCTCCGTGGGTCCCAGCCAGGGGCCAGCCGATGCGCTTCTTCCAGTTGCTTGTGAGGCTGGTCGTCCCTGAGGGAGAGCCGAGGGGCCAGGTTCAGCACATCCAGCTTCTCCTGGCAGCTCCAACCCCAGCTCTGACACGGCAGGTCTTGAACCAGATGCAGGGAACACGGTGCTCTCGGCCAAGGCCAAGATCGCCTTGCCTAAATTCAGTGACTGTTACAGCTCCTCGGTGCCTTTATTCCTAGGGAACCCTCTGGAGAAGCGGGACTGCAGGGGAGCCCTACGGCAGGGCACGTGAACGAGGGAGGGCTGCAGCTGACTGCCCCCCGTATGCACAGGGCGTGCAGTCCTATATGGGACTACATCGTAGGGATGGGGTGACCTCGAAGCATTTGAAACTGAACAACAGCGTGGCTTGCTTCAATTGCCAAACAGAAGGACGAACGAACGGGTTGACTCCTGAGCTCTAGCTCTTAGGAGGAGGCTCGTGAGTGGCACTTCAGGACCTCCTGTGCACCTTCTGCTCGGCTGGAAGCATCCACATGATCCCACGGCTGACTCTGGCACCAGGCAAGAGCTCCAGCGGTGGCCTATGTGGGAGGGATTTCAGGCTAGCTCGTGGGGCTCGCCATCCCACCGTCTTCTGTGCTCTTCGGGAGAAATGCCCAGCACACCCTCCGGACAGAGGGATCTTCACAAAGATCCCAGCGCACTGATCTGTCTCGGAGGCTTGTAAACAGTTTGAGCCTTTCTTGCATGACACGGACACAAAGTTTGGCATGAGGTGTCACTTCTGCAGATGCTGTCATGTGTCTCATGACAAGGTCTCACTGTGACAAGTCTAGACAGTAACAGGAGGGTGACCGTGACTATCGGGTGAGTCTGTGTATTTTAGTGAAGGATGAGCCAAACTATTTGCATGCTTCTCGTGAGTGTCACAGAGTCCAAGGGACAGAGTGATGGCAAGAAAGCTTAATACTTATTTATGAGATCTGCCTTTACCAGCTGACAATATAACCTCTTTCCCTTCTCTGAGATGGACAGCTGCTGTCATAGGGTCTTGGATAAAATCCTTGGGAGCTCAGGACATTGAATCAGTACTAGTGGCCCTGGTCCACTGCGCACCTGAAGATGCAGCCTGAGGCTGTGGTATGGAAATAGGCATCAAGGAGGCCAAAAGACAAGCCAGCACCTTTGTTGAGGAAATAGTATTCTCACAGCACAAAGCATCATCCTGAGCAAGTAAACCTGTTCAGCTTGGGTCAGTGTAATGAGTTACTAGTCTCTATTGTTCTGCTGCACTAAGAAACAGCAGCAATAAAAACTCCTTCCCTAAACCAAGAAGAGACCAATTCTGTATCCTGCGTGGCCCAAAGAGTGACCTCATGTCGGGGCAAGTTTTGCTGGGAGACATCTCTGAAAAGGGGTGGGAAAAGAGAATTGTGATACTCTAATGAGTAACTAGAAGCTGTCACCAGCCCCGCAGCAGAAGCTGAGAGCAAGCAGAGGAGGACAGCGAATTGCCAGGGTTCGTACTAACACATACCTGGCAACCTTTTTACCTGGGGCAACTGTGTCCCCCAGGGGCAGGAGAAGTATCGCCCTCCCTGACAGCAGCAGTCCTGCTGCGTTACACATTGCCATGGCAAGGCAAGGTGTGGCTCACGGGCAGAAGGAAATAATGCCTGTTGCTTTCCCAGTTCTGCAGAGGATTACCTGGCTCCAAACTGCCATTTGATAACTATTTGGTCTGGTTTACCTTTTTTTTTTTTTTTTTTTTTATCTTTGTTATTTAAATCTTTCCATTTCTACTTTTTTTTTCCTTTTTATTACTTCTAAAAGTATTTTAGTACTTTTATATGTGGGTTGGCTGAATACTTGGGACAACTTAATATTATTTTTAAGACTCTCCCAGCAATGCCAGGAGCCTTCGAGCTGTATGAAATCTGTAAGAGAGGTCATGCCACTGCCTCTTCTGCGAGAGCAATGAATGAGCGTGGGGAGCAGCTTCGTGCTTCTTTCCTGGCACGCCGCTTTCTTCAGCCTCAGGTGGACAAGGTCAGACTTCTACCAACTCTGCTTCGGAGGGGAACAGATGAAGTCTGCTCTCACCACGATACCACAGTTCACATTTCTTTCTGCCATTCGCACCGTGATCAGGCAACCCCCATCAGGTTTTGCACCAGTGACTGTTGCCCCCGTTAAACAGCGTTAAGGTGCCTGTAAACAAAGGTTGCACCCCCAGTTATTCGCAGCACATACGCAGCAGGAGAAGAGCAAGCTCTCCTGCATGAGACTGCCAGCGGGGATGTGTTGCGTGCAAGGGATCGCCCTACCGAACAGGACAGTGCTTCCAGGGCTGTCTGTTGGGAGTGACAGCAGGGGTACCAGTTACACATACGGTCACATCGTAGTTGAAATCTGGGAGACAGTTCATGACCGAAAAATTAATGTCTTATAGTCTATCAAACAAACAGTTATGCTTCAATCACTACCAGTCTGGTCTGGGTACGTAGCCAAGAACTTCAGTGCTGAAAATCTCAATTTCTCTTTCTAGATACCATCATCCTGTGTGCTCCCGAACAAAAAATGAGGTTTATGTGACTTTTAAGGAATTCAGACAATGAAATGTAAAATAGAGATAAGGCTGGGCTGATCTCAGGGGTATTCCTGGAAGTTATTGTTTGAAAGAAGCAAGAGCAAGGTCACGCTGCAGCTCTCCCTCCTCGGCACAGCTCAGACAGAATTGCTTTCTGGCTTGTCAAAAGGCAATTCAAGCAAACACCACCAAGTTTTCAGTTGAGATTCTTATAAAAAGCCCTAAAGCAAGGATAACCATGGGTTTGGGTGAGCACAGAGGAGGCTAGTGCTGCTACAAAGCAAGCAGTAATACTCAAAATAATCAGAACTTAACAGTAATGTACATTGTGGGGTAGAGAGAAAAAAAAAGAGAATGGATGGAAATAGATTTTGCATCAGCATAGTCTAAGTAGTTCATAAAGCTCATAGTTCAAACCCCACTTAAATTAACACTAGGAAAATACAATAAATAATAGTAAAAATAAAGTGGGCCAAGTTCCTGTAGCCTCTTCTGCGTTCGGGACTTCTTCCCTCCCCCAGGCAGATTTCCTGAGCCTCATTAGGGAGAAAGAGATGCAGTTACAGAGCACATAGAAGCAGGGCAAAACGAGAAGAGTACGAAGAGAGAAAGACCCGAGTACTACAGACAACAGGAGCAGTTTGGGGGATAATAATCTAACCAGCACTCGATCGCTGATGGAATAATAGTTGCCCACCCCTCTGAACAAATTAGACGGGAGTACTACTGAACCACAGTAATGGTGCTACAGCCTGCAGAGCTGCTGAGAGCCTGGCCTGGCAGGGTGCTGGAGTTAATTAGCACTGACATACTTCTCTTTTCTCAGTTTTGCTGGCTGAGGACTCCAGTCGCATTTACTCTTCAGTTTCCATTTAAATTGTTTAGAAGGGGGTTGTAAAAGCAGCAGGTCGATGTGACTATAAAGTGTTCCCATATTGATCACAGAGCTGCACACACAGTTACAAATTATGGTTACATCATCACAAGTGCCACATCTACGAAGTTTTTATATGTCTGAAAGAACTGATACAGAATAATATTAATGTATTATTAGTATAAAGGCACATCTAAGTGTTGCAATGAATTATTACAGGCATGATACCAAGCTTAAGTGGCACTTGCTCGTGGCAGTGCATTTAACACATCCACTGTGGTTTTACAGTGTTATAAATAGCAATCACTGTGAGCAAAAGCTGTAACATCTATTCTCCTCCCCACCCCCAAACAAATCACTCACGATAACGTCAGCTTTTATTTGAACACAATGAGCTGTAATCACATGAGGTATTACTCTGATTTAATCCTATTTGCTTCAGTTTGGTTTGTAAGGAGTGGCCAGTAATATGTGATTGCATTGTGTCCGATGGTTCCTTATTCACACCAACTTTCAAGGGCTGACACCCCTCATCTTCTTTGGCCAGAAGAACAAAGCGATGGTTTCTGGCAGGTAAGGAGAAGAGACATTCTGGTGGCTGGAATGGGGTTTTTCCCTTCTTTCTTTTTTCTTTTTCCCTCCCAATTGCTGGGCTGGCTGTCACAGCTGATGGATAGATTCTGAGCCCCAACCATTTTTTTCAGGTTTTTGCTATTTTCAGCTGTTCCAATACAACCAGATACAAGCTCTCGCAGCAAATTTTGCTTCTCCAACCACCGTGAAGAGAACAAGCAGAGACACGAACTCGGGTCCGGGTTTATTTTTTCACATCGACATCATGATGTAGCTAAATACCACCTGACTGCCTGTAGTTTGGTGCTCTGTTTCCCATGGCCAACAGAGACAGTGACGCTGCTGGATTTGGCATGAAATGAAAAGGCGGATACCAGCACGAGGTAGATCACCCTGCCTATCAGCCCAGCCTGGGGATGTTGGTAGGCATTAAGCCACGCCTTCATTTCACGCCATTTCATCATCTTTATCCTCTGAATGATGAGAGACCCCCAGCTTCCAGTGGGCTCTGAGGCAGGCTGCATTCAGCATCACGGGTGGGAGGAGACGCCGGCTGTGTTGGGGAAGCTGGGCTGGTGCAGGGTTGCACCAGCGCAAGGGCAGCAATGAGGAGCATCACTCCGCGTGTCGAGAATTCGCATCAGGAGCATCCTCACGGCCCACCATCTCACGTACCGACTGATGGAGCCTGGAGAACGTTTTACCAAGGGGAGGTAGAAGCAGCTAGCACTAGGGCTAACGTAAATTTGACAACAATGAAAAATATTTTGACTGGCCTGTAATTTTTTCAAAACTTTTTTTTTTTTTTGGCATGTGGTTCTGAATTTCCTTCTTCCTCTCATCTTAGGTGGAAGGGAAGTTTAATGCCCTTAGAGTGGTCAAATGGGGTCTTATCTACAATTGCACACACGTTCAATTCCACATTGGTATTCATAAATGCAAGTTTAATGTTGAGTCTACTCTTCCCTAATTTCCTATAATAGTTATTTACCTCATATAATGCACATTAGTTAAGACAGTTGTACTTCAATGACTTTTACCATAGAAGATTTTTTTTTTCAAATTATGAACTACCATGTTAGAAAAGTGTTGCTGACCTTCAGGAAAAAAGAATGAGGAAATTTCTGATGTTTCTCTTGAGAGCAAGAGGAACTGACAGACTGTGAAAGTTGCTTATTTAAGGAATCAGATTCAGGATGAAGGAAATATAACTGGAATCTATTCAGAATGCCAACGGAAAAATTGTAGTAAGCAGTTGCACCAGGTAAAATATTTTTTCGGCCTTTAAGTGTGTCATAGTAACAACTGGTGTTGAAATCAGACATCTGAATCCAGTGAGTTAGCAGATATGATGTAACCATTCAGTGAGAAGCACAATTGTCTTCAGAATTTAATACCTTTCTGAAGAGATGTTATGCTAGAGACCGAAAGGTAAACTAACAATTTAGGACATATATGAAACAGCTCAATCTTCTAGTTAGAAAAAACTCACAGTTTAAGAAAACAGCTAACATTAAAAAATAAATAAAATAGAAAAATAACTGCCTATACTGTTGATAACAAAATGGCAGAGCTTGTGTGTCCAGGTCACAACATTTATTAACCAGCTACCCAGTTCTGCGCTACAGTTGTCACAAGTGATGGTTTTCAAAAGAATTTAGGTCAAGTAAACACTTGGCAAACAGACACTATGGTGAACTGGGAAGTTCATGCAGGCACCTCAGAAGCTCTGCAGGCCAACAGAAGGAGTAAATGGAAAGCAAAATGGGCTGGAGCGTGACCCTGGCGTGCCTTTAGCGAACTCCCAACTGCAAGGAACTTCTACCAGCCCAGCAGTTGGACTAGACGATCGTTGTAGGTCCGTTCCAACTAAACTATCCTATCCTGTCCTATCCTTGTTCTTTTTATGAGAAAAGAGGTTTCGCCAGGTACCAATGTGCTCAGTTAAAACCGTTTTGTATTTTAAGAAAGTATTGAAATTAATTTGATTATGTGAAGATCTGAGATGACTGCAAACACTTGAAAACATGTGGACCAGAAAAGAATCTGGTCAATTCTGTTGGACACAAACCCCCAAAATAGGCTTCTTCCAACTGACACCAGTGGTGCAACATATATCTGGTCTTGCCCATTAATGGGAATCCTCATATGGAAGCACCATCACCCACCGTGGATAGTGCTCAGCTTTCATTACAACGTGTCCACTATTTCTTCAGCCAGCATGCAAACACAGATCTTGAGCCTGAATGTTTTATTCAAGTTTTTCATTCCATATTTCTATTTCCAGGTTTTAGCGCTTCATCCAGACACCCCGCAGAGGCGTAGACTAACAGGAGGCCAGACGAGGGTGAAAGGGAAACCCAGTCTGCTTCGATGTGCTTGTTGCAGCCACATAGTTGGCAAGAAGCAGCTTGTAATTTTGCAGCCTACACATCCATACCGCCTTGCTGCGCACGGCGCTGGGCTCTCTCGGCTCGTGGCACAGGTTTGACTTCTAGACTGCCTGAAATCCCACTCCTTGTCATGGGCTCACTTGGTTTAGGTTGTTCAGATACAGCAGTGCTTTCAGGTTTAGGAGCCCTACAGATGGGGTTGTCACCCAGTGGAAACGCTGCTGGGACATGGGCTCCCCCAAAGAAATGGAGCCCACCTGGGGTCCCCTCTCCTATATATCGCTTTTCCCCCAACCTTACCAACACAGCCACGCTCATGCTGTGGCAAACCGTCTCTTCCCAGCAGGAAGGACAAGCTGTCCTCGAGCAAAATCTCAGCAGAAATCTGATCCCAGGATACAGATGTTGGGCCTGATGCAGATCTGGCTAGATTATGTGGTTTTTCCTCGATTCTTTTGTCTCCCTCTTCCTCCCCGTCCATGTCCAACAGGACTTAGGTGAGATCATGACATTTAATTTCTGGAAGGTGGGAAGCTCGATGCTATATTCTGAATTAATCTTGGGGCTGCAAGCTGAAAAGAGGGGAAGTTGAGAGGACACAATAGCTATAAATGAAGCCAAAAATAAAAGCATCTTGCCCTTTCTAGCTCCCGAAGACACACTGTAAACACCGAATGGGCAGCTTCTCCTCTTGCACACAATGCCCAGCTACTGCAGGTTTCCTATCTTTGTCTGCTTCCCTGCCAACCTTCCTCAGCCGAAATCCCCCCCCAGCCAAAAACAAAGCCCCTTTCTTTACATTTGGGAACCTCCCTAGGAAGCAGAAGGGCACATTTTCTCTTTCTGTCATCAGGAGTGATGGGAAGAGCTGATAACCTCCATCGTTAGCTGGCCCGGTACTTCCTTTTGTAAGATCTAGTTTCTACTTGCTTGCCACTTCCCCAGACTCCAACCGTCAGGATAATGTTTTCTACCTTACATGTCTGACTTAGACTCAGGTGTTTTTAAGAAAGTTTCAGCTAAAACGATCAGCTGGTTCTAAGAACACACTTACCAGAAAATACGCTACGCTGCACCTTGAAAAGATGCACAGTAATTTTGCTGCTGTGATTATTTGCTTCGGGAAAAAAAAGAGTTCTACCAGAAAGGGCCGCAGAGTAGAGAGCTCAGCCTCCTGTCAGCAGTGTGCCTTTTGCTGCCACAGCTGTGAAACGTGTCCAAGATTCCTCTGAAAAAAAATAAAAATCAGTTCACACAGGCTCAGCAGCATGTGCTCTTAACAGGCCTAATATTTAGCAACCAAAAATCCCCCAAATCCTCCGTGGACTCGGTCAGCTCAGCGTCGGGCTGCCCGGGCTGCCCACATGCCCCCCGAGAGCAGCAGGAGGCCTGGGGGGGCCAGGGGACCTGCCTGTCCGAGCTGGGGCGGAGGGAGGAGGGGGCCACCTCCACTGCCGGCTGGGCACGACTCGGGGGGCGCAAGGGACAGGGGCCATGGGGGGCAGCAGCGGGGGAGGCGCGAGAGGGAGCGGGGCAGAGAAGGAGGGGGCAGTCCCCAGAGGCACAGACCCCAAAGTGCCCTCGAGAGCTGGACCCCACTGCAGACGCCAGCAATTCCTTCCTGGGGAAGGGGACAACCTGAGTCTGCTTGTGGCAGTGGGGGCTGCCACCCCCCAGAACTGGGTTTCCAGCAGCAGGTGACATCCTGGGGCCCGTCTCAGGGCCCTTGCCCGCAGCGGGGTCCCTGCAGGGTCCTGCAGCCGGGATGCACCCCAGCTCACTGGAAACCCTCCCCTGCGGAGACATCTCACCAGCCCAGTGATGGGAGCAGAGAAGCTCTTGCAACGTGCTCCCTGCAAGGACCCATCAGAGCAAGACGTCGGTTCCTTAACCAGCGGAAGCAAAAACGAAATTCCTGTAGATCTGTCATTAACATAGCAGGAATTTTTCTCTATATAGGGAATAAAGGCATATGAGCCGTAGCCTGGCGTAGCTGCAGTCAGTGATCTGGGACACGGAGTACCAAACAGAGGAGAGTCACAATATGTTTGCTCAGCCTTGTCCTATATTATAGCATCTCAGCCAAAAAAAACCCCAAACGGTTTATTTTGAGTTCAGCCTTACAGGCTGCATCTGCGCTGCTTATTTCAAGGCAGATTTGTTGCCCATGCAAGCTACGTAGTTTGGGGACTGCTGCCATTTCTCAATAGATAAATCCTGGCTGCACCCTGAGCTTTAAAGGGCTCTGCGCTTCTCTAACGAGCTGTGTAACAGTTCAGCAGCTTCCATCTGTCTTGTCAGTCCTCCTCTTGGCATCCAGCAGAAAAAAAATGGCCCCGGCTCATTCCTAGAAGGGACCAAGCATTGCCCGCTTGATGAGCAGATATATTTGCAGGCAGCCCAAGTACAAGCTGCTTCAAAGGAAAATGTGCACACAGGGATAAGGTTTCCCAGCCTACGTGAATGTAGTTGTATCTGTAAATGGATGTAGATCAATTATTGATTTTAATTTGAGCCGCATCTGGGCTTTTGTACTAAGGAAGCAAAATCCTCTGTGTTTGCTGTAAAACTAAGGTTTGCTGCTTGCAAAACCTTTAATCTCTTTTCAGCACTCCGAGTCAAATCTCCAGTTTTGGAATGACTAAAAGCAGCATCCCACATTTTCCAAAGAGCTCTTCAAAAGCCACAAGAGCAGGTAGATCCCCCCATAATCACAGCAGGCTCCAGCTCTCCAGGAATGACCATGAGTGCCAGAGGGAAAAGTGGCAGTGTCTGACCTCAGAACATAGATGCTAGACTCCAACGCCATTTCTTCTTCATCCATATATGCCACCACTGTTAGCATGGCGCACAACACCCTTCAGAATGACAGAAAAGGATCAATAAGTTTTCTCCTGCAAGAGGGCAAAGGCTGAGCAGACCGCAGGCTGTCGCCAGTTCATAAGCAGTTTAGAAGCCGAATCTTCTGAGACGATAATTTCGATGCACCATCAGCATCATCAGCCTAAGGCAAGCAAATTTCACAGTAGTATCACAGTTTCTAGGGCAGGAACATGATATTTAATTTTCTCCCCCAGCCTGGTTAGTCTCGCACCAGGAGTGGAAAGAGCTCATTTCCAGTCAACCGTGGCCAGCTCCTCGGCTGCCAGCACCTCCGGGATGGGAGGACTCCTGCAACACATCCTCTTCTGAAGCTGCTCTTGGCTCCTCACTGTGTCTACAAAGCAGTCTGCTCCTACCACACTCTGCCGCTTTCCCTGTTACAGAAACATCAGCAAGTACTTGGGGTTAAGATAACAACGTTGTGACAAGCATCGTGTCATCCAGATCTGCCGTGGTGGTTTTCTCTCTGTCCTTCATCTTCTGAATCTTTCTCCCGGCTCACCTAATGTTAGGTTTGTTTCAGAGGCTGGAAACCAGCAGGGTTACTGAGGTGGGAGCAAATCCCAGGACTCAGGAGTCCTATCCAGAGCACCCCAGGTTTCTGCCCACCTGGGCAGCTCTGGGCATGCCTCCCCTTCCACAGCGGGCACAACGGGATGCGCAGGGGGTGAGCGAGTTTCCATGAGGATCCTGCAGAGCTGTGCGTGGAAAGATAACGTTCATCTCTTTTTCTGAAGCCCTCGTCCAATGCTGAACCACTGAAAAGAGATGTTAGCAAGTAGATAAATAAATGCATAACTGGCCCCAGTCACTTTAGGAGGCTTCAGCAGCTACAGAGGCTGATTCCTTCTGGAGATTTGCCTCATGCACCAGCGTGGTAGAAAGGAAACTACCATGCCGGTATATGAAGTGGACATATCTAATGTAAGTATGCCCATTTGCACCAGAAGGCGAGTTTCCTTTATGAGGGAAAGAAGTCTAGCCTCAATTTTTTTACTGAGTTTGTCCTCTGGCAAAACCTGCTTTCACAGTTTCAAACAAGTGTTCACAAGCTGCCCCCTTGTTGGAAAGACAACGTGGTTTAACAGCATCTTAAATTAAATTAAGAGAAATTAAAAGGCAGAAAGGTAAGGGAAGTAGATTATTTTTCTTCTTGAAACTTCAGATCGAAAAAAACCAACAATGCAGATTTTCATGAACGTGTTTTCACGTTTCATGAACAAACATGAAATCCACGTGCGGCTACAGACAGCCCTTTGCCAATTTTTCTGCCAGCCCAGATTTTTATAAGTTGTTGGAGAGTGTCTGACAAGCAATGTCAAATCATAATCAGAAGACAGGAATGTTTGGCAATGAGGATGATGCCATTAGAGCTGCAAGAATGAGGAGGCTGGATGAGAGCTTTAGCTGCAGGGGAAGCTCGGGCTGAGAAACACCCTCCGTGATGGTGCAGGCAGGGGAGCGTGCAGCAAAGGAAAGGTGGGTGGTGATGGCTCAGGTGCTGCAGGAGAAAGCAAGAGTTCTGAGAAAAAGGGAAGTGAAGCTCTCTGGGCAGGTGTAGCTATGTGCATGATGTGATGACTGATCGCTGACAAAGTCTTCGTGGGATCCGATCAGGACTCCTGCGAGCAGAGGGATGCGCCCTTGGGAATTCATAGGAACTTGGAAAAACCAAGCTGCAGTCAGAATCCGCAGTAAAAACTGCAATAAACTCCAGTGAAGGTAACACTGGAAAAAGAAAGAAACGTAGTAAACTTCTAGATGTTTAGGAATGCAAGAGTCCTGCAAAGCAAGCTGTTACATAAATTACAGTTGTCAGCAAAAAAGAGAGAGAGATGGAGAAAGGAGCAGATTAAATACATGTTCTGCATCCAGTAGGAGTTTAATTACCTTTGTGAAATGAGAAGTGAAACTGATTCCATTGCTTTATGGGAGGTAAGCTTGGAGTTTGGCAATACCCAATACACACAGAATATTTTTATGCAGAGCTCTGCAAACTGTCAACGACATGTGGCTTTCCAGCTGATCAACCTTTGCAGACCTTTGAAAATGAGGACATCCAGTGGCTGAACGTTATAACTGGGATTTTCATCAAGGATTTATATCTGGGGCAGAACCTCAGCAGTTAGGCCAAATTTCTGCCCTTCACAGAGACCTGAAGAAAGTCGTGTGTGGAGTAAAGGCTTTTTAGAGAAACCCTCTGCACTGGGGTAGACTCCACTTAATTAAAGGGCTCATGGTTGTAACAAACTCTTTGAGGGAGGCTCAGTAAGTATCACCCAGTAATACCTAGAATATTGCTTCACCTTTCTTCCTCTCCTTCCCTGTGATCATAGGCTCATGCATTTATTTATATTTTAAAAAAAATAAAAAAAATCTTTCAAATCCCAGCACGTTTCTAGTTTGGCCTCTAAGTCTCTTATTTAGTTACAGAGAGTAAACACGGCTGTAAGTTTTAAAAACCCTTAGCACCTAACCAGTCCCTCTGGAACCAATCAGTACAGCAAGCATTGCACACCATGCTTTTAGTAATTCAGCCTTAGATGCACCAGTTTGAATATTTACACTTAACTCCTATATTACTACAGTATTTTAAGACCAATTGCAGCAATTATCCACGTTTCCAAATACATATTGTAGGAGAGGAACTAAAATGTCAATAGATAAAATTCATGCTTTCCTGCTGTGAAACTGCAGCAACCAACAACTCAGCAATATAACATTCCAGGACAAGAATATTGTGCCTTGTACGAACCATAGCAGAAAAAGAATGAAAATACGTAAAAATCAGTCACATCTAGAGGAAATGGGCCACTGGAGCTTTTGCACATTTACAGGCCATGATTTCCCCCGGCGAGTGGCCATACAATATCACTGTCTGCAATAAGTAACATCTTACCCAACATTAGGCACTGATTTTGGCAGTTGAGAACTGTGCTGAGTTTCCAAGATGAGCTGAGTAAGGCCGGTGAGTAGAAAAATCCTTACCTTCCTCGAAAGTTGATTTGAACTAATGTCGCTTGGGATTGTATCTACACACCCCAGAGTAATCCCTTGAAGATTTCATACAATTCATAGCTCTGAACCAGCAAAGCCAAGTACTGAAACCAGCGGGAATAAGAGCACCCCAGACCTTCTCCCATCCCCCATCAGTCCTTTTCAGCATGGAGTGCACAGTGCGGGTCCAAGGGCAGAGACTTGTGTGGTCTCCACCTTCTGCTCCCACTGCTCTTACCTATCTAGGCTGACTGTAGTTGCAGTCATTAAGGCTCCACACCTGGGCAGATGTAACCTGCTCCTCAGCTCACTCTGGATATGAAATGTCATTGCAGTTTAAGCCTAAATCTGGGCTATTTAAGCCTAAATCTAGGCCGCTGCAGTCTTGTCCTCCCCCAGCCGCAGCTCGCTTTCTTGTGCCAGCCAGCACGAACGCTTGTGCAGGCACATTTCCTTTGGGAACTAACCCAGCCATCATTAGTAGCTGTATCTGCTCTCTGAACCGCTTCAGTTCCCAATTCCACAGGACAAGTACCAATTCAATACCATTTTCATCTGTTGCATGTTTTTAGACTCTGATGCTACACTTTCAGTTTAAGCTTAAACCACAAGACAATCAGTTAAGTTAGGCTCATTCTACCATGTCAGAAACCGAACCCAGTGCCCTTGCGATCAGCAAAGGAAAGGTTGTAGCCCTGAAACTCCCCAGCAAGACAATTCTCTCTTACTTTGCCAGTGGTCTTCCATCCGAGCACAGGCTGGACCACATCTCAGAGGGCTTCAGGTCATTTTTGGCCATCCTAAGCCAGTCTTCAGCTTAAACCTCTCCAATTGCAGGCTTCTGCTGAAAAAAAATGCTCTTCTGCTGAAAAAAAGTGCTCTTCTTCATCTCCCCTTCCCCAGGCTCTCCTGTGCATTGGTTGCAGCAGCAGAATAAGATCAAACTTGCTGATCCGGTAGGAAATCAAACTGCTATGAAAAATACAAAAAGACAGTTTTTTATTTCATTGGCTTTGAATGCTGAATCAATATAGCATGTACTACATAAGCATTTGATCGGATTCAAGAAAGGAGATGGAAATGTTTGGTCAGCAGTTTAGGAGTCTACTTTTACCAATTTGACTCACTGCTAATTCAGAAAAACACTCAGCTGGGTGCAAAGAAGGGACAAGAAACATATAGCAAGAAAGGAGACAGAGACTGTGGCAATGCCAGTTTTTAGCAGCTACGTTGCTGTATCTTAGACTTAAAGAATTTTCAGCTTTGTCATCTGGGAACTATATTTGGACCTCATTAAAAAAAAAACAATTGGTGAGTGAAGAGCATGCTGGGCAGTCCCAGGAACTTACTCTCTTTGAAGGAGAGCTGTAGATTTCAAGGACTGACTCTTCCAGGACTACAGCACATTTTTCTTCTCTGGCTTGGGGCTTATGAAGAGCAGAATGAGAATTCCATCATGGATTTCTGCACCCTTATATTAAAAGTTCCTGTATGATAGGCAGTATTTGGGGTGGCCATGCCTGCTGTCTAACAGCATATAAACTCCTGCCGTCTTTCACATGTTGTAGCATGGAAGCAAAGAGCGTGAGAAATTCAGTTTATTTTTTCCCCTCATCGCTCTTGGTGTTCTCTGCTTCTCTATTATCTTATATCTTTTCTGTACCATTAGTGTCATACTCAGCTACTTATCTGATTTTATTTATTGGTAAAAGTTATGTTGTTTTGGGAACAGATGCCTAAACCAGTGCACTAAGCAAAGTCAAGTCAAGGTTCCCAGTCAAACTGAATTATCTGACTTTCCTCTTTCTTCCTCCACAGAGGTAATTTTAATTACATAAACTTCATAGAGAAGCTCATGAGGAGCAGCTGAATTACAGAGAGCAGGCAGGGACAGGTAGGGAAAAGTGGCTTGGAGCTCCAAAAGGTGTTGCAACCTGTGCTGTAACACAAGAGAATTGGCAAAGTAACTGATTATCACCAATACCGGGAGCTTCAGGGATCTTTTCTTTCTGTGATGTGTTTTTGACGTAGAGCCCCTACCAGTTCACAAGGATTTCATCCTGAAATTAGAAAGATCTTTTCAATTAGCTTAGTCTTAGGGCTAGATTGTCCTGTCTTTATACAAGGTATCTGCATTTCATTGAATTCATTATGACTGCAACCACAAAGCATGTATTTACTTCTCTGGAGGCTGCCTCAGATTCTATGTTGACAAATTATATATTGACAGATTATATGGAGACAAGCAATTCATCCTTTCATTCCTTTCACCAGTCCATCAAAGACAGAAAACCCACTGTACACAGGCTGAAAATGACAAAATAACCACATTAGTTCCCTCTCATGTGTCAAATTTGCTTTCAAATGCCTGTTTTCAGCTGTGAGGCATAAGGGCAAAAACATTCTCCTCCCTTCTACTTCAAGTGTAAGAGGGGAAAAAATTGTGTGCATAAGTACTGTAAGTAAAAAAACCCAACATCAGATAGGTATTTTGTTTTTTCCAATAGTACAAAATTTACATAGCTGTTATTGACAGTAGAATCAACCTCAGATGTGTGTGGAGGTGACTAAATCCCCTCCCTCTGCTCTGTATGGCATCAAAACCGTTGTTTTCCATTAAAAACATTCAAAAAGTTATGTACTACCCATGCCTCATCCTCTGCAGACTAATAAATAAATAAATAAATAGATAGATAGATAAATCCATATTCTCCCTTTTCAACAAACTAGATGCTACAACATCATCACTTTCTCTGCGTCAGCCTGAGCCAGTGATCTGGATCAAACCCAGCTGTCTGTAATAAGACTGAAAACACAAGGCAGAGAATTGCTGGCTGTTCCCTGCTGGGGTTTGGATATAGTGAGACAATGTATACTGTGTTTTGAAGAGATTCATCTATACTTTCACCAGTCGCTTGCCATTTTGAAGTTCTACTGAATACAGTTATGCTTACTATACTGAAAAATAACAGATATTTAGCACAGAGCTTTGTTTTTCCAGTTTGGTGATGGTGGATTTTTTTATTGGGCTTAATGGACTGTGAATATTGCAAACGGAGCAATTCATCTGACGGTCTGAGTGCATATTGCCATTCCGGTATTTCTTGAGTTGCCGCATAAATTTTCTAGAATAAATCCCAAGCGCTGAATATTAGCACAGATTTAAATGGTTCCGCTTCACAGCTATCGACTGCTGACTGGGTATGGAAACATCCTTTGCATTTGCCATGGCTACTCGTCCGCTGATACCCATTCTGTTCAAACACAGGCGCTGTGCGGGCATTAATAAAGAGATAGGATCTCGCCCTGATGCTCGGAAAACAGATTTTGAAGGGATTATCCAACCAATGGAAAATTAGTTTTTCTGAGTTCAATCCGGTGTGCCCTCCCCCACCCATCCACTGCAATGTTAAAGAGTCAACATCTCTGCTCAGATTTATTCTTCAGTCAAAGGCTGGGGGATTTCAGTGGGCAACTCCTATTAACATTCCCATAAAGTAAGCATTACCACCTCTGTATCCTGGCAGCATCAGGTTTCTCTAACTTTCTGAAACACCTGTTTTTCCATAAGCGTTGTCTCACGCAAGCAAGAGGTTTTTAGATGATGTTTGCTATTTAGAGCAGGTAAAAAGATGATGACTACAAAGAGCTGATGGGGCTCCCTACAACAAGAAGCAGCAAGCCTCCTGTCTGCCCACAAATGTGCTGCAGCGTAACTTGAAAGCAATGTCACTCTCCTCCAACCTTTCGTGCTTCATTTTCCTTAGTGGGAAGTGGCAGGCCATTAGCAGCACACCCCGAATGAAATTTGGAGGTTTGCTGCCTGTCACGGCCGTGCTGCCAGCCACCGGGCTGTACCGCAGCAGCCAATGTGACACGGGGATGTATTTTACGTAGCCCAGTTGTAAAATGATGGAGTTCTTGGAAGGCACTTGAGGAGGGCACTTCCCTTGAGCAAATCTTCCTCTTATTTCATAGAGAGAAGAAGTGACATCTGATTAAAGATGCAAGCTCAGACATTGATCTTTGGTCTTTGTAGGCTGCTACACCGAGGCCACCCGATCTCCAAACATCTGACCCATGTGTGGTCTTGTACGGAGACCAGCATAGCTACTGCTGCTCCAGAGTATCTTGTCTCCACTAGATAAAATAGCAGTTTTTCCTCTGTGACAAGAAAAAAAACCAAACCAAAACAACGGTCTTTTTTAAGAAGCTGCCAAAAGGCATCTGAGCCAGAGTTAGGTGAGCAGAGGGCAACGTGTTTATCTACTCACTTCAAAACAGGCACAGCCCACGCGTCATGCGAGGCTGTAAGCGGAGCTGCGGATGAGCAATACCCGAGCACAAGTCAGGTTTCAGGTGGGAAGAAAGCTCCATTTTTTGAAAAGTCCCATTTTCAAACACAGGCATCAAAATTGGACTTTCTAAACCTGAATTTGAAGCATCTGCTTTCAGGAACACAAGCACCTAGTTCACACTTAGCAACAAATCAGCAAGTCAAAGTGTGAAGAAAACAAATTTAGCAGACCAGAAAGTATGAACAAACACTTGAAGAGAGCAAACACATCCTCATCTTTGAGCACGTTGACAGCATCCTGATTATTTTGGGATACACTAGCAGGGAACAGCTGCATCTCTGAAACTAGGAAGCTTTAACTTCCTGTAGGAGTGCTCCAAAAAAGAAAAATGCCACTGGAAATACATTTATAAAATTATCCACGATGGGGAACAGGGAATGCTTTTTGCGTGGGAACTAAGGTGACACCCCTGAAAATGAGAGAGAAAAAGAAAAGCACGTGTGCGCAACACAAAAAGGGCAGAATATACACTAGGGCATCTCAGAGACATTCCTTCATGTGGCACTGCATTGCCATATTGCATCAGAAGCTAGAGGAGGAAGGGTGGTGATAAAAAGGACAGATAGACTGCAAGAGCTGAGTGGACAAAGGAGGTGCCGGGGTAGGGGTAAGGACACAGCACGGGTTAATGAGCCTTTCATTTCTGGAGAGGCTGGTAACACCAGCGGGCTTCGGGCAGAAAAGAGGTAGAACCAAGGTCACCTGATGTTATGGGGGGAGAGCTGGCAAGGAGAACAGCTACATTAGCTTTCTGGATGACAGACTGAAAAAACAGTGTATTATTTCTAATTTCACAGTTGGGGATTAGCCTGGTGTTTCTCTGATTTTTAAGATTGCCCATGCTTGTGGCTTGGCATCTATCTTGAGGAAAAAAAGCAGCACATTAAGCTGCATGCCAGCATCCTCAGAAAGGGGTTGTTAAAAGGAAATGAGCCGGACCATAATTTTCATGATTGCCCGAGGGAGTTACAGAGTCGGACCATACCTAGCTTCGGAAGGAAACGGGAACCTAGTTCTCACAGCCACTTCTTGAAGTGCTTGAAGCCCTCTGTCATTGCCCCTCCTGGGCCATGGAGCAGCCACCGGGAAGGATGGATGAGCAGGGACAGGAGCCATGCTTCAAGAAGGGCAGGGGGCGTGATGCACAGCACCCACCTGACTCCTTATCCCCCTCAGGACTGAGCTCTCACAGTGACACCGTTGTCTTTCTGCCATTGAAATTCTTGCCGAATTCTGTTGCCTGGAAACAACAGTATAACCACCCTAAAAAAGCCAAATAACCTTTAAACTGAGGTAAGCAAGACGTACCTTAGAGCATAGGAAGGAAAAGGTAGCCCACTGCTGTCTCCCTGTAGGCAAAAGCCTCCCCTTCCCCTGGCAGCGGCACGTTGGTAGCTACAGTGAGGTGGGAGCCAGGCACTACCAGGAGGAGGCAAGGAATAATGCATGGGCATCCAGGAGGAAGGTCAGCACCCAAGCAAAAGCATCTTCTCTCCTATGGAAACAGCAGTGCCATGGGAAACTGTCACTCTTTGAGAATTATAGCAATTTATCCCCAGAAGAGAGGCATTATTTTCAGTATAATACAACAGATTATTATAAATGATGGATAGGAGATGAAGCTTCCTGTTCCAGAGCAAGGAGAAAAATATTGGTAGGGAGAACGGTTGTTTTGTCCCCTACAAGCTCGGGACCTCAGTGGGTTTTAACTACTGAGAACTAAGAAGAATATAAACCACTCTGCTAGTCAGAGCAGCACCAAAACCACTGTCTGTCACATCCTTGGTTCTTCCCTAAATCCTCAGAAAAATCCTTTATGTGCTGCAAATGCCATAATTTTGAGAAAATTATACTGTGTTTTCAATGTTTAACTCTGACTTATATGCAAAATATGGCTCAGTCTTACTCAAACAACCAAGACAAATGCTTCATACATTATGCATGAGTTCTTCCACAAAGCTCTTGATGCAGATTATAGAGAATCAAGATATACTGTCATCTTAGTTTTGAAAGTTTTGATAACACTGAATGATTAAATAACTTCATAGTAGATCCACTCCAAGGTTTTCCTGAGGAAACTCTCCCCTAAGCCTCTCTTCTTAGGGAGGCCAAAGAGATCTGAGCCATCAGGAATGAAAAATGTACCAAACAGCAGACAAAACACAGGTACAGTTTACTGCAGCTCTCCAGATCAGGGAACTTCTGGAAAAGGCATTCGGTAGAGACTGGGGACACTTCCCCTGTTTGGGACCAGTACCCTTCTGAGAAAGTTAAATTTCAACATCTTCTAAGGATCATTAAGAACTTATTAGGACTTCTGGAATAAAGCAATGTCTTGACATTTCCAGTTTCTACCTCTTCTAAAAGCATGTGTTCTCCAAACAGTCACTGCGAAAATAGGTTTCAGAAAATATACATTTCCCTGGTTCATTAGGCCCAAAGAGAAGAGTAGATGGAGAAGTCTAAGAGGCAACATAAGCCTTATTTCCTCGTGTGTTTCTCCCCTTCTTAAAGCAGTAAATCATTTTTGCTACTATTGTAGCTGTCAGCCTCCTCATAGTGCAATGCCCCCTTATCAAAAAAAAAGGAATTTGAAACGATGCCAGTTCATTAATGGGCTGGTTATCAACATCCAGATCACAACAAAACCTTGTGGCACAGGGCACAGAGCTCCTTGTTATCATAGGTCCCCGATACATTGATTTTGGATTTTCAGAGCCACATGGAATATTTCTCTCCTTCCCTATAAAGGGAGAGAGAGATCCGTACCTCTGCTCAGGGTCTGTGGTGTTCATCCCTCAGCTGCAGAAGCAAGCTCAGGTCTCAGGCTTTCTGGAAACCTGGAGAAGCTGCTTTGTGCACAGGCCTTTGGGACTTATCTACAACATTTAATTCTCTCCGTGCTTTTCTAAATGCCTAAGCCCAGAACTCAGCTGTCAACACTGCTGCAGCATAATACTAATTCTCTGAAAAGTCACACTTTAATGCACCACTTTAGTGCTTATGTAAATTTCAGACAGACTAATTATCCAACTTTCAGGCTGAAACGTCTGAAAGCATTGAAAAGCACATCAACACAGGTAACTGTGGGAAAATGTGTTTTGCAGAGAGCTGACTACAGCACATCTGTGTGAGAGAATAGCTGAGAACTCCTCAAGCATCGTGAAGAGCTGTAAATAGGGAAAGTGCCTTCTCTGGTGAAAGAAACTTATGACATATATGGAGCAAGGTGGCAGGAGGACAAGGGCTTCAACTTTTTCCATTCAGAGAGGTCAGCATCTTGAAAAGAGGGAATACTGCTTCCCAGTCAGGTCTCAGCAGCTTTCTCCCCTTCTGCAGGGTAGACTCCTTCCTTCTTCCAGAGGCAAGCAGCAGCTCGCTCCTCTTTGTTTCTGCCCGAGTGGCTTATTTTCCAGCTTCTGCAGGCTTCAGCAAGCAGCATCCCTTCTACTGCAGCCTCAACAATTTCATAAACACTAAGGGATAGGGCCTGGAAAAGTGGTAAAGAGCTTTGTCTACTGCCTGCATACCCACTTGCAGTTCTGTAGGAGGACAGCTATGTAAGATTTTCCAGAGCTGTTCAGCCCTCGCCATGAGCAAGTGCCATTTTTAGGTCTGTCACCAGGGATAAGAAGCAGCAACTTCTCTGTAAAGAGTTCAGAAAACCTACACTGCTGAAGGCTTCCACCGGCACTTCCCACAGTAAGCAAGCCCTTTAGGGCTTAAACTACAAACATGACATTTGTGACTTTGTAATTTCACACTTAAAGCAGGGATTTTAAAGTCGTTCAATTTGGGGGGGGCGGGGGGGGGGGGCACCCAATGCCCCCAGCCTTCTGCACTGGCGTGACCTGAATAGTTTCTTCTTCTGAATCTGAGACACTTGGATCCTGAAACTAATTTTCTATGCCTCAAAATATTTTGTAATTTCCTGAGTAGTTGATGCTTCATTTCTGAAAAACTACGACAGCCTCATCATGTATTAAATTCTATAATCCTGGCAATTCCAAGCTCATTTTTGTCTAGGGCCACATTGGGGAGGAAGTTGAAGAGGGTTAAATGAACAGGACCATTAGACCTCAGATTCCAGGATGCTCCATCCACAGCTTCTCCTTATCTTTATGGTTCTAGGCCAGGAGAGACTTGGACCTTGTACGTCCATCTGCAGAAACAGTTTTCTCAAGACTTCTGGGATTAGTACATTCTTTTGCACATTTGGAAATGCTTATTTTTCATCTTTTTGTTGTTTTGGATCCCAACTCTCCACAAATTATATTTGTTTTCTGAAAAGCCTGCAATTCTGTCTCTAAAATGTGTGTAGTCACAGAGGCCCCTTTTTGCTAAAGATTAAGGTTGAAGTTTTAAAAACAACCCAAGACATGTAACCAAAGGAAATGACTGTACCACAGAATAAAATATAGTTCAGCTTTATGAAGAAGTTGAGAAGAAGATCCAATAGTTGTGTAAGGATGCAACTCACAAGTGTGCAAAACAAAATTTAAAAAGCACATTAAAAAAAATGTTTACTAGCAACTGTAAGAGAGAAGGATAATATACCTCCGTATACTCCACCTCACTTCCATTAAGCAGAGGAAGAATGATCTATTCCCATTCTCATGCCAAGCAGCACAACTGCAGAGAGCGATTCCACCAACTTCCTGAAGACTTGCAGTGCTAAACAACAGTACCCAAAGCAGAGACCCATTGAAAATCAAAGGCAAATGATCACACCAAGAAATGCTGAACCCCACCCCTATAGTGGATCAAATCTGATTGATCATCAGGATACATCACCATTCTTTTTCCCTGATTGATTCAATCAAAAGGGAAATGCTTTGGGGGCTGCAGGAAAGAATTGCTCATATAGAAATTACTGACAAAGAAAACAATCAAACAAAAAAAAATCCACAGCATGTTGACCTGTAAAGAAACAAGACCATTTCTCCCACAGATGGTGAATCAGGAAAGCCAGCTATTCCTCCTTCCTCCCTTGCCTCGTAGGATTAAGCTTGCCACAAGAAGACATTATTAATGCAGAGAGAATGAGACTTGTTCCTCTGGTGGCAATAACCAGTTAGAGTTGCAGGAAAAAGATCTTGATAAATTCTGCTGTGGACACTGCCTTTGGCAGCTCTGTGGGAGGAGGGAAACCTCTGCTCAGTGGCAGGGTGGCTGCAAGGGGAGACAGTAGGCTGTCTAACAAAGGCCTTCAATCAATCACTCAAAGACCTCTCCAATCTTTACAGGAAAGGCAGAGAAGGACAGTAACACAAAGAAAAGAATCGGGCAACCCTCACTGGTTGTTTTGGTCTTTTGTTTTGTTGGGTGCTGTCTAGTTTGGGGGTTTTTCCACTCAAAAGCAGTATATCTAGGAATGTCTTCTTACTCATCGATCCATCAACATTTTTCACCACACTAAATCCTGGCACAGAACTTTTCCTGAGCTTTCAGATGGCAAGTCTGAGATTTGCACTGTGAGAGGGGATTTCTTTTTCCTCTGCTAAGATTATCCTATGACTACTAGAAATCCTCCAAAATGCCCAGGTACCAGACAACCAACAGCACCATGCTCAGAGCTGTAACATCCTCCCTGCTAACAGGGATCCCAGCTGTGCCTTGCTTCGGCAGCAGCAAAAATACTGGTCCTTGGAACAGCAATAGGAGACAACAGTATGCATAGGGCAGTTCACTGAGGTCTCCAAATTCTTCCAGAAGAATCATGCCAAACCCTAAACCCCTCCCTGGCTTTGGCCCAGGACTTAACCTAGCATTTGAACGCCTACATGGTCCCCAAGAAGAGCTTAGCTCCTGGAACTTCACATGCCTTCTGAGCAGGGTCTCATAAGAACAAGTGCTTCACCTCAAAACTGTTTTCTCCTCCTGCTACAGGGACTGTTTAAATGGCAAGATCATACATCCTTTTTTAAGTGGAATAGCAGTCAGGCCAACCTTTCTTCCTGGGTTCAACCACTAACAGGATGGAAAACATTCCTGAATGCTATGAAACAAACATTAGCAGGAAGTCAAAAGTGGTTTCTATGCATGAAATAGACAGGAGGGGGGAGGGGGGGGAGAGAGAGAGAGAGAGAGAAATATTCTCCATTTGTGGTCTTTTCCACAACAGCAGGGTTTTCCTTTTGTGACTATATTTTTGTCCCATTACTTATTCAATTTGCCGGAAACGAACATGGAACTTGCTCATCACCTGGAGGGAAAAGCAGTTGTGCTGCTGGGATGAAAGGCTCATAGACACCACAGGAGAACCAGGAGCTCCAATGTGTGCACTCATGACTTTTAGTCTTCCTGTGAAAAATAGCCACTTTACTCAAGAAGGATCACAGGTCTCCTGCTCCGAGCTGCCCTGAGTCAGGCTCAGCTCTCCACCAGGGAGCTCAGAGCCAGCAGGCAGCAACACAGACCAGGTCAGACACACAGCAGGAGGATACAGGACACATTAGGAAGAAGGATGTGGCAACCAGCCTGGGGAAGATGTAACAAAACCAACCAAGACTCTTTCTGTGCATCCACCAGAAGAAAAGTGATCTGCCACAGGTCAATATACTCCAATACCACGTATTGTTAGGTATGTCAGATGCCTAGCAAGAACTCCTCTTTACTGGAGTAACTCCATACAGGATGGAAAGCAGGAGAATGAGGAAGCATCTACATTAGTGTTCTAGTTCAGATTAAAAGGGTACGCTTTTGAAGTAAGCTTTGAATTTACCTTCACATATGCTTTGAACTGTGTCATGAAGCAGTAGCAAACCACAAAAACAGAATTCCTCACAAATGAAGCAGGAGATGCATTCCCAGAGCACCACTGACACAGCACAGCCTCAGGTGGGCATTCAGTCCATAGGAACAGACCACATCACATTTGAAGTGAAAGAAAAACCCTAGCCTAAAGTGTGTGTAGCACCAACTACTTTATTGTAAAGAGATTTGCTTGTCTGCAGTATTTTCTAATGTAGAAATTGTCAGGAAAATAATCTGATCCCATAGGTACCGTCTGCATATCTCTTACCACACATCTATACACTTTGAAGTGAGAGAAAGTGAGAAAAGGAAATGAAAGCCTCTTAACCTTGAAATCACATTTGCCCTCCACACAGCTCTCCCATCAGTGTCAAAGATAGGAAAAGCGGTATCTCCAATTAACGATGCAAGTCTACTAGTTAAAATGACTGTTTATCCTGCAGTCTTCCAAGGGGACACTCCTGTCATCTATAGCTGCTCCAAATGGTTACAGCTGTATTCTCTTGTGCTGGAGTCCAACAGAAAGCTTACTTATGGCTTTGTCTTTTCTTACATAAAAGGATACTGTCAACAACTACAGCAAATAAAAGTGATTTAGCAAAAAACCAGAATTCTTGAACAATTCTCACAACATTTGATACAAGCCTCCAGCTGAATTAAACTTCCACCAACAACTGATTAGCAACTATATGATGACCAGAGCTGTTTGATGGATGAAGGGTGGTACACTGGCCATTCAACCAGGTTTAAGTCCTGAATAGCTCCTCCCAGAAGCATTCTTTATAGATGTGTATGACAGACATTGCACTACCTCTCCTACCAGTCAATGCTTTTTTTGATCTCCGAGACAGAGAAAGCTCCCCACAGTTTCCAGGTCAACACATCTGTTTCCATCTTTCATTCTTTTTAGTGCAACTATAATGCATGGAGAAAAACCACAACACAGTAGCATACCTGCTGACTTAAAAATCCCTCTATAAATACACCATTTGCACAAGCTGTTCTGTATGGGTGATTACATTACAAAAATACTGCTACTAAAAATGGCTTTTACAGTCAAGTAATCTACCTGAAAATTTATAGGGTGGTGAGGAAATTCACATATAAGGTGTCTTGAGTAAGAGACAGCAACTCGTTTCATGACGGTTTCACCCTTACCCTGTTCTTCAGGAGGAGTTCTAAGATGCCAAATGCTATAGAAATACAAAGGAAGAAACAAGACCTACTCGCAGCTACTGAGCGCAGTCTATAGAAACAGTCCCTCCATTTGTAAGCCGTGCCTTCAAGGCAAAGTCAGACTTAAAATTCATGCAAGTGAACTTGTTTAGATGAAGTAACTGCAAAGTATCTCATTTCTAAAAGCAAACCCATTCATACCCCAAACTGCAGCAGTCCAACTCTTGAAAGGACAGCTATTGAAGATGAAATAGCTTTTTCACTTTGAACACAAAAGGCTCATATTCAAGATTGTGAGCTAGGCCTCTTCACAATAGGCAGAGAGCAGCAGATCAGAGTATAGCTCAAGTTTTCTCTCATCTTCAGACTTAAATGGATTATTCTGCAAGATGACCACAGCATCAAACTGATGACATTCTTGGTTTCCCTCCCTTCTCCTTCTTCCTAAAGTGCTATCTCCCACACAAGGACTTAATACCTTTAGATGGTATCACACAATGACAGGTCCAGTTTTAATTATTGTACAAAAATGTCCCAACTAGACAGAGCTCCTGAATAACACATGGTATTTCATTAACTCACTGTCATGGCCTGCCCTATTTACTCTGGCGGTATATAAATCCTGCTTTAAAAAAGCAATTTAAATTTAAGACATTGTCTTCTCCTACCTCTCCTTTAAAGGCTCATTGCCTAAGTCAAGTAAAAGGGCTGAAAAGCATGTAGTGTCCTGAGTTACGATGTTCTGCAGCCCACCTCCAGCAGGTCAGAAGTTGAGCTCCTGGACTGTCTTATAAACAGTCTTCTGTTTCCAAAAGAGGAAAAACTAAAATCCAACCAAATCATGTTTTCATAAAAAGACAAATACAAAAGTCTCCCTAGGAAAACCTTTAATGAAAGAAATACACTAAGTTTCCAAAACACTTTTGTGCAAGAGATGCCAAGACCTCTTTGCAATTATATCCATGTAGACCCTGTGGCCATTTCTACGAAATAACTTTAACCTTGGCAAAATATACCCACAGCTTAAGTGCTTCCATGAAAAGCTTATGCAAGTGTGTACATAAATTAATAAAGACAGCATCTATAGAAGTCTATATAAACTTAGTGTTTTATATAGATGCCATTAGCGTGTACTGACCTGATTTCAATTCAGTTTTCCTTATTCATGAATAAGAAAGCAGCAGCATGAAAGGACTCAGGTGTTTCAATTTTTATTGCAAATCATTCACTCATGCAATGTTTTGTAACTATTTTAACTAAGCCAAATTGAAGAACGTTTACAGTAACATTACTTGCATTAGCTGTAGCATGCTATACAAATAGCCACATAAGCTTCAAATATGCAGTCTCATTTATCGTCGTCCACCTCTATTCCTGAATGCTTTCAAAGTTTTCCTCATGATTGGTGCAATTTCTTCAATAACAACAACAACAACAAAAAAAAAAGAGACCAGTTAGGATTAGAGCTCTGAGTGACTTAAAATTGTATTAGCATAATATTAAGCATATATTAATAGACAGCAACTTAAAACAATTATCATTATAATCTTAGGAAATTCCATTTACTTTTGATAGGCTTGCTTCCACCTTGAGTCATTCCACTGGAGCTAGAGCTTCCTCTGTTGCTAGCAGGGATCAGAATCGATGATGTGTTATTTCTGTCTCTGCTTTCTGGAATCCTTGTTCTTTTAAATCAAGGAAATATGGAAAAAAAATTAGCATTTGATATCAAACTACTATTTGTTCTGGCTCATTTTGGAAAAAAAAACCAAACAAAAACCACACCACTGATCACAAACATTCAACACTTTCTATATTTAAAAATCATAGGATAATTCAGGTTAGAAGGGCTCTCAGATGGTAATCTAGGCCATTTCCATTCTTGCACAAATTTTCCCTTTATTAGATTTGATGCATCTTATTTGTCTTTAAAATTATACGATCAGAATTTGTGACAGATCAAAATGTTTAGCAATGCCATTGCAATTCATAATGTCCTGTGCTCTCGTTTGCTCTTTGTGTTTATTTTCCTCTTTGAATACAGCTGAACTGCTAACTAGGTCTCTGACACAAAATGAGGGCAAATTTACACAAGCTTTCATTTACTTTTTTTAAAGTACAAATGGTTAGCAAAAGGTATAATAACTAACCCTAAATATTAGGTCGGAACCCTCAATCAACAGGACAAGGACCAAGACAGACAGATACAGAGCTGATGCCTACTGCTAAAGACAGTTAAACCAATGCAGCATTAAACTGTCGGCATGATTTCACCAATCTGGGCAGTCTTGTATGCCTCAGAGCCAGGCACTGATGTCTGCTGCCAGTTGTCTTATTCCACTGCACTCTGAACTGCAAATAGCCGCCTGCTAAGGATCTGCACATCTGCCGCAGGACCTTTTTAGATCCTGCAAGACCAGCTTCATAAGTGAAGATTTCAGCTGTACAAATCCTGCAACTTGCAAAACCAATAAGTTTTCAGAGGACATGGTCAAAGCAATGAAGTTAAACTCTTCATGCCTAAACAAACTCGCTTCTCAGGAAGACAAACGAACGACCCTCTTATGCCTTCCTTCACACAACAGCGGTTCTTCCTAATTTATCATGCCTGAGGAAAAAAAAAAAAAAAACAAAAAAAAAACATGCAGGGCTTTGAGTACATCATTTAGCTACTGGTCCAGATTACTGATGCAGAAAGAACATTTACACTACTGTACTTGAAGCAACTATATTGGAAGGCTGGTCTGTCACAACAGATACAACCTCCCACAGGGGAAAGCAAAAGCCTAACTCAAAGTACCTTAAAAGCTACTCCCTTAGTGGGGGACTATCTTTTCACTGAAAACAGCAACGGTATGGAAAGAAGCTTCCTAATTTCATCAGCTAAAGGTACAGCTATAAAAACATCGTATCTGGTATAAAAGCTGATTTTAAGAAGTTCCTACATCCAGGCTGTCATTCCTGCCCTATACCAACAGCATCTTAGGCAGTAAGTCAAGGCTGCTCGACTAAGTCAAGCTCCTGAAATTCACAGAAAACACACCTTCCCATGGGTTTGTAGGTTTTACTCACCCCCAAATAAACCCCGGTCAGTTCAGCTATCTAGTCCATGTGCCTAAGACTGCAAAATTACTCAGCACAACTGCAGGCACTGCAGCATCATAACAGAAACAACTTTAAATGACTTTCTTGACACGTTCGGCTATACTAAGTAAGTCTTGAATCACATTTGCAACAGCTTAACTTTTAGCCTTCCTGTTCCCAGCTATCTGTCACTATCCACTCACACATTTGTCAACCCGCATAACTGTTACCTAATTCAGATTACTGAAAAATGTTCCACCTGCTGCTCCCCCAAAGGGATCATTTTGCAAGAGCTAGTTGAAGAGCAGCTATGCCAACATGGGAACAACCACAGGCAATGGTGAAAAGGGAAGGCACCATGCTCACCAGCAGCCACAGCAGAGCGAGTGACCACAGCTTAAGACACCCACACTCAGGCAGTATGAATACTTTCCATAGCTTTTATGATTCATCTGCTGGCACATGGACCTATTAACCCATGGGATGCTTCTAAATCAAACTGCTGTTTTTCTTTCAGCCAAGAACAGATATTCAAACAGTAAAAAACCAGCAGTCTGTCTCTACGCAGTTGAGAAGGGAAGAAGAGATAGAAGCTGGTTCTACAGCTGGTTTATCTCCCTGTTGCAGCCATCCTCTTGGATACAAGAGGGTTCATTAGGCTGGCAGGAACGGTAGGACAAACATCACAGCTTTGGCTCTCATGGCTGTTGAGCTACTCTGAACTAAGATGTCACAAAGAAAATTTGGCTTTGTGCTGCACAAAGGAAACATTTGTGGAATCCCAGTTTTCTGTTCCTCCAGCGATTAGTGTTGGCTACTGCTACAGCCTGACAGTTCAAGACACTTCTTTAAGCTGCCAAAGCAGAAACCCACCATTGAGAGTATTAAAAGTTGCTGAGATTCACTCTGACCAGCTATATCACTCCAGACAGCTGACTGGGATTTTATGAAAGCAGGAGAACATGTGATGCTACTAGGAAGGTTTATAAACACACAACGTCAACACTGGAATCTCGCCAGGACATCAAGCAGCATTAGTGTAATTTGGAGAAAAACAACAGCATCCACTCGCTCTCCAACTGGGAGGGTGAATTCTGCTCTAGCACTTTGGAGAAATGCACAATGACAATGCACACAGAGCAGAGAGCACACAAGACTTAAAAGGCAAGTTAGTCTCTAGCCACTAGCTGCTTAAAAAAGAAAGTAAATAGAGAGCTATTTATAACTTCAAAAATACTTTGCCAGCAAGCTTTTCTACTGACAAAGACATCTAAACTCAAATTAAAAGCATAGTACAGAACACTTACTTGTGCTTCTCTATGGGATGAAGTTGGGTGACAGGTCCTGCTGTCCCATGGATTTCTTGCTGTCGGAGAATGTTACTCGGTGGTTTTGCTGCACTAGTCAGATAAGCCATTTTTACTTGCCTGCCTAATACAGAAGCAAGGAGTGGAGGATATGTTACTTTTTTTGCCCTTTATGTTCAAAGCTCTATTGATAATATGGTTGTGTGCCAATTTCTAGGCGTAAATTAGGAAAAAAAAAATAATTCAGAAAAGCAGAATCTGATACCATAGTAACTGAACCATGGCAAATCATATACAGACTGCATACAGTATTTCTTCATATTAACTTCAGTATTTATAATTACATTTGTACTCTGTGCATTGCTGATTAGAATCCTCAGTCTAACCAGTAAGGTAAGATTTGTCTACTGTACACTGCAGGTATAATGTATTAGTGTATTGTGTTAATGTATGTATTTATTTTTTGAGCAACTTGCAAATTAAAAGGAACAGTGTTCTTTCTTGATGACTTCTCCTAGAGGTACAGCATTAGTGCTCAGTGCGAACAGATCACTAAACCCTACATATGTGTCAAGAATAGCAGAAGAGACTGAGTTTTGTGAGTGGAAAAGCTAACCACAGATTTTACCTTTTGGTTTCTCAGACTGAGATGAAAGAATATTTTTTGTAAGCGTCTTCAGTTTTTCTTCTCTCTGATTAAACAGCCTCAAGTACATTTCACGCCAAGACTCATATTCCAGGAGACTCTCATTTTTAAAATCTCTCTGGCAATGTTTCTTCCACAAGTGGTCAGACTCTTCTGTAAAGGTCTAGTTTGAACACAAGGTATCTTAAAGATTTAAAAATAACATTTTCAAGAGTACCTGTTAGCTGAGCCTGGAGACAAAGCCCAATGCCCTGGTGGAGAAAGATGCAGAACATATCCCACCACATGTGCTGTCACGGGTACCCCCCAACATGGAACATGGCAATACCATCCAGAGATACTGACTTCGGTCTGGAAATCACATAGCTTCAAATAGCAAAGCTCTACACTTGAGTTAATTAGCCACGCTTACAGGCTAGGCTTGAGTTTCCAGTACAGGCTCAGGCCACACCAGCTCTCAACTTCAGACATGCAGGGAAATGGCCAGCTTGCACTACAAAGTGCTATGCACTCACAACCTCGATGTCCAAATGCATCATGAGCTGAAGTCCTAACAGTGTAGATAAGAAATCTACCACACACATGAAATCTCACCTCAAATACTTCCCAATTGGTATGCTTTACAGCCTTAACAGTTTGTAAATTGAAAACAGTTGGTTCTATTACAAATTTCCCAGCTATTTCAGTGGTAAATACTGTGGTCTTTTTCCCCCACCCCCTCTTGTTTTTAGACATGGAAATACTTCTCTACCCACACTGGCTTTCACTCAGTCATCAGTAATAATTCTCCCAAATGCTTTAAATCCTGACACTTGACAAAGGGAGGTTTGATGATGACAGCTGAATTCAAAGAAATAAGTATGCAAAACAGAAAACCAGTGTAACCCATGAAGAATCTTTATCAAAAAAGAGTGCAAAGAGGGCAGAAACAGATGCCTCATGTCCTCCATGGTTCCCTGAATTTAACAAGGCAGAATTTACCGGATTACATTCCTCTATTCGAAACAACTGCTCTGGTGTGCAACGTGTTAGCACAGGCTCAAGAATTTCAAAGGGCACACCTCCTACTTCACGTAGCACTACAAAAGAGGACAGTACTTTCATTACCATTTATTTTACTCAGTGGGTAACACCACTGACCAAACATTTTAAAAATACAAGTTAATTTTAGCAAGCACTAACAGAACATGTTTTTAAGTCAGGCTATGAAAATATTTATAAATCAGCAGTTCCATACTGACTGGCAGTTATATTTGAGGATAGAGAAAGCATCTCTGAATAGCTTTTGCCCCATCTTTACCGATGTGCATCACTCCCCTCTCAACCTACAGAAGGGAATAAACAATTTCTTGATCACTCATTCTAATTTAGGTAAACAAACATCTTGGAAGAAAAAAAAAAATACAATCACAAGGCTTTTTGGCTTTTAATCTATAGGACACTATATTTTCTAAAATTGGAACTTTAAAAAAGGTAAGCTTTCAAAACAAAACTACATTTTAGCACAGCCATAAATCTATTTTTTTTAAGTGCCTTTCAACCTGCTCTGAGTCACCATTTGTAGGGAGTGGGCAGTATCTTTTAGTAGGCCAGTTGTTGGCACGGAAGAAAAAAAAAAAAAAAAAAAATCTGATACACTTTCAGGCACAGCCCGCTACAAATTCCTTAAAGTACTCACAATCAATATTATTTTGAAGCACACGGATGCACTGTTCATACAGCGTAAGCATCTTTGAAAGAGAGACCGCTTTGGAGCCGGAGTAAACTTGCATTTTAGAGTTCACTCTCCGTCCTGTGAACTGAACTGTCTCACTGACTTGCTGGGGTACTTCTACAACAGGTGCTAGGGAAGCTGCAAACAAAACATTAGGCAGGGTTTCCTTTACCTCCTGATATTATACAAGGCTTTAAACATTCAGCTTTGAGAGAAACATAGCTTGTAGGGCATATGTATATTCTTTCTCCTTGAAATACAAAGTTACTGTGTTACAGTTTGGGGCCCTTACACAAATTATATGTTACAGAAGCACATTCATCGTCATCTAACACCAAGAGAGCATGTAAATTGCAAGCAAGTTGCACCAACTCAAACCAGTCTTACATTATTTAGCTCAGGTCTACATGAGCTGTATTCACGTCTAGATTACTCTGCTACCAGTCCATAGAACATTACTGATCTTCCTGAGTTATCCTAGAGTAGGCAGCAGCTGCAATAGCACTGATGTTTCAAGACCAAAGTGATATGAAAATGCTGAAACCTCACAAGAGCTGCTAGGGGAACCACTGGCGCTTTGCACCACCCACCTATAAAGATGTTAGCAAGCTCCTACACCAAAGCTAGACCTAGTGCTTCCTATATTTGTTTTACCTAAGATAATTTCTACTAAGGGTTTGCCTGCTATGAGGTATAGACAAGAGCAAAGATAAATGGAGCCTGTAGAATTACCACCTGATCTATGCCTTCTCTTTATCTGTGGTAACGTTTCACATTATTTCTTTATTCAGCAAGCACTAAGATGGAAGCCTTTACAACTCCCTTCAGCTTCAGCATGGTTTCTACAGAAGAGATAGTGAAGGTGAGGTATTTCTTTGCCATGAACACGAGCTAATAGTTTGTTAGGAAAGGCAATAAAGACATCTCTACATAGAGCTGTAAAAACCTGCACTATTTCACATTTATCAGCCTTGCATACTACTTACCTTTAAAGTCTGCAGCATATGGGGGAGATGAGATGCCTATCAGAAATTTAGGCAGTGGAGTATTAAGAAGATCTTGGAGGGATGCCACCTTGGCCTGTGCACAGTCAAAGAAACATTGCTTCAACATTACAAATTTGGGGTTACCAACACTTAAAATAAGCTACAAAAAAACCCTCAAGCAAACCCCAAAGTTAACTAGGATAACTAGAATTATTGCTTTTCTGCACTAAAATTTACTCACTGGATTACTTCTCAGCATATCTTTTCATACTCTACTTAGCAAGACTATATCACAAAAGAAACTTAGTGGGATATCTGCAATCAGTGCATAAAAAGAGATTAAAGAAAAAAGTAGATGTGTTCAGCTAACAAGCTTTCAGATAAATCACGACTGAGGTTACAGGCATGCAGTGAATGAGACAAAACTGTAAGATGACAAAACCACAACTGAATGTTTAAAGGCAAACTAAATGCCATCCTGAAAGACAAGAAACAGCTTTATACTTGGTCCTATCAAGTCTCCTGTATTGTGCTAGATAAGCCATTTAGCCTACAATTTTCACAGATAACCCCTTAAAAGGGGATTAAAGATGCAGCAGTCTGGTAAGTACAGGTTCCTACAAATGCTCAGCATTATGTGCAACATCTAAGTCGGGTCTTACGTGTCCTCCAATTGTACGTCAGGCACTTACAGCCCAAAACTTGCATCTACCTGAACTTCATTTCAGTATCTTTAATAATTTTTCACAACTGCTTGAACATCCAAGACTTTTCCTGAAACAGTTTATGCTAGAGTACCATACACAAACCTCTACATTAGTGTTTCTCCAACTGGGACAGAAGACTGCACACGCAGATCTTCCACCATAAATAATGCCTGGAGCTTTCACATCACGGTAAAGATAAAAGACTGAAGAGACTTCTAATTCCCAGTGCACAAAAGGGCTTCATTTAAAAGGTCTAGTTAATACACATGTTTAGATCTACCTTGGGTCAAACAAGCTACTTAAGTCTCTTGAAGTGGAAGAAGCTATGACATTTAACATTCTGAACATGTATAAGCTATTTTTATATACAATACTGTGGTTTACTTCAATGCATTAAAAGAAGAAAGTTGAGTTCCTCTGCAGCCTTTAACATTCACTATTAAAGAACCACAGCATCTAACAAAGCGACTGTGCTGTACACAAACAGCTGCTACAGTCACAAACCAGGCTGGTCAAGAATGGAAGAAGAGGACATCTTTCCAAAGGTAAGTACCTTTACTTTGCAGGTAAAAAGCAGATTAGCTGATATGGTTCAAAGACTATTGCCATATTGGAAACCATCCTATAAATACGAGTCAACTGTAAACTGCCAGTATGCAATAAACAATCTTTTTTTTGGTCACAATTATTGCAATTATTGGCAATTGCAATGCAGCTGGCTTGTCAGAGCCATGCTATCTGTTGCTTAAAATAAATACAGCTGAATTTCACCAAAAATATTAAGAGTCCAAAGCACTTATTTGTCTGCAGTTTATTTGCTATTATCTCAACCATGCAGTGGTTTACCTTTTTATTGGGAGTTTCTGATTGATCACCCTCACATTTTTCTAAATCTTCCTCTCCCTCTTTTGCATGAGAAAATTTTGAAGTCTTCTGTGGTAATGAGCTGCCCTCCTGTTCACTGCACTTGTTTGGCCATTTACCTGTAGAACAAGCCTTCCTCTTTCTTTTTCTGGTAACCTGATCATAACTAAGGTAAGATTCAAAAGACATAGTAGGGGGCTCAAATTCCTCATCACTAGATAATTCGCCTTTGCTTTTAATGGTAAGTTTTTGTTTTGGTTTCTTCACACACTTAGGATCTCTCTGTTTGGAAGCATCCTTACTAGGCTTTTCCTTCAGGGGGGGTAAGTCTTTACTGGCTACAGAGGAACACTGCTTTTCTGAAACTTTCTTGCTGTCTGTGGAGGTTCCCTCTTTGAAGTCACTTTCTTTAGCTTGAGGATTGGTACCCTGGGAAGCATGCTTAGAGCCACTGCTGCTATGTTCTTTACTATCACATTCTTTTTGAGACTCAGAATCTCTACTTTGGTGGGTCTTTTCACTACAAGTATGCTGCTTATTCAACTTTTTAGAAATGGGAGTGCTACTGGAACTTCTGGAGGCCAGTACAGATGCTTTGGGCTTCTCTGAAGGCTTAATCTCCTTGGAAATGGAAGAGTTTGTGTCATCTTTTTCTTTTTTAATATTTTGTTTTCTTCCTCTGCGACCACTGCAACATAAAAAATAAGTAATTGCATCCCATGCTACGTCTGATGCTAAATTCTTGAACAATCAATCTTTTTACCTATATTAGTAAAACTAAAAGCATTAAATCATACCACATGTCATAATTTTACAAGACCCAGAACTGTGCTCTGCTGTGCACTTATTCTTCCATTATCAGTACAGAATCCCAGAGAAGCAGCTCTTGGGTCCAGCACCACTAAATACTGCAACAAGAACTGACAGCAAGGCAAGTGGGGAGTAGGGACATAAACATCAGTAGGAAAACATGCCCGACACAGTACTATTTGCTTATAACGTGTTGGATACCACTTTTTACAGAAGTTTCTCTGCATGCTTTATAACACAGACATGGTACTTGAAATAACTAGGAGACAGAATTTACGACATGATCTGTAGGTGATACAGATTACAACAGGTCAGCCGTTATGCTTTGCTTAATCACAGGTTCTGGTATTTCACTTTCCATTGTTTGAACAACTTCAGATTTAAAATTCACTATTTAGTCAATCTTAACCTTTGGCTTTCCCAGCTCACATGCCTCAAATGGTCAGAGGTCTGCAAACCATCTAAAGCACAGTCAGCCTGGCCATGACAGTGGTGGCTGCTTCACTTTAAGAAGTCACATCTCTTCAGTGTGACTCCTCCATGATTGGAAGCCCCTCTCAGTCCACAAGGACATTACAGGAAAGCCCTCTATACAACCAAATCACTGGAGAGCTGCCTCATTTAACAACCACCTCTGGGAAGAAAGAGTAAGCTTCCCACTTCCCTGAAGTGCAGAGCAATGTCCATCATTGACTTAGTCCTGCTTGTGTCAGCTGGGACCTAAGAACTTGTGCCAGTCAAAAAAAGCAGTTGAAGTCTGAGTGCTGGCTTGCTAATTGACCAATACTGGTCACTCTGATTTGTTTTCCGATATTTTACAGAAGACTGACTCATTTCTTCCACTCAATTTATGCATTTTTCCTAATGCATACTTGCCATTCCAAACACTTTCCTAAGCTTTCCAAGCTGCATTTTATAAAATTACACTACAGTATAATTAACTTTTGGAAAAAAGTTAGTTCCCACCTACCTTTTATTTTCCAGAAGATTAAGTTTTTTCCATTGTTTTACCAGGGTTCTAGCTACATTTCCAGCAGTGGCATGTTTCCTAAAACTGTTAACTGTTTTGCCTATGCCAGTTTCCTGTTGAAGATAGTGCAAGAAAGATGGCAGAATAAACCATGACTAATATCCCAAATAAAACCTTCTCTAAACTGCTACAAACAGTATTAGCCTAGTAGTCAGAGCAGCCTTATTGCAGCTAAAGAAATAAATGCACTCTTTATACTGCAAACAGAACTGAAAGAAAGGTAGATATTTATAACCAAATACGAGGAACAAAATGCAGTCTTAATTCATAAAACTAAGAGAAGTCATTTTCCTCCATTAAATGTATATATTTCAGGAATTTCACTTGACTCAAATGCTTATGCCCACAAAATGCATACTGCTCCAGTGAATCAGATTAATCAATTCAAACTCCCTTTAGGCTTATGCAGGTACATTTTATAGCATGTTAAAGAGCACATATAATGGGTGTGTTTTAATCTAAAATACATCTCAACCAGTAGTATGGGGTAGAGGGGTCAGAGGAGCAGAGTTCATATGACTACTCAGTCTCAGCCACAGGAAAAAAAACCCCAAAAAACTACTTGACATTTAAAACCTGTCATTTCTGTTTTCCCCCAGTACCACTGTGCCTTCAAGTCTTGCTCTAGTGAGTTTTATGTTGTTTAAGCACAACTGTCTTGCAGACTTTGAGAGTATATAGAATCACAGGTGATTTTTTTTTTTTAATCCTGGTTATCAGTAAGTATCCCTGATTCGCAAACTCTCCACTTTTAAGATGCATACAAAACCTGGAATTCACTAGGTTAGCAGCAACCTGTTAATGCTCTTGCTAACTAGTGAAATGATACTCCTGCGAAGTCTGAGCTCTCCCACATAATCAGCTCACACCTTAGAAAGGGCTTCATTAAATCCACTTTAAGGATATTTAGCTTCCATATAATTTGAGCAATACTGGTTTGGTAGGTCGGTGCGTTGCAAATAGATGCAAGAAATTTGGTGGGATTATTTCCTAAAGCTATTTATGTCCTTCAAATGCATTAAAGATGTGGAGTCCTCAGTTGTAAGACGTCTCTTTCCTCTATTTGACTTGAAGGCTTCCATCAAAGTCTGTCACACTATAAAACATGTAAGTTTGCTGGGAACATGAATTGTCTGCAGAAGACCTTTGTCATTTAAAAAAAAAAAAACAAAACTAACTGCAATATGAGATTTATTTTGTTTTCCAATAAAAATACATAAATATTGCTGTATTCCAGTAAAAGTCTACCTGTGTTTAGGCTGGTAAATGCTTTTGCCTGAATAGGCCAGCCAAGTATCTTAATTACCATATTTTTCTGTTACTCTCCAAAGAGCTCTCTCACAAAACCCACATTTTTCTTCTTCCCAAAATACAGACATATTGCTCATAATAACTAGAAGCTTCATAGACCAGTGTGAGAATTTCTAATATAAAATTTGATAGGATGCAGCTTGGATAAGGATAGAAGTCACAAGTACCCTTACTTGGGACGCCTGCTCTTCAAATGCAAGAAACTAACATTGAGCTGTTAATAAAAGACAGAAGATTTAGACAACTGACCTAAAGAATGGTTCACCCATACTTGTTTTGTCTTAAGCATTGACTTGAAAGCAGTTTTACAGTGAGAAGAAACCAACCCTGAGTAACAAAGTGTTCTCTATATGCTCAGATTCCTGCTTAGTACTATCACTGTTGGCATAATACTGCATTTGTCAAGTTGCATTCCCAGCTTCCAGCTGGCTTTTGGAAAAGGCTCCACGGTTCGTTGTACAGAGCTCTAAATGAATCATGATTAAGAGTCAAAATTACAAAACGCAACATGTCACTGCTTCTATGATTGCAGAGCCCTGACATTTACACAGTAATTCACTATGGAAGAGTTTAATGTATTTTGGTCACTTACCACTAGAATATCCAGTGATATATCCAAATCCTGTAGTACCGTAAGTGTTTTTATAATCTGGAAGTAAAGATTTTTTTTTTAAACAAATATTCATAACTTCTATTCTGTTTTTTTCATCCTCATTCACATGTTTAATCCAAAAATACTCAACGGTGATAAAGAGGAATATCCAGTAACTCCAGGAAAATGTAAGCACTCCTTTACTGCACATCGGGACTGTGCTTGAAGTTTCTGCTGTAAACCAGCACAGTTCTGCCAACCCCCCCAATTTCAGTAATACTAGAAAAACCAGTAGGTATGAATTTACCACTACAGAGATTACATTAAAGATCAATAATACAGTAGTACAGGCTATCACAGAACCAACAGAAAAGCTGAATTATGCAGAACCACCATGTAAAAATCTGCAAGTCTCCCAGCAGGTCTCCCAGTCAGCAGCACTGCTCCATCAGCGCAGGCCAAGAGCTGGTGGGAGCCCAGTCTGCAAAAAAATAAGGTTTTGAAAACTTAGCTGCAATTTGTACACTAACAAAACAAGCTTGAGCTAGAACAGCTGTTCTGTTTTGCACTGACAAAGTGTACTCCTGTTAAAAACCCAACATTTTCAAAGCAGGAAAGAATTTTGCAAATACGAAATGCTCATCTTCCTATGAGAAGTGGTTTAGTTACACAAAAGTCTCATTTATAAGCAGAGTATAAATTGCTTTGGCAATACAATACAATTTCTTTGGCAATAGGTATAGAGCACCCCAGAGCCTTGCAGTTGACCACAAACAAGCAATTTGCCTTATCTTTCACAAACCTCCATGAAGCTATGTTACATAGATGACAGAATTAGTGTGCAACTGAAGTAACAGCATTTCAAAGGGCTTTCACAAAGCCTGGAGTGCTAGTCAAGTTTTTCAGATCATTACCACTTCTACATGCAATAGCAGGAACCTGCAGGAATGCCAACAGACTACCCAGAAACTTTTTAACTATAACAACAGCTATGCTAACTTAAATAATTGATGAACTGTCATTAGATATTGCTTCTGAAATGTTGCTGCAGGAGGTGGAACAGGTACTAAAGTAAGTGAGCAGCAAGCTTGAATGGGGGTATATTTTTCTCTACTGTTGTTCTAAGTTTCATTGTTCCCATAATACATTAGTAGTGGAATCCCACACTTGACACTGAATTTCATTGTGTATAGTGGGCTCTAGCTACATGCATGGCACGCAGTTCTTCCTCTAAGTCATCCACCCTGCAATAGTGTTTCTGAGACCTAAAGTACAGCAGAAATGCTTCACAGCCTGAGAAAACATGAGAAAAGCTGCAACAGTAAGACATACACCTAGGACCAGAGGTAACAAATCAACTCTCTCCCAAAAAGTTCAGCTAACTACCAAATGGCAGGATATCTACAAAAAAGCATCCTGACCAAAATTTCAGAACCAGTACAAAAGCCACATGAAGTTCTGCTTATCTCCTATTAAAGACTAAGACACTCCCTGAGCCAGCAAGTTGTGTTAAGAATATATACAATGAAGTCAAATACAATTTTGCATCTCAGGAAAGCTACTCTACCTTCTGAGTACAATACAAGCTTAACATTTAACTTTTTCCAGACACTTCCCAGGTATAGGCTACATATTTTGAGACTTTTTCTAAATAATCCCATCAGGGAAAAAAACACATTGTAAAGGTGCTTAAGCAGAAAAAAATAATACTTGTTCACAATGTTAATCCCAAGCATTAGAAACTATGTTATCAGTGCCAGGTTAGTTAATTTTTTTATTTAAAAACATATATCCCCATTAATTTGATTATTTTGCAATGAAAAAGAAAGCAACCCATTGCTGACAGGTTCTATTGTGCTATATAGGATGACCAGATACTCGAGTAGTGTGAACCACTGGGAATAAATCCCATAGGCCAGAGACAACCCTATATGTGGAAGAATACTAAAAGATATTTTCATCAAGCTACAAAGAGATCGAGGGGGTTGAGTGTTTCCTCTTGATGGGTTTTGGACTAAGTTAATTCATAAAGCCAAGTTCACTTCAGAAGAACAGATTCAGGAAGCAGGCAATTACTGTTCATACAACTTCAAACCAACAGGCCAACTTACAGAAGTACCTAGATGACAAGCATGCCCAAAAGCAGTCAACACATTTATAATGAAAGACAAAACTTTGAAAGTTTTCTAAACCAAAGGCCACACTGTTCATTTTGCTTTTTTGAAATGTATATCACATTTGGCAAATTAAGACAAACAAGAGGGTTTCATTAAAAAGAAAACCGAGAGCATTGATCAAACTCTGACAAGCCTTTTAGGAGAAGCAATTCTGATCTCTCAAAAGCAGAGAACAGCTCAGGCTGCAGTGAGTTCAGCAGCTATGTATGTATGGGACTATCAAAGGAGAGATAGCTCCATTTGCTTCGTACTGTAACCGGGCAATATAAATGGCAGCATTCAGCCTGCCAGTAGGAATCATGCATCTCCAATCCCTTGGCATTTAGAACCAAATTTACTTACAGACACAATCAGTAAACAAGCAAATTTAATTTGTGGCAAACATCAGTAACAGCAGATAAACTTTGTATTCATCCAATTTTGACAGAGAAATCTGATTTCTCTATCAAAGACTAGGAAGGGCTGTTTTCTTTATAAAGCACAAATACCAAGCTCCAGTATCTATCAGACTCTGGCGAAGACCACAGAAAGGTATACTGTGAAGCATAAGACACAGTAAAGCCTGTCACTGAAACAAAAGCTTGTTAGAAGCACAAACTTTGGCATCATGATATTTACATGGTGCACCATTACAATTATTGCGTAAAATAAGGGAAAAAGATAAAGTCATTTATCTGAAGTCTGTTCTGAGCAGGCCTTGAAAAACAGAATGAAGACTGACTGTTGAGGTGCCTTCCTCTAACCGTATCATTCACCACAGCAGTTGTAGCCCATCTGACTCTTCTTATCGCACTGGACTGTACCCAGTAATTTTTTCCCCCAAGTTCTTCCATATACCCACAATACATATGTAACCCTTCACTGATTTTCAGACTATTTTACCTTGCATACCACTATCAGCTATACCCTCACAGAAAACCTCTTACTGACTTTAAAAGACGTGGCAAACTATAGAAAAATTATGAAGAACATAAAAGTTACCTCTATATACAATTCCTGAACTATTCTACATAATTCCTAAATACTGATTTCTAAAGAATGATCCAAAGCCTTTAGGATTGTTGTTCTTCCAATAAATGACAATTCAAGCAAGCCCAAGACACAGGTCTTCATGCAACATAAATGGACAACAGAAGCAGAACCTTATGGACAAACTGTGAGCTGGCACACACATGCAGGTGTGAGACAAAAGCAAAGGTGACAATAGGAGCAAGAGCAAGCTCAGGTGAAGGGGAGGAGGGAAAGTACACAGGCATTTGGAAAGCAGAGGGCAACAGTAATGAGCAATGGGTAAGAAGCATATGAGCAAACACAATTTTCCAGAGTCAAAACTGAAAGCGAAGTGATGATAAGAACAGATCCCAGGTGCACTGAGTTCAGTCTCTTCCCACTGCACTAGTGCTGCTCCATCATCCCTTATAAAAGTGTTATACAGTCTCCTCATTCTGTCTAGCTGAGCCTGGACCCTCAGGAAGGATGGGACCCACTAACAGGTTGCCAGGCCAACTGTGGTCAAGGGACTGCCTCAACATTTCACCACAGTAACTCCTTCCTGCCTTCTCTCCTTCCTTCCTCGCTCACTAGCCGCACCTCTCTCAAAGGGATCCCTATGACTATTTAGCTCATTCTCTTCTATAATGCAGCCCATGAAATTTCACCAAGTCCATAACTTCTGGCTGAGCTAGACACCTCATGTGAAAGAGCACAGACTCTGAAGACAGCACGTTAGAAAAGCCCAATGCATTCCCAAGCAAGTCCTACGCCTTCAGTAAAAAAAAAAAAAAAACAAACCAACCAAAAAAACCCCCAACAACAAAAAAAACACCACCAAACAAAACCTGTTTGCCTAAAAAAATTTGTCTAGTTTTGTTTTCAGCTACTGAATCTAATAATCTCTTTCTGCTAATTAAAGGAGTCTTCTTTCAAACTTCTTATACAACACAGAAATGCAAACACTAATCACACACTTTACCTTGGTTCTTTAGTTTCAGTAAGTTATGCTAGTCAGAGGTATAGACATTCTCTGGCTGTCTTACTAGCTTTCCAGCTTGGCAGTGTTTTTAAAAACAGTCCCCAGAACAGGACATAATATTCCTGTAATTGTCCCTCTAATACTATATAGTGGTAATAACATAAGCCTGCTAAGCTACCCAAAGATAGCATTTATTCCATAAGCTGCTGCATTGTACTGCAATTTCATGCTCAACTGGTAATACATCAGAACTCCAAATCATTTTCTGAGCCAATGCTTTCCAAAATACAGTCTCCTATCCTGAGTGACCTATATTCATAGCTCCTAGCTGTGACTTTCCACTGAGCTATGTTAAAATGCTTGTTGCTCAAATGAATGTAGCCTAGCACATGATCAAAGTCATTTTCTAGAAGACTCTCTCCATGTGTCACAAATTACTTCAGCATTTGTAGCATTTCCCTACAATGCTTCCTGTCTTCTAAATTAAAAAAGATTTGACTAGCATCATGTCAAGAACAGATACATAATCGACCCCCACCCCCCCAAAAAACCACCACAAACCCACAACCAAAATCACAAATCAACATTGTTTTCTGATGAGGTCTGGCGCTTATTTTTGGTGAGTGCAACTGAAATCCATTTTAGGTATTGCATCAAGTCCATAACATTGTTACTGTAGTCAGCCTCATCCAGAAGCAAGTCAAACGCCTTAAGAGACTTACATATATTTATGACACTTAGTGTCGGCTGAATCTAAGCTGAGATAAATTTGGCAGTACAGATCTACATGAAGTCTCATCGAGCAGCATGGATCATGGCACCATCCTTTAATTCTACATCAGTTACATCTTACACACAATGTCATGCAGCTGCTCAACACATTCCTTCATGATCAATGTCAATGAAGACCATTTCATTTACCTGTATAAAAAATAGCACAGTACTTTTTTTCCTGTCCTGCTGAACTTCCCTAGTACCTTGAACATCATTCAATGCCTAAATAATTAGTTCTGTTCATCCTTTGGTCAATTTGCTGAAAACTCACTGGGGTAGCTATCAAACCATGCACATTAAGAAGCTTTTGACATGAACAATCAATGTTCTGCATCTTCCCTCGTTACTATCAGATCAAAAAGTATTTAGCCCTTTTTAAAAAGTGCCAAGATAAATATTACTCTCAAGTATGGAACAGAAATATTTGACAACTCCAACACTTACTTACCCACATATGCACCTGTAATATTGATTATTCTTTCCACACACACCTAAAACTTTTCCCTTTGCCTTTAAACATGATAACCATATATTTTCTATTACTAGATTTACCTTTTATTAGCAGGGCGTTTCATGGCTGCCAATTTACGGCTATCTGTTTCTCACTTGCCCTACCACTCCTTAGCCCCTGTTATTCATAAATATTTCTATTTCACTAGACAGAGTTTTACCAGGGACAGCAGAAGTGCTGCAGCACCACCATTAGTCCCATTTTATGCAGCACCTGCTTGTAGTCATGCCACAAAAACTGTGCATCTCTCCCCTCAACAGAAACAAACCTGCCAGGGCTATGCATATTTTTCACTTGAGTTGAATGTGTTTTGGAACTTATTGGTTTGGGATCAATTAAAAATTAGTTATCTCTAGAAGTGTTTTTTCCTTTTCCCTTTCAATGTCTTGTTCAGAATAGCATATCAACACCAATATTAAGAATTAAAAAATTCAAAAACTAATATCTGATCACTTCTATAGCACAAGAAGAAATTCTAGGTTCATTTAACTGCAGATTAAAACCTCTGAAGACACACTTGCACAGATATTTGCATTTTGGACACATATAGCCTACAGCACTGGCATTCAGGAAGATAAACCACTATTTGCTAAGAAAATCAGTATTTCCTATATATGTATACACACACTGGGAAATCCCACAGTAGATACATGATTAATAACTAAACTTTTCAAGTTCATTAACTACCAAATATAACACATTAAATTTTACTGCCACCCTCTGCCTCCAAATACTTCCACCAACTTGATACAAGTTTTCAAGTCTCAGAAATTTATCATTGCGTAATAAATGTGTTCTGTACTCTCAAACTGAATTCAACCCTCAAGAAAAACCCCCACCCTTCTGAATACACCTTCTTCAGCCAAATGTGATTTATTACTTCATAAAACAGAGGCCAGTTTGGCACTCACTGCTTCGCTTCCATTCCCTTCGCAGCCCAGGCGGCCGCTCAGAGAACGGAGGGTGTCTTCTTCCCCGCTCTGCCCTGCGGCCAGCGCTTATCCCCCCTCTGCCTCTCGGTACCTCCGGAGCGTCAAGGGCAGTTTCCATCAGCTGCTCTGATCCATCTCCCCACCGATGCTCGCTTGCTTCAAGTGTTCCTTATCTAGTCCTTGCAGCTACTGAGCAGCCACGCTATCCTACAGAGGTGGTTTAATTTCTTTCAGAGATAGGAGCAGCTTTGTTCTTCTTGCACCAGGAATAACAGCACAGGGTGTGACAGCTCCCGCTCCTCTTGCTGCACACCGTTAGAACAAAGCAAAACCACCCATTTCACCGAGAAAAGCTCTTACAGAGGTAGAAATTAGCATCCCAGCTGCTGTGTTCTGACCTTCTGGCCAGGCTGACAAGATTTCACACAACCAGCGCTACCTGCTAGATATAACGGCGTGCCACCCAGCTTCGCTTGCTCTTCCCCTCCTCACCCGACTGCACACAGGACCTCTTGGCCACCCACAAAAAGCTTTAGCCCCTACCCACCCGGGACAACCACGCGTGACCTGACCGCTACCCAGGCCTCCTTCAGCCCCGCCCGGCCATGACGAGGGAGGGCAACAAAACGGGACGCCCAGGCCCGCGGTCTCACGCACAGGTTCGCCCCCGGCGGCCCGGCTGCCCTCAGCTCCAACAGCCCTCCCGCTGCTCGGCAGAGCCGGCGGCCAACGCCGAGGGGGGAGGGCGGCCGCGGGGCAGCGCGGCTGCGGATCCCCTCAGCGCGGCGAGGGCCAGCGGCCTCGGCCGGCCCCACCACGGG
>JAVJGG010000017.1:4261862-4279444 GCA_035590195.1 Aviceda cuculoides
ACTGGGCATCGGTCAGCAAGTGGTGAGCAATTGCATTGTGCATCACTTGTTTTGTATATTCCAATTCTTTTATTATTATTATTGTTATATTATTATTAGTTTCTTCCTTTCTGTTCTATTAAACTGTCTTTATCTGAGTGGTGCTTAGTTGCTGGCTGGGGTTAAATGATGACAATCTTTTATTTTACAGAAGTATTTAACTCATCATCACAATGTGTACAGATTTCATCAACCCTACCTTAAAATTCTGCATGTGCAACTGCTTACTCTTCCTTTATTTTTTGTCCCTAATAAAACAAAATTACTTATACAAAATAGCATTTATGCAGAAGAAATCTTGGAAGAGATTCAGCCCACACCAGCATTATGGTTAAAGTCATCTTTGATTAGGGAAGTTGAGGCTCAGATTGTCATATGGATTATGCAATTGGAACTGGGTTTCCCATATGTTGTTTGAAAGCCTTAATTATCACGTTACTGGGTTTTGTGGGATGAGGAAAATCTCCTTGCTGCACTTCTGCCCAATTATTCTGAAAGATCATGATTTCATGCCAGCAAAGAAGAATAAAACATTTCAAATCTCAAAAACTTTCCTGGAACAAGAAAAATGTTTCTAGCCCAGGTCTAATTGCAGCATTTCTCATATTGCCTGTCATAACTTTTGCAGAGGAAAGAATTCCAAGTTTACTTGGTCCTTCAAAACTGCTGGCTGATGCCAACTGCTGTGAGGATTTGTTTGTTTGGCATTGATGTGGGACTCCTGTTAGGAAGAAGTGGCATTGCCACACACAAAATATAATTCCAATACTTGCTCGGTCACTAAATGCTTGAGAGCTGTGTTATGCCGTCAGCTCCGTTCCAAGGCTTACAAACTCTCATCTCATCCCTACGGTCTTCTCCATGCCCTACTGGCAGTCCTTGGTGAGTTCCGAGGAAAGAGTGAAACCAGAAAGAGAAGTAGGGTTTGTATGAGCTAGGGAGAAGAGCTAGGTGAGAGTTTCAGGGGGTGGATCAATGCGAGAGGCTTGGCTGGGCAAAATCAGGCAATGAACTGGGGGTGAGTGACTGAGTACTGGGGGAGGTCTGCTTCGTGGAGAGGGTCTGAGTGACCCACCTGGGGTTGGGTGTCTTGCTGAACACAGTTCCTCAAAGCCACCCTCTGTGAAATCAAGGCCTAAACAGTAGTAATTTGTATGTTTATTAAGCAGCTTAGAAAGAAAACATGTTTCTTTTCCATCTTTTTATTGAAAAGACTGCAGTTCCCACTGAAATTCAATATGCTTTCACATTATCTTCAATCTGCATGAGGAGCCTCAGCCTTCCTAAAGGCATTATTGGTATGATTACTCAATACATTCAGATTAATGCTAAAAGATATTTAAGATAAAGATATTTTTCATAACTCTTTATCATAGTGAACTAAATATGGGCTTTGGGGGTGCATAATATTTGGTTGAGTATACACAAAGGGCTCAGAGCAAACAAAGTAGTCATGATCTAAAGCTGAGCCTGAGTTTTGTTAATATCTTTAGTTGACCAAGGTAGATCTCCATCTGGCCATGGCTGTGATGCTTGCATTTTGCCAACTAATCAAAGCATGCTGAATTCAAATAAAAGGCTTTACAATTTCCAGAAAGAGTGCAGTAGTGGTTGTGCATGGATTAGAAAAGGTGGTTGTAATTGCCTTAAGGTCTATCTTTGCTGATAGAAGAACTTTCTCTATTGCTGATTCTGGCTCATGCACATGGAGCAAATAATAATTACTCTTGTTTATTTGGCTAAGAACAAATCTCTTGAAATGTTTGCACTTCCCTCCCCCCAAAAAATGTTAAAATATTACTACGTGACCTATGGATTACTATGGATTGATAGTACTGTACTTAGTCACTCACATAGACCAGCTGATTATGGAGCAAATGAGGTGTTTTTTTTCTCAGGATTCACTCATAATTAAAAGGATACATCTTGACAGGCTTAAGATATTGCCAAAAAATGTACTACCCCCTCTTTTAACTGAGAAGATAATTCATAACTTGGTTGCAAGGACTTCAATCAATATAAAAATACTTTATAGTAATTAATTTCTATGCCATTAGGGAGCAAATAATCAGAAAGATGACAGGTTATTTTCAAGATATAGAGGAAACAATGTTAAGAATATCTCAAAATTGATATTAAATCAAAGTTTTATTTTAAAAGTTTATCATGATTTGCAGCTAATCCTGCTACTGTTTATTTTTTAAAAGACTTTGTTGTGTGCAAATTAATGGAAAATTAGAATGACTAGTTCCAAGACCAGCTTGCATGCCAATAATAGCCAAGTACAATATCAGTTATCCTCTGATCTTGAAGACCAAGTAACTAAAGGTTTCATGGTTTTTGCTGTAAAGTACACCTAAAGTTTCAGAACTATGGGAGATGTTTGATCGCGTCAGCATTAATACATTGAGATGTTGAGGCATGCCCCACAAGATGGTTATCTCTATACTGCACAGTTCAAAGCATGTTCAGCGTTTTCCAGAAATTAGAAATTGGGTTTGTATTTTCAGTGGGGATATTTCCCTATTGTTGTTTGTGTGGTTTTTTCAACACTGAATCATATAGGGATGTTGGAAACACATTTGTAGAGACTGAATAAGACTTAAATTTATTTTACAATGTACTAGTAGATTTTAAAGGTATGAAAATGAGAATAATCTTTTATTTTCTGCAGATCGTGATAGCGTATTCATTCTGGAGAAGTGCCCCCTTTACCAAAAAAAAAGTAACTGAAAAATGACAAAAGAAAAAAAGATAGTCTTTCTTTGAAAAATGTTGGCTTTTAAAGACATCTTAAAATTATAAAAATTGATAAAAGTGTGTGCATGAGCTGTTAGAAAAGGGAACAATGAGTAACTCAGGTTCACTAGTATGTATATGTTCGGGAGTCTCGTTTTAGAAATATGCCTGTTCTATCTACAAAAGCTAATTTTTACAAATTCTTAAAATTCATGAAGCACAGTGGGGAACATATTTTTTGTGTAAAAGTCATTACAGCAGATCCTGTTAAAGCAGAGCTTCAAAAAAAGCTAAGGTTAATTGTCCATGTAAGGAATTTTATAATTAGATTGAACTGGTAAATTAGAATATGTTGAGATGTGTTAAAATGATGATAGATGTCCTCCTACATGTTAAATTGATGTTATACTGAGTTGTATATTTGAGGCAATAGGAATCTACACATGAGAAAAAAAATACATAGTAGAGTAAGGAGAAGTTCCTAAAACATGTCTTAAAATAAGGCTCTGTCCTTAATTGTTCACAGCTCTGGCCCTGTTTTACATAAGGAAAGCTGGTTACCTTGTTGCCGTCGGGAGGGCTTGTCTTTACGTCCCTCTCCTTCACTCTCATTTCACATGTTTGATTGCCTATTCTGTTTTTTCATTTTTGTCTTGTAACTTTTTGTAACTCCACTTAGTACAGTGATGCCCTTGTGTTCAAAATGACAAGTGTTATTTTGCAGCACTAGTTGTAATAGCCCATCCAAGCCTGGAAGCAATCAAACAAATCTACCAGAGGAAGCATGACACAAAGTACAGCCAAGAGAAAATCTTCCCTTTCTCTGACTTCCACTTCCCCCAATATCCTTCCCATCCCATGCAGTCGCTCACACCTCTTCTATCTCTCCTGTGGGATGAAATTCTCCTAGGATGCAGAGGTTTGGCTTTATATTATTCCTGAGGTTGACTGGCAAGAGGTGGAGGTCAACTATTCCGGTGTATGGTATAATCCACAAGTTAGGATACCTTCTTGTGAGACAGAAGATCAAAGTTCACATCTCTCTGCAAATATATCAGGGGATGTGAGCCAGTATCCTTGAAAGCCAAGGCAAGTCTTCACGGAAGCAGTGGGCTAACTCCAAGAAATAGGACATGGTTGTGAATCCCCATCAGGATGTCTCCTTCCCTCTGCTCAGAGATAAGCACCGAAATCCTAAGAAAGTGGAACTAAATTGCCAGTTTTTCCTTGATGTTTTCTGCTGGTTACTTTAGATCATAGAATAACATAATCACAAAATGGTTTGAGTTGGAAGGGACCTTCAAAGATCATGCAGTCCAACTCCCCTGCCGTGGGACATCTTTCACTAGACCAGGCTGCTCACAGCCCCATCCACCCTGGCCTTGAACACTTCCAGGGATGGGACATCTGCAGCTTCTCTGTGCAACCTGTTCTAGTGTCTCACCACCTTCATCATAAAAAATATCTTCCTCATGTCCAGTCTAAACCCGTCCCCCACCCCGAGCATCCTGGCTTTTGCCCAGGCACCCAACTTCAAAGTGGGGAACCCAGTGGTCCACCCTACTATTACCTGGGACAATTATTACCTGCTGTGGATCTACCATCTTCACTTTTGCCTCCCTTTCCTCCCTTGTATGTGTGCATTTGGAAGGTCCAGGCTTGTCCCCGCGGTTTCCAGAGGCCAGGCAGCCCAGGGAAGCTGAGCTCCCGTGGCTGGGCAGAGGCAGGGAGCGAGGCACGGAGAGGAGGGGTCATTTTAAAGAGCACCCGAGCAGAGGCTCCGGTCTCTTTTGCTCCCTGTGACAGCAAAGCGTCACACTGGAAACCACAAATTGGGACTTACCAAGCGGCCTCTGATCTTTCTCTTTCTTTTTTACCACATTTGCTCTCTTTTTGTCTTCTCATTTTCCAAGGAAGAGGCATTTTTCACTGACAGCTTCTCGGACAGCTCTGGGACAACATTTTTCTGAGGAGGGTAAGGGGGTTTTAACTCCTCACTTTGATAGTGTTTAGAAGATAACATTTTAAGGGGAGGGGGATTGGTTGTTTGAATGCATTGTTTTGGGACCCCAAGTGTCCTTTGGCACGAGTTGCTCTTAAGATAAAATTAATTAGGTGAAAGCAAACGGCTATAGAAAACCAAATCATCCAGGGTTTTAAAAGTTCAGTAACTTGGATTATTATAGGATCGTTTGATTTGTTTCACTGGGTTTGCATGTCCTGTCACTTATGTGCTAATACACTAAACTGGTTGGTGACATTTCTGCTGATGGAAAAGTGTTTTTCAGGAAAAAACTTTGTAGAGTGGACGTTTTTGAACAGAGAGCTTAAAATGTCATGTATTTAAATGAGCTCTGCAATGATGCAGTGAGGCAATAAACATTATGTGCCACATGTATTAAAATTTTTAAGTTACGGGTCTCTAAAAGTATTTAGAACCACAAATACGACTGCCAAAAGAATATGCCCTTGCTAGCTATAAAGTTGTGGCTACTAATATGCAAAGCTATAAGTATGTGGATAACATACAAAGACATCCAAAAGTCTTGTTTTGCCTTTATTCTATGCGCCAACCAATACACACGACACTTGCAGCATCATGGCCTTTTGCAACAGAAGTTGTGTTAAACAACCCAGCGTACTAAAGCACCAGCTCTACCTTTGACTGAACCTGTCTTAAAATGGCAAGCTGCGGGGAGGTTGCTATTCTGGGAGGTGACTCTGATAGGTCTCAACAGATGCAGCTCCTGGAATGCAGCCGGAGCGGGGGGAGCCGGGCAGCAGCTGACCCCTGCACTGGCACACCGACATTTCGGGGATCGCAGCTCACGTCAGCGTGGGCTGACGCTGACACTTTCGGCACACATGGCCTTCTCCCTCGCCTGCTCTGCGCATGGTTGTCGCCCAGCAGCAGCAGCAAAAAAAATCCTGGTGCTCACAGGCAGTGACCATTCCTTTCTATAATTAAATTACCATTTTGTTATGGGCTGTGTGCTGAAGGAGGAATTGATGTGCTGAGATTCTAGGTTGAAATATTACTGAAGTCTTTTTATTAAGTTATCTACAATAATCCAGTCATTTGTTTTATCATGAAGTAGCATTTCTTCATGTTCTCGTTTTCATGAATGCAAGGATCACAAAGAAAATTAGCATGTAGAAATTGTTTTTAAATAAATGGGTATACTGAAGATAAATGCTATATTTGAATCTATTTGAATGCTGATCTCAGCAATTCTGTTTTAACTGTTATTGAAGATCAGTGCTTTTCTTCAAGGTATATTTGCATATGCAAATATTTGTTTGAAATAGCCCCTTTGAAGACTACTTAGGGGCTGTCTCACATTGCATCTGACAAAAATGTGGCTCTTCATTTCAGCAAGAGCTGGAATGTGCCTAGAGTTGATACATGTAATTCAAATATCTGTCCTAACATAACTGTATGGGAGTAATTCTTACCTTCACACATAAAGACCTTGTTTAAAAGAACACGTCCTGCTAGAGTTTGCATGACATTTTTTTCAAATAAAAGTTAGACTTCTTCTCCCTAAATCTCTGGAAAATCCTAAAAGTAGGATTATAAATTTCAAATTACTGATATTGAAAAGCAAGCAAAGTCTGCTATGAGTAGAAAGTATTTGCAAATCTGACATGGGAAATAGAGTATCATCAGTCTAGAAAATCGAAAGTGTGGAAGCAGTTTGGAGCAGATCATAAATCTAAAATCCATATGACATCATACTAAAATTCACTTTCTCTTTATGTCTTATCTTGCTTTTTTCTTTAAGAATTTCTCCCACTCTTAATATTTCCTGGTCAAATTCTGAACTCGCCTGTAAGTCTGTACTTGCCCTGGAGTAAGGATGAGCAAAGTTGGGGGCCCAGATTTTTCCTTTGGTCAGACTAATGAATTCAGCTCTAGAACCTGGCTAATTTAAATATATATTTACCAAATTTTACACTCTGGAAGACTCATTCAGAGAATTTAAGTCTTTGAACATGATGATAATAGACGAACGTTAATTTATGACCTTATTTAAAAAAAAAAGGAATTACTTGTAGGCTTATTCTTCACAATTTGCATATTGATTGTTGTTAATAAGCAGCCACACTACGATCTAGGACAGTGTGATAGTTCCTAGGAAGATAGATTATCCTGTATGTTTTACTTTTGTGACATTTATATGTGTTGACAAAGATTACATTTGTTGCATAATCACATAGCTGTTAAATATCACAACTGTGGTGTAGCTCTGAACATTTTAATTTTATTTTTAGCAAGCTCTTGGCTGTAGTATTTCATTGCAGTCATGGCCCCTAAGAAGAAGAATGTGAAAAAGAACAAAGCAGATATCAATGAAATGACTATCATTGTGGAAGATGGCCCCCTCAGTAAACTAAATGGCTTGAATGGACTCTTAGATGGAGGAAATGGTTTCAGTTGCATCTCATCCGAAGTTTCCGACCCATCATATAGCCCAAATCTCTTGGAAGGTCTAAGCAGAATGAGACAAGAGAATTTTCTTTGTGACTTGACTATCGGTACCAAAACCAAATCCTTCAGTGTTCATAAGGTGGTGATGGCTTCAAGCAGTGACTACTTTCACAACATCTTAAAGAAAGATCCATCCACTCAAAGAGTAGACCTCAATGATGTATCCCCATTGGGTCTAGCTACTGTTATCACCTATGCTTACACTGGAAAACTTACTCTCTCACTTTATACAATAGGCAGTATTATTTCCACAGCAATTTATCTGCAGATTCACACCCTTGTAAAGATGTGCTGTGATTTTCTAATCCAAGAAATCAGTGTTGAGAATTGTATGTATGTTGCCAATATTGCAGAAACATACGGACTAAAAACAACAAAGGAAGCAGCGCACAAATTTATTAGAGACAACTTCATTGAATTTTCAGAAACAGATCAGTTCTTAAAACTTACTTTTGATCAGATTAATGAACTTCTTGCAGATGACGACTTGCAGTTGCCTTCTGAAATTGTTGCATTCCAGATTGCAATAAAATGGCTGGAATTTGACCAAAAAAGAGTAAAGTTTGCTGCCGATCTCTTAGGTAATATCCGTTTTGGTACCATCTCAGCCCAAGACCTTGTCAATTATGTTCAAACTGTGCCAAGAATGATGCAAGATGCAGACTGCCATAAGCTCCTGGTGGATGCCATGAACTATCATTTGCTTCCCTATCACCAGAATACACTTCAGTCCAGAAGAACAAGGATCCGTGGAGGTTTCAGAGTCTTAGTTACTGTTGGCGGACGCCCTGCTCTAACAGAAAAGTCTCTTAGCAGAGACATCTTATACAGAGATCCTGAAAACGGATGGAAGAAGCTGAGTGAAATGCCTGCTAAAAGTTTTAATCAGTGTGTCACAGTGATGGATGGATTTCTTTATGTGGCCGGTGGGGAAGACCAGAATGATGCCAGGAACCAAGCCAAGCATGCAGTCAGCAATTTCTGCAGGTAACTGATTATTTATTTAAAAGGGATGGAGAGCTGTATTCCACACAGTGCAGGTAGATAGACCAAGCTGGTTTGTGACATGCAGCATGGACCACTCAGATAAACAGAAAGGGGACAGGGTGGGGGAGGTATGGATGCCATTCTATATTAAAGTTTGAACGAACAGAAGTATGCAGCTGAAGTTATGCAAAAACTTCCCCATGGTTACACATGCACAGTGAGAAGTGAGGAAAACCAAGAAAACTTACTCTGAGTGGAGGAAATAAGTAGGAACATAACTAGGAAGCTCTGGGATGTTCTAAGGTACCATTAAAATGTACCAAGTCAGAAAAGGTGAGACTTTTTAAATTCCAAGATCTTCTGATGCCTCCCAGAAAGTTCTGAAAAACACCTTTTAGGTGTTAGAATCTTGACTTTCTATGCACCATCTGCCATATTTTCAACAGCTTTTATACTGCATTTCATATCCTTCAGCTTTTTTATTTATCAAGAGTTTAGAAACAATGTCACCATCTCATGAAGGCTATATTTCTCTTCTATGGTGTACCCCAAATAATACCTCACTTCTGAAATATTACAGCTCCTATCTGTAGTCATGCAAGGACTGCACTGGTCAGAAGAGTGCATAGCCTAACATGCAGTAGTCAAATAGGTGGTACTAGTTTTTAAATAGGTCAGCCTAAAAGCTGACAGCACACAATAGCTTGAAGCAAAGGCTGGAGGTGAGACAGCTCAGCTTTTTCCTACTAACAGACTATGGACGTGCAATGGCAATATACAACCACAGTCCTACCAATGCTTCTTTTTCTGCTCCCAGAAGGAACTCTCAGGTAACTTCTCCTGAGGACATCAACCGACATACAAAGTTAATGAACGAGGAACCTTCTCTAGATCAATTTTATTGTGTAATCTACTTTGTCAGAAAAATACATCACGTAAAGGAGATTATGCTGTTGCTCTTCTGACCTTCTGCCTTTAAGCTATGTTCCACGTTCTCACGAGGAGCTGTGTGCTCGGTGCATACCGTGGTTGTGGGGAGGAGGTGGGGAAATCCTCGTGGTCCATGGCTGAATGGGTTCTGTTCCCTGTTCTGCCATTAACCTCGAGCATGTCAAGTCACCTCAGTATGTCTGTGGGCTTGGTTTTGGAGCTGCAGATGACAATGCTGAATGACAGCTAACAATTAGTGTTTACTTTCCCATAGTCTTTTTCTCATGTGATTCTCTGGTCCCCTCAGCATGCAACAGGAGAAATGCATGCGCCTGCTAATGTACCTCACTCAACTCCTTCAGGAGTCATAATTTGCTATTTCCTACTTCAGAATTGCTCATTTAAATGTCAAGGACAGAGAATGTTATTTCAGACAGGAATGGTGTTAGAAAGCAAAGATGTTCTTTCCACATAAATCTTACCCCATATGAGTGGCAGGGAAAGAATACTTACCATTTAGAAAGTACTAAAAAGATGCAAGTATAAATCACAACCTAACATTTTTTAAAACATTTTGAGTAAATTTTGACATCTTTTCTGTAGGCGTAAATTGCAAAAAACCTTCTAAAACTTCTATTGTATGTTGAAAGTATCTCTTCCCAATATTTTAATGAGGTTAGTATACAAAATCAAATTAAGGAAGAGTCAGATTTACTTCGTTGAAATAATACCAGGTTTGTATGATACAAACAGATTTTCCTCCAATCAAAAAGTAAGTTTATTATTTGGAAATGTAACCAGGAATACCAGTTTCATTCCACCAACTAACAGGCTAAGTAACTAACTAAAATTTTAGCAACGTTGCACCTGCAGCAGTAGTAGGACAGAGACAGGGCTGTAGAATTTAGCAGAGCCGTATGTGAGACAGTTACCCTCTTCTTTTAATGCATTCAGATACGATCCTCGTTTCAACACCTGGATTCACCTGGCAAATATGAATCAGCGGCGCACTCACTTCAGCCTGAACGTGTTCAATGGCCTCCTTTTTGCAGTGGGCGGTCGCAACTCTGAGGGCTGCCTCTCCTCGGTGGAATGCTACGTGCCTGCAACTAACCAGTGGCAGCTGAAGGCACCCCTCGAGGTGCCCAGGTGCTGCCATGCCAGCGCGGTGGTGGATGGTCGGATCCTGGTCACAGGAGGTTACATTAATAACGCTTACTCTCGCTCGGTGTGCACGTACGACCCCAGCAAAGATAGCTGGCAGGATAGGTCCAGCCTCAGCACCCCAAGGGGGTGGCACTGCGCGGTGTCCCTTCTGGAGAGGGTCTACGTCATGGGTGGGTCTCAGCTGGGGGGGCGAGCCGAAAGGGTTGACGTGCTCCCGGTGGAGTGTTACAGTCCTTACACAGGGCAGTGGAGTTACGTGGCCCCACTTCAAACCGGAGTGAGTACGGCCGGCGCCTCCTCCCTTAATGGGAAAATTTACTTAGTGGGTGGCTGGAATGAAATAGAGAAAAAATATAAGAAGTGCATTCAGTGTTATAACCCAGATCTCAACGAATGGACAGAGGAAGATGAGCTGCCTGAGGCCACTGTGGGCGTATCCTGTTGTACCATATCCATGCCCAACACCAAGACAAGGGAGTCCAGGGCCAGCTCAGTCTCTTCTGTCCCAGTCAGTATTTAAATACGAGTCTAACCAGCAATAAGTAAAAATGTTTACCAGCACAGCAGTATAATTAACCCTTTAAGTAGCATTTTTGTGCCTAGATGGAAAAAAAATTGTTGGCTTTGCAACAGTTTTAACAGTGCAAATTGGCCAGTTTCCACGATCTTTAATACTGGTGGCGCGAAACAGTGTATTAGGGATAAGATTAATCTTATTAGCAGGAAGAGAGAATTAACCCATAACTGCAGAATTTCATTCTCTTCCTGACTCTGCCACTGACTTACTGTACTACCTGAGCCACATAATTTAATTTCTTTGTGCCTTGGTTTCCTTACCTGTAAAATAGAGAGAAACTTGCTTCAGAAGATTGTTGTGAGGCTTTTTTTAATACTGAGTTTTACATGCTTTCAGAGCCCCAAATGAAAGTCAAATATCACTAGTAATAACTCTCAACATACATCAGAAATGTGCCATGTCATCGTAAAAATGATCATCTTTGTTCTTTTCTTAGCATTTTCTATTATGATAAACAGAAGGGAAAAAAAAACAAAACCCCCAAAACATAGCACATAGCATGTGCAAACTTTCCTTTTGGGGGAGTGGTAGTCACAGAAAATTTCTCAAAGCATTTTCTCCTTCAGAATTATGAAAGAGATCCCTATATTCTGCCATGGAACCCTTTAATTCTCATATCTAATGCTGTGGCATGGCTTTCAAGACCTGAATCCACAAAATGCCTTAGCTCCTGTAAGCACTAAGAGCCAGCCCCAGGGGCTACCTTGGGTGCCAGACTGCTCTCCTGACCTCCAAGGAGCAGACCGCTGCCCCATCCTCCTCCTCGTGCCAGGGAGACTCTCCTCTCATTCCAGGTGGAAGGCATGAAGGCCAGTCAGTATGTCTGCTCCTGTTCCTCTTCCCATCTGTGTAGGAATGCACCGCTGGGTTCTCTGCTCATCTGAGAAGATCCTCGCCAATGCCAAGATCTAGGAGCTGCCACAGCGCGGGCAAAACCTGAGTTCATGCCAGGAGGCACCAAGGGCTAATGGTGTCTGAGCATGGAGAAGATGCACAGAGCGTCTCTCTTCCTCAGTATTATTCTGGCAAATAACCAGCAGAGTGAGGAACAAAGGTGCAATAAAGACTGCAGGATCTGCCTTTAAGAATAGGATATGTGTGTGGAAAACAGTGAATCATGGGAAAACTGGATGAAATCAAAGAGACTTTCCTTAATAGGAACAAAGAGATACCTCAACACCTTTCTTACCAGGTGTAGGCACAACATCACCCAGAGTAACCTTCTCCTGGGCATACTATTATGTATCTCCTTTTGAAGCCTTCATTACAGCCCTATTTATGGAGCTTTTATTCACGTTTTTCCAAAGGCTGGACTAATGCTGTGCCTGTTGAAGTCTGCAAAGTTTTCCCAGTGAGTAGAGTGAAGTCTTTGCTCAACCTAGGTTACCTTCCAAGAACTTTTCTTTCTAATTGCAGCATGCAGTGGGGGAATTAAGCATGAAACCTAATCCTGTTCCCTTAGCCAAAGGGATATGCAGCCCACAATGCCCCCATAGAATTTGATACCAGAGGACTGCTGTCAGCACAAAATGTCTATATCCTTCCGTTTGGGAAGGAAAGAAACAGTACAAGGAAATAAAATTATTTAATACAACCGAAAGGGCAGAAGTTCACACACCTTAACCAATTCATAGAAGCTTCACATGCAGTTTCCTCAGATTATCACTGACACCTCCAGGCCCCGGTGCCAATGAGAAGGCATGCTCTTAGCAGTGTTTATAAGGCAGCCAAATTCTTACCTCAGTTGCAAAAGGGGAACACTAAAATTGTCTGTAAGTGCAGACGTTGTTGAAGCAAGCATTTTCAGGACTCATGCTCTGCTCTTTGTAGCTTTGTTGCAGCTACATATTGAGCATCAGCATGAGCATGACACAGTATTAGAGATGAAGTAATTCACTCTGTCGGTTGGGATTAAACTCCATGCATGGTACTCGGTCCTGTTTTCTAGTTCTAACTTAGAGTTCAGGTCTGCATCTGGACTACACAATTTTAAATCCCAAATTCTATTTTTGAGTGCTGCATGTTATTAGAATGTAGTGCATTGCAATGACTTTTGGTCAGAGTAGCACTGTCATATAATTTTGATTAATTTAATTAGCATACAGTTATCCTTTATCCCATTTAAGTCAAATGAATAATAACTCAAATCCACAGTCATGGAGCAAAACATGGAATTGTGTAACAGAGTAAGATTACTTTGTTTTAAATATGAAAATGCTGTTCTTGCCTATTCCGGTCACCAAAAGCTTCTCATGGATGAGAGCAAAATTTCTCATTTCCCAAAGTCGTGACCATGTGTTCCATATGAAAGTATTTAGGAAGCTCTTTGAAAAATCCATCTGCTCCAATATTTTTCGTAAAATTTTAACACTATTAGATGAAGTTGCTTATCCATCAAGTCCAATGAAGACACAAATACACATGTCCAATTATAGCTGTGTACATACTTCAGTGATTTAGTGTTTCTAAGGTACCCATAAGATAGAATTTAGGAACTGAAGAAACAATTATTTAATTATTTTGGTCTCAGACAGACATTGGATGAAATTGTCATATGCAAGTGTCTCTTTTTCCCTTTAGGAATTCAGTTCCAAAATGCTACAAGTAGTCAGGCGTTGCTGCACGTTTTCTTCTTTGCGAGCCAACGTTTCCTAGACATCAACAACCATCTTCTGTTTTCGAGTAGAAAGTTATTTGTGAATGATGGGCTAAGTGCAATGAAACTAGTCTCTAGCTACTTAAAGGGTTAAAAACTTTGGGGGCCAAATCCTTTTCATCTTACTCACAAAAAAGTTCCATTGACTTCAGTGGAACTACTGAATAAGATGTACAGGATTTTGAACTCTTGGCCAAATTCTGGCAGAACAGTAGATAGAGATGCCTGCCAAAACTGTCACACCCAGAAGGAAGACTGCTTCTCAGCCTCCGCTGCCCTTGGCCACGACAAATCCACAAAGATATGTCCTAGGACGGGAGCCAAGTACCACTGGCCATGTGTTCCTTCTGTAGCACAAGTTAGGTACCTACTTCAGGCCAAAAAGTCTTAGGTAGATTAACGAACGGTATTGTTAGCAGTATAGCACTTCAGGGTGGCTTTATATTATTTCCTCTAAACATCTGTTTGGGCTTCAACTGCACATTGAGCCAGGATTTGGCCCTTAATATATGACAATATCAGCTGGACTTAATATTGATCATACCAATGTACTGAGCTACTTGTGACACTTTATGTACAATCTTGTTTTGTTAGAACTGTGAAAAATGGCGTGTATGTTGTGTTTTATGGGACGGTGTTCTTTCATTGTCCAGTACCGTATTTTCAGTCTCCAAATGTTTAATAACAACATCTCAGTTGAACTTGCAATATTGTGTATCCCTAAAAGAAATTTTATAACGTAGTTTAGGTAGTACTGTATGTGGTAATATTAAGTAGAGCAGAGGGCTTCCAACTGTATGTGATGCAGATTGTTAAAACACTACAGGGATCTTCTTTAATGCTATACTAATAGTAAAAAAAAAAAAAAAAGAAGTTATATATATATATGCTGTTATCTTCAAAATTCCTTATGCCCATGCATTTTATAGTTGACAACATCTGTGCTTCCAAGGAATTCAAATCTGAAAATAAGCTTTCTTCAGTCTGTGAGTGAAACAGTTTGATAATGTTTTGTTTTCTTGTTTATTCATGCTTGTGTAGGTGCATGGGAGAGTGTGTTACAAGGTTGTGAGGGAGGAACTTATTGTTGGAAAGTTATGCTGAAAGGAAGATGTTGTGCTTAGTTCTTAATCAAGATGAGATCATGATCATTTAATCTCTTCCTGAAGTTAAGCCGCAAGATCATCTGTGGATCGGTCAAGAGTCCAGTAAGCTTAAGTGCCAACTTCTAGCTGGTCAAAGAGGAAAGCAGACAAAATTAGCATCAACCAAAGCTATGAGGTGTTGAAAAGTGCTTTGTGTTGAGATTTTTAAGCGGCAGTTCTTGCAGGAAAAAGTACATGATGAATGAAATGACTGACTAAGACCGTGCTTTATATTATTCTGAAACCTAGATTAGTTGATCTTACAGTTTTAACTCTCTCCAAACCCATGCTGGGTTTAGGGGCAGTTTTTCGCTAGTAGCAGCTGGGTTTGGTAATTCTAGTTGCAAACCCAGCAGTCACACAAATAGTTGTATGCACATATATACCTTGTTGAATTCTGTGGGACTTCTCCTATATACAGTTATTCTTATGGGTTTATATTTGGAAAATTAAAATACAAGAAGTAAATCGATGGGTAAGCAAACATCAATGTCTAATGAAAGCCAACATGAAGGTATTAGCCTGATCCTCAATATCACCATTCAACAACCCACTTACCATGCAGGCACATTAAATTTTTTTGAGACTAGATTTCCCCATAAGGATTGTTTCCTTGGGGACAGCTGCTCAATGAAATCCTATGTATGCTCCAAGGGTTTCTGTGCAACACGCAGGATGGGAGATGCAAGAGGCTCCAGATAGTAGACAGGGGATGATGGAGCCCATTAGAACAGTCAGTAGAATAAGATTTTGTCCCCAGTTCCCAAGGATGTTTGAGAAATATATGCTGGAAGAAGCACCTACTTCAACATATACCTTTCCATAAGCAGCTTTGCTTATGTTCTGTAACTGAGATAGGCCAGCCTTTCTTATGAAAAGCAAGGCTCAATTTTCAATTGCCTGTGACTTGAATTCTCCGTTGAATTGAATTCTCAATCCATTTTAAGATGGGTTTACCCAAGCTGGGACATCTTTTTCAAAGGCTGAATCCACCTGCTTGGAGAATGCAGTTGAAGCCAATAGTCCTATTATAGCCTCTTGACCTTTTTGCAATGAACCTTCTCATCCTTTTGTTAAGACCTACTTTGTATAAGTAATCAAAAACATTGTAATGCACAGATTTATACTTTGACTCCTCCATGCAAAAGGAGGATCCCTTGTCCCTTTTATTTTCTTTTTTCTTATCCATAACTGAGTGACTCACTGGGCACCAAAGAAGATGCACAGATGTGAATAGTATGTAAAAAGCTCATCTGTGAATCTAATTGAAAAAATCTCATCGCTGGTGGCCACAATAAAGAAAAGGACACATTCTGGAATGCCTGCTTGAAAAAAGGGGTGAAAAATGAGTTGCTGGTGCTAATTTACAAGTGTGACGCTGCTCAGAGCTCTGTTCCCAGAAGTTCCCTAAAGAATAAAGGAAAATACATACAATTCTATATAGCTTGTGTGAGCGATTCAGTTAATGCCAGATGAGTTTTGCAATGCAAAAGACTAGTATGTGTTCATTGTTATCTCAATGAAAACTAAATTTTCAATAAAAATATAGGCAATTAGTAAACTTATGAGGAATACATAGTCAATTTCTGTTGGCAAGAATGGGAACACACACATTTATATACACTGGATGTTACACTATTTGCTGCCTTGGCAGTTTTTGTCAACAAGAAAAGTTAAAAATATAACTTATTTGTGTAAAGCATTTCCCTGGCTTGTAAGTGTTAGACATATTGCTTATACAGATAGGTTTTCTAATTATACACTTTAAGGATGGACTGTGATAACACAAGGGAACATATTTCAACAGAAAAAAAAAATCTGTAAGTGTAATGTGAGAATGTTGCTACTTAAAAATTAAAATTTGTAGTGCAGCAGTTGTTAAGAGGAATAACAGCATGTTGGTATTTTTCATTGTATGCTTTAAATAAAACTGTCGACACACGACACAAACAAATTATTCTTATTGTAAAATCAGTTGGAAACTGTGAGACTCTCTGACAAATGCCTGGTTGCAGTTGAAAAATGCTTTGTTTTCTGAGCCCTGTGCTGATCCTTGCTTTCATATCAGCCAACTGCAATGTTTGTTACACGCAGGCTGTCAAACACCTTCACAATAAGCTACACAGTGTGACACTGGAGCCACTTTTATCTTTTTCATTTTATTACAAGGACAACAACTCGCTTTTTAACAATGAATTTCACAGTCATTTCTTGTAATCAAAATGCCTAACAAGAAATGATGATAAATCAGATGTCTGATTAGCAATTGAACATGTTTTCATTTGGATTGTATAAGTAACAGTATTGGAAATAAAAACATCTAAATTTTAAGGAAAAAAAATTAGTCCAAATTCTGAAGAGCAATTACATTTTTCCACAGGTGAGAGGCTTTGGGGTGCCAAAAAGCATTGCCTGTGTTTTGACACCAAGGGCTTGGTTCACAGTGTGATTTGGTATTTGGGAAATGTCACAACCCGAAAGGTTACAGTTGTGGTTTAAGCCCAGCCAGTAACAAAGCACCATGAAGCCGCTCACTCTCACTCACTCCTTCCCCCCTGGCCATGGTGGGATGGGGAGAAAACATAAAGGCAGGCTCATGGGTCGAGACAAGGACAGGGAGGGATCACTCACCACTTATGGTCACGGGCAAAAGACACCCTCAGCTTGGGGAAAAACCAAAATCAATTTACTACCAATCAAACCAAAATAAGGATACTGAGAAGTAAAACCAAACCTTAGCACTCCTTCCCCCACCCCTCCCTCCTTCCCAGCTCAACCCCATTGCCAGTTTTCTCTCCCTCCTCCCCCCCAGCAGCACAGGGGGACGGGGAATGGGGGTTGGGGTCGGTT
>JAVJGG010000017.1:4297058-4307565 GCA_035590195.1 Aviceda cuculoides
CCCTGAGGAGGAAGGAGCGGCAGAGACAAGGTGTGAGGAACTGACCCCAACCCCCATTCCCCGTCCTCCTGCGCTGCTGGGGGGGAGGAGGGAGAGAAAACCAGGAGTGGGGTTAAGGCAGGAAGGAGGGAGGGGTGGGGGAGATGGTGTTCTAAGGTTTGGTCATAATTCTCATTATCCTTGTTTTGATTTAATTGGTAGTAAATTAAATTGATTTTGTTTCTTCCCCAAGCTCAGTATGTCTTTGCCTGTGACCATAAGTGGTGAGTGATCCCTCCCTGTCCTTCTCTCGACCCACGAGCCTTTCTTTATATTTTCTCCTCATCCCACCAGGGCTGAAGGAGTGAGCGAGCGGCTTCATAGTGCTTTGTTACCAGCTGGGCTTAAACCATGACAGAAACAAATGTGGTGACACCACCAAAACCCCTGCAGCCCATGGTCCATGGCTACTTCCAACAGCGGTGTTTACACAGTGTGTGGGAGCAGTGGTGAGACAGCAGCCAGCAGAGCTGCTCCCTCACACAACACGCTTTCTCACAGGGAGAAAGCAGAGCTATTGAGCTCATATTCCACCCATTCTTCAGCACCTGAAACTCTACTCAGGAATACAAGCTGCCAGAGAAAGATACAAGTGGGACGTAAAATTATTTGAATACCTGAACTACTCAATGGAAGGTCAATGTTTCCTTTTTTGACATAGTTGGTCTATTTGCAAACTGGCATTTCAGCTTCACTAGTATTTGCTGAGCTAGCTAACAGCGTGTTTTACTCTTGAGATGCCTGGAACATGCTTAGGCTTATTAATAAGTTTAATCTTCTGTTACATATAGTAATAAACAGGTTTCTAGTTGGGATTTTAAGAACTATTTCATGATTTAGTTAAAGCCTTTCCCCTGGTGGAGTGCCACAGAATTATACAGCTCTTATGAAAAGGAAGATTAGAGCAGACTGGTGGAACTGGAGTCATGAGAAATTTGAGAAGAACAAAGGTTTCTCATGGGATGATCCATACATGCATACACTAAAAGGGAGGTTATAAGGTACCATAATTTCTGTATCAAAGTCCAAGAAGAAAATAACTAGCATTAGACCAAATTATTTTGAACATGGAGTCTTTCGGCTGTATGTGCTGTTCTTCCTTCTAGCTCTGCTGCTATACAGCTAGAACAGCCTTTGCTGAGCGAACCTTGCAGCCTTCTCTGCCCCTATGCACCTTGCAAGGATCCATGCAGGGCACAAACCCCGCCAGCAATGCTGTCTTGGTGTTGCTACTCTACGACCCTAGTTTTGGAAAGAACCAGCTGGCTGTGGCTAATCCCATGGGCAAAACGTGAGAATCCTGGTGTCAGCAGCACAGAGTGTGGGTGCGCTGGGGGTTTGGCAGGCGGACGGTTGCTTTTTTACACAACTGTGCAAAGTACAGTTCTCGTGATAAAACATTACAGTACATTACAGGTTTATGTGGGACAAGGGTTACATTTCCCCTAGTCTTATCTTGGTGCCTGATGCATTCTTTGGCAGAAATGGGGATTTGGACAAAGATTAAAGAAGATATGGATATGAAAAACTGGGTTACCACAAGGAGGCTGTATTACTGTTACTGGCAGTATTAGCAAGGGTTAGAAATGTGAGGCATATAATCATTTACAGGCACAGGAGAGAAACTAGGCAGTTATTTTCTATAAACCTCAAATACTAGAACAATGGAGCCTTGGGGGATTTAGTAATGCGAACCATGGTTTGGGTTCCAACTCTTACCTCACCTGCTCAGCTTTAACTATTTCTTCATACTTTTTAGGTAAAAATCTTCCTGAATGCCACACAAAAGCCATTTATATATTACAGAGCCTGAGCTGAAACAGGGTATATAAACAACAGAAACTTGTACCTTCCACAAAGCAAGGTTATAAACACAGGCTCGATTATATAGAGGTGTAGCACTATTTTAAAAGCTGTTTGCATATCTTTATTATTTTATGATCATAGCCTTAGTATCAGCTGTTGAATGGCCAGGAGAATATGGCTTGTCAACCCTCCCAAAGGAACCAGTCTGAGAAGGGGTGAGGACACAGTACACACTTCATCTACCCGCTCCTCCAACCTTCTGCCCAGGGAGATCAGCAGGTTACCAGCGCTCTCTGAGTCTCATGTCAGGGGTTTGCAGGGAATATACAGGTTTGAACAACAGGGTCCTCAGTAGTCCTGACCTTTTCGACAGTCCTCTTTTTGACCCGGTGCTCTCCCCTGCACTTCCCAGTCACTGGTGCTTCTGTCTTAAGCTCCTTTCTGAGTTACAGCCCACCAAGGACGCAGTTTCATGAGTGCTTCAAGGCTGGCATAGGCCAGGGATGTCACTAACCAGTTCCTGGCTCCTGTTAGCTACGCAGATGCAAGCAGAGGGGACGGGAGAGAGCAGGATGAGAAACCCTGTCTGCAGAACCAATGCCCAATTCACTGCCTGGGGGTCCCTGCTGGAAGGGGCACGGCGCAGAGGGAAGCTGTGTGCCCGGCCTCCGAGTGCTCTGCGGTCCGCAGGCTGCCTCTCCTCGCAGGCAGGCTCATCACCCTCCACTGCCGGCATCCACGGCAGGCTGTCACTACTCCTTCTTATACAGTAATTTTGTGGCAGACCTTACGGGAGACCGAGGCTTTTACTGTAAGATAACTGGATCAACCCCTGGAGCTATGCCCTACAGTTAAGGTAAACAGTAATTATTCTAGGTACTTAAATGAAGCATCCTGGATCCCACCCAAAGCAGCTTGACATCTCTGCTCCCCAGCTTGTCTGCCTGTATACTAGACCACTTGCCAGTTCCTTAGAGGTGCTGTAAATAACAAGATAATAAAAAGTGCTATAACTCTAAGTACTAGGCCAACTTCTAAAATTGTATCAATTAGTCCACTTAGAGAAGTTTCAGAAGAGGCATTTTCAGTATGTTCTGTTTGACTTCTCTTTGAAATGGAGTCTCCAAAATATTTCTAACTTCCCCCTGGAAGAGAGACCCTGAGAGGTACTTGTCTGGTGGAAACACCTGGGAGGTACGAATGGTGATAACAGTTACCTACAAAGAGTATGTTATAGCAAATACTTTCTTTCTCAGTGTTCTCCTTTCTCAAGGCTTCTTCTTACTATTTTGATTTGGCACTCATCTCTATCTAAACCCTTTAGAAAATCACCAAACAACCAGTTTCATCACAGAGACAAGGAGAATGCATTTCCAATAATTTTCAAGTTTTCAATAGACCTTTATATTTCCATATAAAGTAGATTATACACAATATACACAATAATATGAAGTAGATGAGATGAAAATACTTTGTAATTAAAGATTTGGAGGTAAACTTGCAACTGAGGAGGGCATAACTGATCTCTGGAGACTATTCAGTGTGTGATTACTAGGGGACTATTTTCTCCACTCCCGCTACTTAACATATCTTTTTTTTTCACTATATTACTGAAAAAAATACTTTGGTGTAATATCATGTCTGCAAATAGATTAGTCTCTACTAGCTATCAAGAGCCAGAGGAACTAAGGTATGGTGCTCAAGAGAAGTTTGAGATTGCTTTTCAACAGTTTTATAATGGCCATTGCTAAGTAGTACTCTTATATAAAAGCCTGTAAGTTATTATTTTTCTTGCCATGTGAAGAGTGGGTTAGTCTTTAAGGAAAATGATGTCCTGATTATTAGAAAAATACCAAAGGGTATTTGCTGACTGCTTCAGTCTTTCTAATTAGATGCAATTCTTGAGACTAAGTTACCATCTGGGACTTAGTACTTTGGATAAAAACCAATAGAAGAAAACTTATATGTAATCTTTTTGTGACCGTCTCTGCTTCAAATTGACAAAAAGATTAAGTAGTCAAATCGGATTGGTTTTTGAGACTCTGGACTTACTTAGGGGCTTAGAAAGCTCTCACCATAGTTGTTGAAAAACTCTTAGCTTATCAAATCCTACTCTGCTATCTCATTTTCTTCCTGAAGGTTAGGTTGTTTCCTGCTGCTGTTTCATCTAAGGTACAAACACCTGTATGTATGGCCATTTAAAACGCAAGAGGATTATTCCTGTTTGCTTCATTGTTACACGACCAAAAGCCTACAGAATGAGCGATCTTGTAAATATTGACTACTCCCACCAGGAATCAATCCACCATAACTTATACTGCAGTAACAATATTGAATGATGAAAGGGGACAGAACTGCAACACACAAAAGGCTGCCAGACAATGAACAAATACACAAAGGCGGGGGGAAACAGATCCTGTCATGGGAAATTTGTGATATTTCCAGCTTTGCAGATTTAATACTGGGGCAGTTTAGTGTCTTAAGTTGGAGCTCACCTGAATATATGTGGGTACACCTCTCAGGTGTCTCCTTTCTCTGGCAGGGAGACTTCACTACATAAGGACACATAAAACTGCTCCCAGGATGGGAAAATCTTGTGGCTCTAGGTTGCTGCCTGGCAGAGGAACGTGCCTCCAAGTGGCACCCCTGAGCCCAGACCACCTGCCATGGCCCACCCCAAGGCAGGAGCACAGCCTGGTGCTATGGCTCCTCTGCCCCTCGGTGGCCTGGCACAGCAGCTCACTGGCTCTGCTTTTATTGCCTGGTCTGGAAAACACTTGGGGGTGAAAACTGGTGTTAAAACCAAGGTAAGAGCTGCTACTAATGCATCTTACTTCAGAATTCTGCTTTTTTTTTTACCCTATGGATCAGTACTTTATTCTTAGCTGCTAAACTTCTCTCTATAAAAAAAATATGCTACAGTTTGTGTATGGCAAGAAAAAGATGAGGAAGTTACTAAAGAGAAAAATATGATTTATTTATTCTGCTTTTCAACTAACTTTTGAATGCTCCAACTAATATTCAACTAGAATTTGGGGGTTTGTGAGTTGTTTTCAGGAGAAGTTGATCGTGGAGTTAGGACTTCTTGGTGTATCCTCTTTCAGTGCAAGAAAAGTGCACAGACCGACATTCCTGCCTGTGGTGGGAATCCAAGTAATCAAGGGATTCAGTCACTTTATTAGGCCACACACATGTCCAAAGTGAGTCCTTTGTAAAGCTTAGCCATCAACAGAGTCTTTGGAAGGACTTAGCACACAGCCCCTGTGTCGGGTCATGCCTCTGTTGTTTCTCCTTATGCCTAAAAAGGAATTTTCTGCTTCTGATACTTATGATGAATGAAATGATGTGTTAAAGAAAACAACTTGGCATGCAGAGAGCTTGAGAAGGTAGTCGGTCTTCTACTTTGTTATTGAGCACCTGGCATCCTTTTATTTTATATTACAGTTTTTATCTAAGAAAAAAACATCTAGGTCAGCCTGTGGAAAAGAACATAAAGGTAATCCTATAATATACACTCTCCAATTTAGAAGATGCTGGAAAGAAGATAAACTGGGAAATAAATTGGAAGTTCTTAATTTCTTTGGAAGTACTTTGTATCTTGTGGGCATCACCAAAGAAGAGCCTCTTTAGGAGAGATTAGGACACAGTGACAGGTAAATTAGTAGGGGAGGGCATCTCCAAGGGAACAGGTAGTGGCAGGAGAAAAGGTGAACAGGATGCAATGGGCGTCAGTCACCACTACTACTCTGAGAGACCGCAGCTCAGCAGTTTGCACACAGAGTAACTCACACACTACAACCTCTGCTATTACCACCAGCAGCGTTCATGACATGATTAGATATGCTGGACTCAGTCAAGGTACCATAATCATGTATTGTGCACAGTCACTGCAAAAGAATATGTGGGCTACTAAGAAACTAGAAATTCAAGTTCTTTGCAAAAGGAACATGCTGGTACAGACCAAAGTGATGAAAAAATATGATGATTTTCACTTTTGACATAAAAAACTCCAGCCCTCAAAACCAATTGTATAAATGAGAAATCCCACAAAAAAAACTAGAAATGCACCACTCAGACTCATGACAGAACTTAATCGTACTACAGTCATTTTCACATATCAGGTGACTGTAAGAAAAAGAAGTTTTAAAGCAATACTGAGAAGTCACAACAGTGTCTTTCATACACTAATTCAGAATTTAGCTTGGAGAGGAATCAGCATTATAACTTTGACTGGAATAAGTCTCTGTTAGTCATCTTCCTCACTGCAGAGCAGGTAGACCTTCACTTGAAGATCCTTCAGAAGATCCTTCACTTGAATCTTTTCAGTGCCAGTACTCCCCTCTCCCCCCAAAGAGATTATTTAATCCAAGTTGCTAGTCGGCAAGACTTTCTGCATCAAGAAATAATTGTCTGAGCACAAATCTCTCCAGTTCCTCAGGAAATGCCTGGAGGCCTCCTCGCTCAAAAGGAAGCAGTTATCACATCTCCTGCTCCAGAGTCAATTACACTGGACAGAGGTGGACATCATAAATTATAGACCTGGAAGCATAAAAATTTGATCAAAAAAAAAGACAATGATCTTTTTTTCTATCAAACATACCATTCCAAAACTTGGAAAGTGGATTCTTCTATCTGAAGGCTTTTCATTTTATTCAGAGAATAACACAATATTCAGCATTGTCAGCTTGACAATCACCTTAAACAATGCCGCTTTAAAAATTTTCACAGATGATTCATGAAGAAAAACAAACAAACCTTTCTTTCTTCCTTGTAATAACAGCCTCATCACAAGACATCTACTTTTTACTTCTAATGACAGCCAGTAAAAGAAAGGATTCTGTAGGTGTGGTCTCACCCATGAGTCTACACATCTTTCATCTCTCCCAGTGGGCATATTCTCAAAGTGCCAAGATACTCTATTTAGATTTAGTGGTAGCTGATTTGAGTAGCTTTGCAGATACACAAAAGATGAAGTGGATTATCGGAGGAAGGCAGGAACATGTGAACCTTAAGGGCAGCTCCTCACCGTTGCAGGTGCCATGTCATATATTCTCCTCCCACCAACATACTGTCTCCAACTTAGAAGTACATGGGCCTTTTCCCTCGACTGTTCCAACTGTAAAACACTTCCAGATCCTTACTGATCTTCATCTAAATTCTAACAGCTGATGGCCTTCTAATGGTTTTCAAGGCAAGGATCAGTAAGATCTCCTGTGATTTTGTAACTTCAGTACATCTTTACTTCTTAAAATATTTTTGTTTCCTAGGACAGACATTTGTGGGTGTCATCATGCTGCATCAACACTATCGTAAACAAATTACTGAATCTCACCTGGAAACAATTGTTCTATCTCTGTAAAAAATGTTTCCTTTTTACAACTTGATGCAGACAATTTGTGTTCCTTTTCATACAAGGCAAGGCTTCTCCATTAAGTTTCTGTTTTAAAATGGAGCAGGGAGGAAAACAAAAAAAGAAAAGCTAGTATTTGATTAACCGGACATACAATTTAATTAGAGCAATTGTTCTAATTGCTTCAACTGAACACAAAGTTAAAAAACAAACAAAACCAACAAGAAAACCACAACAGATTGAAAATGTCCTAAAGTCACACTCCCTGGTCACATTTCCCAAATAAATGCTAATTTGCTTTGTGATTGGTGGATACTGCTTCAGGAACGGGGAATAGTCCCTACCTGGGACTGAAAAGCAGCTATTCAACAGATAAAGAAATAATAAAGTGGCCTAGTTATAAAACAGATCTTGTTGCAGCAAACAGAGGTTTCAAAGGGAATTTGGATGGAGTCTACTCTTAGTAAAGTTCCATGTTGCTAAGTTTAGGCAAAAGATGTTTTTGGGGAGGAGATATTTCTTCTCCACAAAATGCTTTTCTAGCAAACACTTCTTTTTTTTCCAAGTTGAATCCAGAAGACTTTCCTTTGGACTGTCCAGAGAAACTAGTCAAGTCTTGGTGCTGGGGATATTGGTACAGAGCTAAACTAATAACATCATCCAAAGTACTGCCTGTGTGTTTAAAAAAAGCTTTTTTTTCATCTTACGTGTACTGGAAGTAATTATACATGATACTAAGTGTACTGGAAATAATTATACAATATTACGCATGTAGGCAGATATTATACAATGGTGGTTTGTCTTGAAATCATACTTCGTGTGATGTGCAAATGAATGCTTCTGCATGTGATGCTCTCAGCCTCAGAATGGTTTATACTCCTCCTCCGTGCAACAGTCCCCTGCAAAGGAAAAAGACTATAGATAGCCCTGCACTGTCAGAACACATACACTGGAATTGAAGGAAAAAAGGCTTCAACTGAAGATGGTAAACACCTCATAAACAGAGCTGACCTGTCACACTGTTATGCTTAAGATTACAACGTGAGAGAACAGAGTTTACATTTTTATCAGTTTTACTGGTGCAGAAGGGAAATATCTTGGATTTCTATTATAAACAATATACTAGCTCTGTAGTTGATAAGCCTAAGCACACAGGACTGGAAATAGAGCAGATAATGGCACTGAAATAACACAAAAATTAGCTGAGTTTAAACGTGGAGAAAGACACTGAAAATGTGCTCTTGAATTTCAGGTCAAAGAGTAGCATTAGTGGTCAGCTGAAGGGTATGGACTGAGTAATAGCAGCCTGCATTATAATAAAGGTGATCTTAGTTTGGAAATTTCGTGTATGTTGCTGGAAATGTTTACAGTCTATCATGCACAGCAGCACACTCAAAGCAGCTGGGATCATACCAAATACCCAATTCTTTCAAAGATGTCTCTCAGCAACACAGTGGTCTCACTATCAGCCAAGTGAACTGGGAGCATGGATCCAAAATAGCCCAGACAGGTTTGCCCAGATTCATAAGATGACAATGTTAGGTTTGCTCTGATATAATAACATTTGCTCCAAAACCAGGCTTGGCTACCCCAAGACAAGGAAAGGGGCTAACACAGCTGGCAAAAAAGCCATTAGGTGCTACTTGGCCACATTTGTCACCTCTGGGCCTCCTCAGATGCTCCAGCTTGAACTGAAAGCTGCGGAAAACCTGAGGCTGGGTGGCACCATTGTGGCACCAATGTTGAATCTTGATCTTTTGCTGCAACTGTCCTCAAACATGCAGGGCAGTACACAAAGTCTCTTTGTCCTCTCAGATCTGAAATAAAGTACAACTTGGCTTTCGCGTGAGGGATATGCCTCATCAGACTTCTGTTGCCAAGCATGAGATTTTTTGACCTCCTGATTTTTCAAAAATTAAAAAGGCTGTGGGATGTTTTTAACTAAAAGAAAGGATTGTTTTCTTCTCCCCCAAACTAACCCGATAGGCCTTCACCAGATCCACAACAGTACCAACAGCAGCACTGTTTTCAATTAGATCAGCCATTACAATTTCAGCAAAAATAATGAGTTTTAAAAAAGCCATGAGCCCCTAAAACCAGCACATTATAAATTAAATGTTTGTAATTTTAACGGTCACTGCTTGTTCTTGTTCTGTCAATGCTGCCCTTTGTGTACAAACTTAGGCCATTAAAAAAATAATCAAGATATAAAACATTTTAAATGGTTTTACTTTAATATTTGATATTTTCCACTAATGCATTTTAGATTTATTATTCTACTGTGTTGGGAGCTTGTCCTATTCTTGTGGCACCCCATATCCTGGAAGAAAGACAATTAGGCAGTTCTTGTCAGTAGAGTAATTCAGTTAATTAAATATCTAATAATATAGTCTATCCATTAGTGGGCTATACCACAATTCAAATATTCTGCTAATTCTCAAACTCTTAGCTATGGAATCCTACTGGATACCAGCCATGCTTGTCCCTGAGGACTACAAAGAAAAGCTCTGTGAATGTAACGAAAATGAGGGTCCAGGCATAATGAATTTCAGCTTCTCAGAAGTGAAAGCCTTTCTCTTTATGTTAATGGACTGTTCCTTATTTTTGTCTCTTCATTTAGAAAATACTTCAAGTAGCACCAATAGACCTTCCTTCTACTTTCTATCAAATGTAAAATACACACCGTGACATGCCCCTGGTTCCTGAGGTGAATGCTGTTCCGATCTCCTCCAGGACAATTCCCTGGTAATTAACTCATTGTTAACGTCTTCGTTAGCTGGGCCTTTCCTCAGGATGTGGGCTCCACAGCCCGAGCAGACACATCTCTGGGAGATGAGATGTATCTCTCCGGAGACTCACTCCACCCACTCGAAGCATCTACAGGCACCCAATTTTTCTGAGGTGTGTGCTCCGATCTATAATAAATACACAACTGCTTTCAGTCCACCGTCCGCCTTTTAGGACGTTTATTTAGGCACTTTTAGTCACCCAAGGGTCCCTTTCCACCGGGAACACCAGCCAGGCCAGACCACCAGACACTCCCTCCTGCCCCGGCCGACCCGGGGCGCGGTGAGGGCTGGACTCGGGACCGAGGAGATCGCTTTCCCGCCGCCATTTCAGCAGGCCTTCCGCAGGGAAGGAAGCCTTCCCCCCCTCGCCGCGTTTGGGGCGCGCTCCCGGAAGGTAACGGGGCAGCTGCGCTCGCACACGCCGCAGAGCCCCGCTGTCCCCGCCATTCGCTTTTCCTTCCCGGCCCGCTCCCGCGGACGCCGCCGGCGCTGAGAGGAAGCCGTCGCCACAGGCCCCGCCCCC
>JAVJGG010000017.1:4325935-4348045 GCA_035590195.1 Aviceda cuculoides
CAGATGACTCTTAAACTTACAATGGAGGTTCCCAAGGGGAGGGTTGTATTCTGATTTACTTGCATATCCCTCAGCATTTTACACCTAATAGCTGTAATTTTTCTTTGCTTATTATGTTTCTCTGTCCAATGATAGAGTAGTGTTTTTAACAAAAAAAAAGCAAAAAAAAAAAAAGAAAAAAAAAAAAAGGTATGTTTTAACCACCCCAGAAGCTGGTTGTTAGCACGTGCTGACCTTTTAACAGCAACTGTTTTAAAACCTCTTCTGGCAATTCCATATGTGTAGGTAGTAATCTTGAAAAGTGCTTCAGAAATACTCATGGTAGATGCAACCTTTTAAAAAATCTCTTTTTACTCCTTTGTCTACTGGAATTCTAGTCTCTGATCATCTGACCGTTTTAAAAATCACAGTCTGTTTTCATTACAGCATGGATCTCATTGTTGTGTTACATAGGTTAGGGTGTCCTGGGTTTACGCTGCCGGAATATAAGCCAACACCAGTAGAAGAAGGAGCTTCAAAATCCCTTTTTTTTCCAGATGAAGCCATCAATAAACATCCTAGATTTAGGTAAGGGTGTTCGGGGAGTGTGAATGAGAAGCTGAATATTTTTCTGTGCCTAAATATCATAGGTATACCTGCAACTTCTTTACATTATTGGAATAGAGAGCTACGTGGCTAGTTGCTGCAGATATCACAAGGACTGGGACAGAGATGATTGTGATGACGTGTATTTTCTGTCAAAGTGACTTAAGAAAGTAAACCGTTAAGTTCAGGTAACTTTATATAGTAGTTCACACCATTATGTGGGAAAAGGTGTTGCATATGCTACTGCAAAATTGTTTCCAGTTTGAAATCCCATGGCTAACCACTTCATCACAGTTAATTCAGCTCTCACTCAGGTATGTCACAGCAACATCTCAGTGTACTTGGTAACTTGCCTTAGTTGCTCTGAAATGGAGCATGGTGTCAAACTACTTGTATAGTCTGAGAGCGGTTTTCATTGTAAGGAGAGATATAGGAGAATGAAAATCATTCTGTTTAAAAACTAGGCATACCTTTTTGCTTGCCCTTCTGTTCTTCAGGTCAGTAGCTTTTTACTTCTGCCTATTCTATTAGCATAGTACTGTGAAGTCCATCAAAATAAGACTGACTTCAGTGAATTAAAATTCAGTGTTGTATCTGTTACAGTCTATCTTAAACTAGGAAAAGAAGCGTCCTGAAGGAAAATGCTTAAAATAAATAGAAAGTTGACATTCTGAAACCCTGAGAGTTGCTAAGAAACTGCAAAAACATTTGCATAAAGAGAAACTTTCAGATATTTCAGCAAACTTTTTTTTGTTGTAGTACACTGACCAGAAACATTCGGCACCGAAGAGGAGAGAAGGTTGTGATAAATGTACCAAGTGAGTAAATTCAATCTATCTTTTTGCTTTTCAAAACAATTATTCAATCTAATGCTCTGGGTTACTGAGTACCTGCATTTTTCATGCAGTATTTAAAGATAAGAATACGCCGTCACCATTTATCGAAACGTTTCCTAATGATGATGGAGAAGCAGCAAAGGCAGCTAAGCCAGACTATATATACATGGATGCTATGGGGTTTGGAATGGGAAACTGCTGTCTTCAGGTAAAATCCATCTGCTTTCAAGATGTTACTGAATGTTGTCTTCCCTTTTTAAGACTTGCCTTATGTCTAATTTCTCTAGCTTAATTCAACTAATGCATTTTCAGAGTGGCAAAAGGGGGAATAAACCAACAAATTTAATTGTATACCTAGTAATCTAGCCTTAAAATCTAGGTTTGTTTGCATTATGTTTATTTGCTACTAGCATTCAGATGTGATTGGATGCCTTGCTGAAAGGGTTTCTTGAACTGATTAAACCCATTTTGATGAAGCACCTGCTCCTGGAACTGCAGCACTTTTCAAGTGTGAAAGATCATCTTCCACTGTGGTGGTCTTTCAGGCATGACCAAAGGACACTGTGGGAAGGGAAACTGAGCTGTCTTGTAGGAATGTGTGGGGGTTTTTTGGTAATTCATTTTGGTTTTTTTCCCTCTTCCCCATTCTTAGAACAGCAAAAGCAAGGAGTGACAAGAAGTCATTGGAATATCTTTAAAAATAAGTAGCTTTCTCCTTCTGTATAGCTTTATTTACAAACAGCATGAACTCCTGTATAATATTTCTCATTCTTAAATGTTTTTAGCTATCTGCTAAGAAGTATTCTCACTGCTTGTACCATGAACTTACCAAATCCACATGGGTAGCTGTCTTCTGTTACTGCGTACTGGGACACATTTTTGGTTCCATTTTCTCCCATTAACACATGCCCACTTTTTATTGTTTTCATTGACTTGCCTGAGTTACTACTATCTTACAGTATCCTCTGTTTAAATTCAGGAGCTGTATCTTGGGAGTGCTTTAATCCTTTAAATATCTGTTTGTTTTAAAAGTTTCTCTATCGTAGTAACCTGATGCTAGGGGCTGATGCCTTAAGCAGTAGCGATGTATTTAACTGTTGATAAAGTCTGCCTGTTGCCACCACCGTCTTGGAAGCAGAGCTAGGAAGAGGCTAGTTAGTGTTAAGGCTCTAGGGGATTAAAGCAAATTCTCCAAGCTGCTGTTTCATGGCACTGGCAGAAATGACCCCATTCAAAGCATTTGCTTTCCAGAAACTGCAAAAGCCCTTGTCACTAAGGGTAAACTAGGGAGGATCTGATGGAAGCAGTAAAGTGTACATAATACTGTGTGGTTTTTACAAGGTGTTAAGTTTGATGTGGTCTGTTTTGTACCATCTCTTTCTTATTTAAGACCAATAAAAGAAATACAGCCTTACCATTCAGTCTTTGTATGAACTTGTTTAAAAATACATTAAATTCCTTTTTACAGAATACCATTTTACTATTCCCCGTTCTTGTAATCAGGGGTCAAATTCAAATTTGGTAGTCTTGTTATCATCAAAGGGAGAATGAAAACAAGGCTGGTAGGTGCTATAAGCAGCTTCTTGTGTATCAGCTGATAATTCTTGATAACTGACTAGAAGAAAACATGTATTTCCCACCTATTTTCTGTAAGGTAGTTTGCAGTATGCATACTTCCCTTTGCTGTTTGTTGTTTTTTCTCACTACACCAAGCTACAACTTGGTTTCATGTATTTCCAAGATTAAAAATAATGTCCTGATGAGCTCCGTGGGACAGCCTGCAGCAATGGTGGGGTGGGAGGCGCTTCCCCAGCAAACAAAGTCAAACCATTGCATTCCTGCCCCTTTTGAGGCTTCACGTCCCTGTGCCTGCTGAGCTTTGTGCTTGTAGCTGCTGCTTTCCGCAGGCCTCGCAGTGCCTGCAGCCCTCCTCTGGAGAAGACTGCCGTGCCCTTTTCCTCTGTAATGGGGTGTTTGGCTAGAAACCAGGTCGAATCCTGGATTTAATGTTGATTTGGAATAAACATAAAAGGGAAGAGGAGGCAGATACCTCTGTGTTGGGGAAAGAGCGTAGGTGTCCTGTCTGCCTGGCCAAGGCAGGCTCCCTAGGGCTGGAAGTCCAAAGTTAGTGATGAGAAATCATACTTAGCTGCTTCTCTGCAAGAGAATTAAATAATCTTGTCTTTTCAAAATGTGTTTTGGCCTGGGTTGGTTTTTTTTCTGATAGTCACTTGAAGGATAGACACAGAAGAAATATTTTCTCTACCGCAAATGCTTTTTCTAACTTGGGATGTTTTAGTGAATGTTGGCTGCAGATTTAAAAAGACAAACAAAATAAACACATCCCATACTCCTCCTACACCTCCCCCACCCCCCCAAAAAAATCCACCACTGAGCCCACCAGTGAACTCTGGAGTTTTGGGGGTCTTTTTTTGTTTGATTGGTTTTTTTGAGGCTTACTTGGGGTTGGATTGGGCTTCAGTGGCCAACTGAGGAGAACTCTCTAATTGTAATCTGTGGAAGAGGAAAATCTGTGTTTGGCTGGCATTCTTCAGGACATCAAGCAGTGATGGTGATATAATGCTGAAGCCTGTTGTACAATGTTATGATAGTGGTACAGGGGTATGCTCCCATCTAAGTTATCCTCTCATCTATGAATATGTAAACTGCGAAAGAGAGAGTGGCTTTTAATCTATTTTGCATCTTCTAACGGTTTTGAGGTGATTGATCCCCCTCTGCATTTCTAAAATGCATGAAGTGTCTGTTTGGGAAGTCTGGAGGGTAAGGTCTGCAACTAGAAATGCGTCTCATGTTTGATGCTGCACTGAGCAAATTTCACCATAAGTTTCAAAAAAGTTTTATTTTCTAGTGGCCTATGTGTGGTAGGGCTTCCACATCATTAATGGCTTCTGCAAATAACATTTCTTTTCCATCTTTTGCTGTGTCCTGGCCTCTAATACAGGCAAAATTGGACATTTTTTTAAATAAAAATTACAGTAGACATGAAAATACTTATTTTTCACACTTTCACAGGATCAAAAGCATCATGAAATGTTCTTTAAAATGGGATTAGCTGTCACACAAAACAAATTTTACATCTACAATAGTTTGTTGTTTTAAGTAGGTAGGTTCCTGGCTTATTTCCTGAAGGTATGTTACTGACCCATGTGTATTGTAGATATTAACTGTGTTTTCTTTGGTTCTGGCAAGTGTTTGTATATTTAGCCTCACAGCCAAAGTGTTGTGGTCTGAAATCTTTTAATGAACATAGACATGGTGTGGAAAGAAGCTTGTGATATAAATGCAGCTGATAGGTGGGGCAAAAGTTTGTCCAAGAATTGGGGGGAGAGGAGAACCCACACAAAAACCCCACCCAAACAAACAAACAAAAAAAACCTCCATAAGATTCTTGGTATGTAAATAATTTTATTATATCGTTGATCTTGTGCTATGATTATAGAAATTGTGATAGCAGTTGTACTTCTTCCAACAGGTAACATTCCAGGCTTGCAGCATTTCTGAAGCAAGGTATCTCTATGATCAGCTAGCCACAATCTGTCCCATTGTGGTAAGTAATGAACTTCTATCACATCAGCTCTTTGTTGTGCAAAAGCCACTACGTGTAAAAAAAAAATAAAATCTAAATTAAAACCAAAACAAAACAAAAAAACCAACCCAAAACCCTCAAATGCTACTCACAAATTCGGTACTCTGGGAGCAGTGTTAGTCTCTTGCTGGGTTGTCACATGAGCAGTGTGATTTATTTAATGTCCAAATGACAACACAAAACAGATGTTGTCTGTTTCTTCTTCTGTGCCCTCCTTCCCACATGCATGAGGCTCTTGTTGAATAGTTCTAGAAATACATTTGGGGCAGTTTTTCAGGAAAACAAGACAAGCTTGCTCCTTTAAAGCAATTTTTAATTTTGCAACTCTGATCTGGTGTTACAGAGGGTTTCAGCTTAAGTTCTTTAAAGCTGTCCCTTTTGTAAGCATGTGGTCATAAACAGGTGTTTATAACAGGTATTAGAAAGTATTGGTCTGGTCTTGGTGGTGAGCAGATTCTGCTCTAAGTGAGGTATGTTCTGGCTATGTTGCAAAGGTGCTTGGCCAAACAAAAATAAACAAAATAAAACAATTGCTAGGTGAACTTTTGGAGTTTGGAAGTGTGCGTGCAGAATACTTGCTGATTTGTCACACAGTTGCCTCTGCCTGTATCAACTTGGTGTTCGTTAAATGCTGATCTGTAGAGGTAATGAATTGGGAGAGTGTCACATGCCACTTCAGTAATACTAACCCTTCGTCTAGGTGTTTTCTGGAGATAGCAGTTAGAGATTTGTGGTTATATGGGCTTTGGCTGTGTGTTAAACTGAAGCATATACTTCAGTTACTTCAGGACCAGCAAGTTTCCCTTTCCGGTGGGGTTGTGTTTTTGCTTTTGGTTCCTTGGATTGTCCTTTGTTTTCATATCAGGCTGTCTTATTTTAGATGGCGTTGAGTGCTGCATCTCCATTCTACAGAGGCTACGTGTCTGATATTGACTGTCGCTGGGGAGTAATCTCTGCATCTGTAGATGATCGAACGCGAGAAGAGAGGGGGCTAGAGGTAAGTAATGTTAGGTAGTAGATGTCTGGGTTTTTTCAGGCAAAAAAGTTAAATCTCCTTTAGCATCAAATTCTGCTTGTGCTCATCAGAATCCCTAACGAGGGAACATGGCAGACTTTGTGGTAAATACAGGAGAGGTGGTGTAAACATTCACCTTGGTTGGTACAGTTTACGTTAGCAAATACATATTTTTAGTTAGGTATGGAATCCCAGTAGAACTCTGCTCACTCCTCCACAGCTTGCTGAAAAGGTCCTCCTGTGATGAAACTTTCCAGTCTATGCTTGAGCCCAAAAAGAAAACTGCTTTGGATTAAATAGCAGGTGCTGCTGAGTAATCCAGTAGTGTAAACTAGAACTATGTGAGAAGAGCCAATTGTCAGAACTTGAATTTGAGGAGTTTCTCTAAGCAGGAATTGGCATTCAAGGCACTTAGAAAATTATAGAAATAAAAAAATAATTTAAAAAAATCTACTTGAAATATTTCTTGAACTACCCATTTTAAGAGCATCTCTAACAATGTGCGCATAGTGAAACTGTATTGGTATGTGTTGCAATAGGTATAATAATGCTTTCCAGGTACTTGGGGTAATGGTATATTACATCAGGAAAATGTTTCCACTTTTAGAGAATTCTAGTCAATGTGTAATGTCTGGTTTTTTCGCTCAGATACATACATCTGCAAACAAAATAGTCATAATTCCAGGATCGCTTTCCATTAACCCTATTTAAGACTCGTGCTTTGAATAATTTTAATTGAGGTTATAGGTTTTTTAAACAGGATAATAATTCTCACATAAGTGTCATTAGTGAGCAAAACTTAGGTAACATTGTTAACAAGCTGTTAAAATATTGTATTCTTAAATTATATAGCCACTGAAGAACAACCATTATAGAATCAGTAAATCCAGATATGATTCCATAGACAGTTATCTATCTGAATGTGGTGAGAAATACAATGACATTGATTTGACAATAGACAAAGATATCTACGAGCACCTAATAAAGGAAGGTAAGTGTTTGCTTCATTATGAGCAGGTTAAGAATTATGCTTGCAGTGTGTGGGGATATTTTACGTTTTTGTTCTTGTTTGTTTCAATCATCGTGCATCCCTGAGAGTGACTCCTCCTCAGGAAGTACCTGTGTAGCATGGTCTTGAGAGTTTTTTAAAAAGTACTCAAGAAACTGTACCTAATTCTAGCTTGAGAAGCTCAGTGTTCAATGCATTAATGTTTCATCTTTGTGGAGAGAACAGAACTGCTTTAGGACACGTGGCACAGAGGTGCATCACAAAACAGGAAGAATAGCAGCCACACCAATATTCAGCTGCCATTTCCAAACAAGAACCTGGTTGTTTTGGTTTTTTTTTCCTCCTCTAATAATTTCCTTCCTTCCTGAAGTCATCATTTAAGCTTTAGCAGGATGTGGTGGGTTGAGGTAGCATTGCGGAGTTGGATATTTTCAGTCTTGTAAAACAAATCGTTTCCTAGAGCCTGCTTTGCTATGTGTGAATTGTTTGAATTTTCATTTTGTAGGTATTGACCACCTTTTGGCACAGCATATTGCACACTTGTTCATTCGAGACCCATTGACTTTGTTTGAGGAGAAAATACATCTAGATGATGCAAATGAATCCGACCATTTTGAGGTTGTTGTCTGATTTAGAGGAATTTAATAAATATATGCATTAAATTGCTTATTCTTTATAGTACTGCTTAATTGGAGGATGGCTATATTAGCTAAGAATTTTTTTCTGAATTTTTCACTTCAACTAGTTCTTTAGCGTATGACTTTGCAATTATAAGTACATTTATTTCTTTTTATTGTATATTTAGGAGAAGGTGGTGGCTTATGCTTTAAACTCAATAAAAGATGAAAAGCCCAAACTATGCCTATATATGTGTTATGGGGAACTGACTATTTTTATGGCTTCCTAGAAACTGTTTTGCATGACACTTATGTATGAATGTCTCTCTTATACAGCTTTATGAAATAATAGCTATGGTATTATTAGGTATTTTTGGTTTGGGATAAAAAAAAGTCAGCTAAATCTCAGCCCTCTAGTATCTTATACGTAATCTTCAAACAAAACAGCATGAGAAAGTGTAACACATTTGCTCTTAGGATGGGTGGTTATACTGTTGTTTTCAGGAAGTCACGCCACTTAGTTGGGAAGCACTTCTTTAACTTGATGGGCTGTTCCAGGGAAAATACTAGGACTCTAGTTATCTGCTTATTTTTCTTTGTTTATATTACAAAATTATGCATATCTTGATTGTGACAGATTATTTCATGTGTTTTGCAGAATATTCAGTCTACAAACTGGCAGACAATGAGGTTTAAGCCACCTCCTCCAAATTCAGATATTGGATGGAGAGTGGAATTCAGACCTATGGAGGTAAGGAAGATGTCAATATGCACAAAATCACATTCATTTCCTTTTAGGTGGAAGAGTACCAGGCATTCTGCCATCCAGTACCAAACCCTTAATACTTATGCTGTGTTTTCTCCCCTCTGAATCGCTAGACGCAAGTGAGGTGGACAGCAGTGTTTAATCAGACATGGACTGTGGGAATATAACTGACAGGAGAATCCACTGCAGCACAGCAAAGCGTGCTAATGGATTTGGGTGATGGGGAAAGGAATTAGGCTTGTATTAAAGCAACAGTAAACAAAGACCCGTCTAGCGTCTCGGGACTGTGTTTCTCCAGTATTTTTCCTGATACTGAACAACTCCACTGTCATAGTTTTGTTTTTTACAAGTACTTTTATTTTATAGCTGTCTATCTGAGCTCTCTGAATTTAATCCCTTTAAAGTAGAAATTTAAAAGCTCTTACACATTTGTAATTACACAGAGAGCCTGAAGGTACAGGTTATTAGATAGTCTTTTTAAACACAAGTGTGTTTTGGCATTGGATTAAAGGGTTGAGTTTGAAGTATGTGCATGCATTGTGCATTTGAAGTCACTGCTGATGATTCCAGCTCATGCATCACCATCTCTGCTAGCAGAGTGTCTGTGAATACAAGTACCAACATGAACGTTGGAGTCAACTCTCCTAGATATTTATCTACTTCCATGAGTGTGTTCCCACTGAAGTAATTTAATCTGTAAACCTTTTCGTGTCTAGGTCCAGTTAACAGACTTTGAAAACTCTGCATATGTTGTGTTCGTGGTACTGCTAACCAGAGTGATTCTGTCATATAAACTGGATTTTCTCATTCCTTTGTCCAAGGTGGGTGTGAAAGATCAGATCTATTAGAGCTAAATGCAAAGCATTTGCATCAAGTCTGATTTTTATCCTCTCCAAGCTAGGAACTAATATTTGTGCACTTACAGAACAGTAATTTTTATCTTTCAGTCAGGTTTCATCTGTACCGGTACTTTGAATCAGTTTCAACTCCATAGTATTAAACAAATATTTTACTGTTGTCTTATGGAATTAAGCTTATAGACAAATACTGTGGGAATTTCTGTGGTGCCTAACAGTGTCTGACTACTGCAGAGATGTTGAGAAATACCATTGTCACAAGACTGTTTTGAGAGTGGGAAAGGGCATGTTTCCATCATTTTACATGTGGGGAAAATAAGCTGTGGAGGTCAAAATAAAAACTTTAGATATTTATTTTGACGTGGCTGTTGCCTATGTCTTTTGTCTTACAAGCAAAATAGAGAATACCTGGTGGAGAAGGAAAAGAGGAATTTGGCATGCTTAATGTTACACAGTATTTGAGTGAAAACGAATACTGCTGTTTCTGGTCACAATTCTGACTTGTGTTTGGACAGACCAGCCATGCAAAATGTGCTTTTTCCTTAATCTTGTCCTCACAATTGTTGAACTGTTTTGGGTGAAACTGTCCTTGCACATCTTTTCTGAGGCACCTGACCAGAAAATGTCTTTTTATATGGATAGTCCTGCAATGTTACTGGTAACTTTAAAAAAGGTCTTGTAGTTCAGAAGGCTTTTCACAGACTGTATACAAGAAAATACTGCCAGCGCTGGCTATAGTATAGCAGAAGTATCCCGAGGCATTTCTTAGTGTTTTTAATTAAAATGGAGAAGAATACTGAAGTTGTAAATTAACAGTAATCATACCTTAAAGTTGGGATGATTTTTAAAAGGAGAAATTCTCTTCCTGATGTCAGGGAGTTCAGACTTCATAAATAATGCAGCAATTTAGCACTTACAGTGCATAATTACACTGTTATTTGGAAAGTCTCAAAAGCACAACATTTTTAACTAATGAATACCAGTTAAGACTGAAAAAAAGATCAGGTGCTGAAAGAACCTGAACAGAGTTGAGGGGCTGGAGGGAGGGCATAAAATTGCTTGAGCTTGCCAAGCAACTTGGCAAGTAATGCAACACAGAATTGCACAGCCACCGGTAAGCCTGCCTCTTTCAAGTAAAATAATATGGGTTTATGGGGCTAATCTCACACTAATCTTTGCCTGATGGAGTGCGGTTGTACTCTGTCAACTAGGACTGGAGTTCTTTCAGACTTTCAAAACAGCCTGTTTTGTAAATAGGTTTCGTAATATAAAATGAACAAAAACAGACTTTTGAAAACAAAGCTTTGAAAGGTAAGAAGTAAAGATTTTTGCATTGCCTTAATTAAAAATCAGACAAAGAATTCAGCAAATCATCCCTTCTTCTGAAGACAGTAGAGTAAACCTAATGTCCAAAAGCTGTGTGATGTTAATTCCCTGAGAACATACCGACCAAAGAACTTGGACAAAATCTTCTGTCCAGAAAGACAAAGCAGCGCTTATGTCATTTGCAGAGCATATGAGCAGTGCATGTAGTTTGTAGATTTCTTGAGAAGCCTGCAGTTTAGAACTTCTTTACTAGCAGTCTAAGTTTGTCTATCTAACAGATGTTTCTGTATGGAATAGATACAATTCCCATACAAAGTTACTGGAATTCTGTTTCTGAAAGTTTGTTTAATACAGTGATAACTCTCCTAAAGACTTCAATGATTTTGTTAATAAAAGCAGCAAACTATGGCTAGGGAAACAACAATTTTCTTCTTTACTCCTGTAAATTGCATTTAAATATGCAAACAAGTCTGCCAGATGGGATGCAACCTGTTAATTACAGCTGTTCTTGTGTTTTCATCCAAATGTAAAAGATTAGCGTAGCATGTTCTAACATAATACCATTACCTTTTCTGCTGGAGACCTGATTTCACAGAACGTCATCTCTTTGTGGTTTTGCCCAGGACCCCTGAAGAATGAAATAAAACTTACCTCCACAGCTTGGCCCTGTGTGACAAAAATCGTAAGAAACATAGTTTCAACTAGTGAGACCAAAATGTGAGGGTTTGGGAAAATTTTAATTTTCTAAAATGTCACAAATCTCTGAAATACTTCTTTTGCCAGGTGGATGAAAACATGAAGATGGCCCAGAAAAGAGATGCTGTCCGGCAGGGAATGTTTTACTTCAGAAAAGATATTTGCAAAGGTATCACAACAAGTAATCTGATTAACGCTGTTGGGGATGTTTAGTGCATCTCTTGCGTTCTAATTGTTTCTTCCTTTCCCTTTCTCACCCATGAAGGTGGAAACACTGTTGTGGATGGATGTGGCTCTGCACAGAATGGAACAGGCACCAACGCGGAAGAGTACACCTTGATGAGTATTGATACAATTATCAATGGGAAGGTCGTAGCCTCTTCTACCTGGAACACACAACCTTCCCCTCCGTTCTGCCCTCCCAGAAATCAGATCGAGCATGTTTTGTGCTGACTCTCTTCTCTTACACAGGAAGGAGTCTTTCCTGGTTTGATCCCAATTTTGAATTCCTATCTTGAAAACATGGAAGTGGATGTGGACACAAGGTGCACCATCCTGAACTACCTGAAGCTAATAAAAAAGAGAGCATCTGGTATGTTTGACACTTTTGGACATAGATTTTTTTTTTTTTTTTTTTTTCCCTGGCGTTTTTCTACTTAGACAGTAATCGGGCTGTCCTCTAGTTTTCAGTTGGGTAAAACTGGTGGCAGCTGTGGCTGCCTGGTTAAGTGTTGAATCATAGGAGCAAAAGACTGGAGTGGGTTCTCTGGCTTAAATCTGGTCCAGTCTAATTCTGATTATAAATGTTTTGTGATCCATTTTAGAACTTAAATTAGAAGTAATTGATACGGTTACAATTACAGCTTAGAGGGTAGTGTGTCTCCAATCCAAGATTTCTCTTTTCAGCACTACTTACTGCTCCTTTTGCCAGTGTGCTGTCCACTTTGTAGTAGTTTGTTCATATACTAATCCCCTTTGCCTGTTACTTAAGTGTTGTAACAGTATGTGAGGCTGGGTCTGGTAGCCTGGTATTATTGCTGTGACTAAACCATGCTGCTCCAAAGCATTTTTAAGTCTAAATTCTGGTATACTAGAGCATGGGACTTGGTCTTTAGCTCCCTGATAAGAAAGCCCTTCTGTAAGTAGCAAAACTCCTTCAAGGCAGAACAATCCAGGCTCTTTCCCTGTCTTCCCCATGTTGCAGTGTTTGTGAAGACAGGCACTATAATGACTCTTTATGCTCCTTTTTTAAAATGCAGCAGTACAATGAGTAAAAGATGCAGGCTAAACTTGAATTCAGAACTTTGCGTGTAGCACAGTCTGTAGCAACTTTATACCTTTTTATGTGCATATCCCCTGTATGCCTGCCTTGCTGCAAATTTAGCTAGACAGTTAATTTTAGTCTCATAAATCAAGAGTTCCCCCCCCACCAGTGAAAGATATTCACTGGTTTTAGATTAAAGTGTTGCATTCCTTTTTAATTCTTGAAAATTGCTGTAGAAGCTTCTAGGTAAAGACCTTTTTAAAGCTGAGGTGGAAATCAAGACTTTCTCTCACCTGGTAATTCAATACTTTAGCAGTACTTTAGGCTTGTAACAAGTTGTAATTAGAGCTTTCACTGTAAATGTTCTTTTCTAAGCCTGCTTGTTTGTAGGAGGCTTCTGTCCCTCAGGTAACAGATGGGGGATTTTATGCTTGGCTTAACTGAGGAAGAGAAGAGAAACTGGCAAGAAGAAAACATCTGAGGCATATCAGCCCTCAAAATAGCAATGCTTTCAAAATATTCCATTGTTTGTTGTTTTTTTCCCTTCATAAAAATGCTGTTGAAAAAACAAGGAGTGCATAAATCTCATAGAGGGTTTTTCCCAAGAGCTAATGATGAGGGCTTGACCCCCTGCAGCAGGGGTTCCCCTTCCAAAGAACAACTTTGCTACCTGGTGCAAAGTCACAGGCATTGCAAAGTCAGCTTGTGTATTTAAAAGAACCTGAAAGGTGTGAAAGCAAGAGTCTAGGATTTATCTCTTAACTCTGAACTGAAATGATTTTTAAATGATGCTTTATAAGAACCAGAATTCACAGAATAAAAAGCATTAGGTATTGTATTACTGTGCCATGATATTTCTCAATTGTGAGCTTTGGATTATTCCAGTTTACGCTCAATCTTAAATCAAATGTTCCTGAACTGCATCCTGTCTAGCATGGACATGTCCACAAAGAGTGGCCATTTTTCAGATTTCTCTCCTCAAATGGTGAACACAGGACACTCGGAGTTAACCACAGGCATTTTAGCTGCTGTGGCTTTAACCTTGCCCCAACGTAGTTCATCTGTGCTTCAGTCTCATCTTCTCTGGCAGCACAGCTAGGCATTGCCCTCACTGGCCTCTGTCTAGCTGGTGTGTGACTGCAGCCACTCAGTGGGACGCCGATTTGCTAGGCAGGCAGCGGCTGATGACCACCACCAAATATTAATGAAAGTGCTGTTAAGATAGGGGTATCAAGTGACCGTCGTCCTGGCGTTCTCTCCCACGTCTTGGCTGTCTGTGGTGTAGACATTTTCTCAGCCGAAGGTGGTGCAGTAATCGTGGGGCTTCATGACCATTCACAAACATGATTTCCGTGATTGTTGCCTTACCCTTCTCAAAGCATTTACACTTTGCTCCCATAAAGTCATACAATAGGAAATGCCACAATTTTATGAAGTGCTCTTTGAAAAAATGAAATTCCTGTAGTTTTGCATGTTTAAGTGCTCTTCCCAGTTATTTCATTGTATGCCTTCTAGTTCCTGCATTGTAGGACAACGTTTCTCTACTCGCTTCTCATCAACATTCATAATTTTGCAGACTTTGCAAGTACATTGTTGCTTCTGAACTTGCGATTCCCTTTGTCTTGTCTCTCCTCACTTGGAAGTTGTCTCACACCTTCTGTCAGTCTGTGGTGCCTTTTCCCAATACTCGTGTATGTTCTTTGAGAGCTGCACGCTGTGTTCACGACGAAGGTGCTGCAGGCGTACACTGGTACGAAGGACGGGGAGTGATTGAGCTGTCTGACCACTAGATGTCTGTGTTGGTGTGAGCTGGGCTGCTCTCCCATCTTCTGCACTGCCAGCCTGCAGCGGCTTTTAGTCCAAAAACGAGGGTCTCTCTATGCTCTGCTCATCTCCCAGCCCCACTGATTTTCTTGCAGGCCCCCTGCTTCTCGTTGGTTTGAGAAAGTTTTTGTGTGAGTTATTGGTGCCTTCAACAAATAATGCTTCTTGGGTGGGGGTTTTTTCTGCCTTCTTTTTGTACAGAAGTGTAAACTCTGGCCTTAATTCTTTAAAGCATGACTTATGGGTTTTGAGGGACATTTTCATTTTTAATAACCTTTTTTATTCTGCTTTTCTTTCCTGTACTTTTTGCAGTTTTTCTGATTTGTGTTTGTGTGTCTCTGTTCAGAACCACTGATAGGATATCTTTAAACAGTCTTGGATGCTTTTTACTTTTTATTTGTGTGTTCCTTCTTGCTTTCCCTAACTGTATTCCTCCTGCTTTTTATAATATTCTTAAACTAAACATTTCTGTAGTGGCAGCCCTTGGCTCTTTCTACTCTTACAAGGAAGTTGAGGTTCCAGTAGCTAGCAGTGAAAGTTTTGCTAGGCTCTTCGAGTATCCCATCAACCTAACATAGTGTCTTACTGTCAGGGTTACCTTAAACTTGTACTAGTTAAGGTTTGCTTGCATATGCTGCATTCAGGAGCAAGATTCAGTAGCCTAAACACTGGTGTCCACCTGGCCTCTAGCTGCTGCTCTGTAGGGATGAAAGTCTCCTGCAAGTGGTGTGGGCCATTTGAGGACCCTGTATAGAAGCACTGGGGACCCTTAGGCACCTGCTGGCTGCCCCGTGGACTGCATAGTGAAGCAGAGGCAGTGTGTACAAACTAGGAGTTGGTATAATTGGGAACCTGCCTATTTTTTGCTGGGGAGCTGCCAGAAGGAGAAAGAAGAGTAAGTCAAGGTAGACAGAGCAAAGCTAGCAGCCGAGTTGATGGATCAAGGGCAAAATTATTTTATATATGCATAGTTGTTGTAGAGGTGTCTGTTGGTTTGTCTCAGCCAGATTCTCTGTTAAATGACATGTTTAAGGCCTCTTGCTATACTATCTGTTGATAACACCTGTTTCTGTAGCTACTTCTCTCTGCACTGTCTCATTACAACATCTGAAAGTTTGAAGATCGCATCAGACGAGTGGGTTTTAAACTAGCGGTGCTATGTCAGCTTAATTATGCCTGCAGTTTAGCCATATTTAAAAAAAAGTATAGGAATGCGTTTCTCATGAAAGCATGGACTGTTCATTAATTGTCAATATAATGCATAAAACTTTAGGTGTTGTACTGCTTAGATGTATAAACTGTGCAATTTTACTTCCTCTTGCCCACAGGAGAATTGATGACAGTTGCTAGATGGATGAGGGAATTTATCGCACAGCATCCAGACTACAAGCAAGATAGCATGATAACTGATGAAATGAATTATAGCCTTATTTGGAAATGCAACCAAATCGCACAAGGCCAGGCAGAGTGTCCTGAACTATTGGGGGTAGGATTTAACAAGAAACAAAGTGGAAACAAAACTGGCTCTTTGTAATGAATGAATGAATGTTTCTTAAATAGTAGAAAGTCAAAGCCTTTTAGCAAAGCACTAGCAAAGATACTGTGAATCTGGTACAGTTTCATGGTGTGAAGACCAAAACAGGGATACTGCACTATAAAATGGGCCAATCTGCCTACATATTCATTTAAGGCATCCTCAAATGGGCATATTCTTATTGTTAAGGTTTATACAATGTACATGTAAATAGTAAAATATTTTTATGATTAACATCAATGTATTTTAATAACATTGTATCTAAAGTTATTGTGAATTAGCTTGTAACTTTTTTATGCTTATTCTAGAAAGAAAAATCGTCCTGAACAGCTTTGTAAATGTAATGGTACTTGTATATTATATGCATTCCAGTTACTGAATGTTTGCTGTAATTTTTTTTTAACCTGGAATGTGCTAAGTAATCTACCTTATTGTATAAGAAAAAAAAAAAAAAATCTTCTGAACCTACCTGAACCACAGATACTTCTTCCTCCCATGTGGGTTTTGAAAGTATATGCGAACAGACAAATGCATGTGCATCCTATTTGTTAATCTTTACAGCAGTTTCTCAGTTTCCACAAGACCTGCATCCACTCATAAACTGTAGAACTTAGAGGAACAGATCTGTCTTTATTCAGATAACCTGCCTGTCTCCTGATAACTGTAGCCTTAGGAAAGAGCTGCCATATTCACATGTAAGCTGCATTTCCTGCAAAAAAAAGGATTGATGCATCTTCTCCCAGATTCATCATTATTTTTTTTGCCTCTGCAATAAATTTGTATGCTATTGTGGTTCAGAAACTTGATCAGTGATTTAAGAAAAAAGCAGTAATGGGGGAGAGGTGGTGAAAGAGAGGAGGGTTTGAGAGCTGAACATAAAGCTGTCTTTACAAAGGACCAGAGAGAATTGCTTGGGACTGTGGCACTCCTTAACTGCTGTTTCTCCCACGTTGCTGCTGTTCCCACAGTTGACAATGACTGCAGCACAAAATCTAGAACCTGTCTATTCTTCCTAAAGGTTGAGATTCTCACTTGTCATTCATTATTATAAATATTTTTGGCAGAATGTTTATTTCCTATAAGGTATTTTATGTAGATAGCTGAGGTACCTACATAGCTGTAGGTATGGGCAGCCTAATCGCCTCTAGAACATAGTTATAAAGAAATCATGGAATGCACTAATCCTTTGAATTGGGAGCCAGTGCTGGGAGCGACTGTGAAGTATTTAAAATCTAGCCATTTCAACTGTAAATAAAGCAAACTTAAGGGGCCTTTTTGATTTAGCTTCTTAACTGACTTCTAGAAGTGAATTGCATTATGGGTAGATTATGCAAAGCTTAATGCAAGTATATATAAATACCTAAGATGTAATGATTTTTTAAAAAAGAACTAATGGAGAAGCTGCAATGAAGAGGTGCACTAAGAGGAAAGCTTTCATGTACTGACATTAGACTTTGTTCTGTGTTCACAGGTGTGCTTTAGAGAATAAAAAGAATGCTTTTTTTCTGCAGTGGTGAATTTGTTTTAATCAAGATGTAGGCATATGCTAATTTAGTTTCTGTAAGAAGGAAATAAAAATAAAATTTGCAGTATGTGTTGGTCACTTACATGACTTGAACCCACATTTTCAGATTCAAAAAAGGAAGAGTTGCATACCTGGCAGGCATAGCTCGTCTTATCCAGACTCACTGTGAACCCAGCGAAACTTCTCGGGACTGATGGCAAATGGTCTGTCCCTCCTGCAACGGTGAGAAGTCTGTGTCAGTGTCATGGTAGCATCTGTCTGATTGATTGCATAGCATCAGCTGCTATGCTTAGAAGATTCCTAAAAAAGCTAGAATGCTTTCCTGCTCGTACTGTATCGACATGTGTCTTTTTTCCCTTTCAATTGACATTAAATCACCCTTCTGGCCTGGTAGGTGGTGGCTGTCCTGTCAGTGAGAGCAAATTTTGTCACGATGCCCAAAAGCTGTGGCTGGAAGTTTCCCTCATGAGTTCTTGTATGTGTGTTCTCAGAAAGGATGGGAAAGATCAAACACGAAGCTGCTGCTTGTTTGTTGAGGTGTCTGTGGTTGTGGTATCTAAGCAGCTTACGTTCCGCAGATGAAGAGTTAAGGTATGTGTTCCAGCCTGTTCTTGACGGTGTGGCATGGTGAAGGTCCTCACAGGCGGCGAAGTGGAGCTGCTGGTTCTGAATATAGTTTAGAGGTGGCTTTGTGGTATCTGCAGCCACTTCGAGGTGGAGAAGCAATCCCCAGGCCTAGGCTGAGCCCCAAGCTCTGGCTGACTTTTAGCAGAGAGCATGAGAGACTCCCTTGGGCTATGCATTCAGGTTTTTTGGTCCTGCAGCCATGAAGTGCTTCCATGGAAATAATGACCTTTCCGACAGCCACGTGAGCAAAGGGAGGGGAAGAAGCGCCAAGCACTTGAGGTGAAATGTGATTGATTCCTTGCCCAAAGACCTCAGTAATGCATCAGTCATGGCACTTGCTGTGACTGCTAATGTTCTGGCCCTAGTTCAACCTCAGTAATTTGCTTCATGCCTTCCGCTCAGTTTTCACCTAGGAGATCCTATTTGTGATTTCCAGAGGTCTCAGTGCTATAAACGATACTCCGATGCCCAGTGTTCTCTTGAGAGTCAGAAAGGACTTGAGTACAAGTGTTCTTATTTCTGGATTATTTTAGCTATGCTTTTTATCATGGCCTAAATTTTCAAAACATGTCTCCTTTCATGTGTGCACAGAGCTGTGCAAGCAGTTTGCTTTTCTGAGAATGGTGCAGCAAGAGCTTTGTACTCCCTTGGTCCTGCAAAAGCAACTTGACCTCTGTGAAATAAGCACCATGCAGGTTGTACAAGCTGCATGGAGAAACGACCTAATCTTTTGTTTCTCCTGCTACATGGGAAGCTGGTCACAGAAGCTGTGACAGCTGAAGTTTGAAATAACCTATGTGGATGGTGTGAGCTGCTTTCAGCAGGAAAGGATTGCTGTAATCCCCTCCCAAGAGCCAGGATCTTCCTTCTGACTGCCTCTTCAGGATAAGCAGCAGCACATATGCATGCAAAAATACACTAGTAAGGATGTTCTCTACTCCAGGAGAGCAGTTGAGAGGACAGAAATGCAATAGTTCCTCTTGCTGCAGTGGGTATCAGAAGATGGCTGTTGACTGTAATGCTGAGCAGTGTGAGAACCTGTGATTTAGAAGAGAACAGAAACAAGAATCTGCAATTTGAACATTATAGCAGAAACCCTGGGTCTCTTGAAGTCAAAGACTTGATGGTTCATTGGTATTTTCTTGAAGGAGCTTTGGAGAGAAACAGAAGCAACATTTGTAAATGGTGAACTGTGTGATGAGCGTACTTGTACCCTGATGGAGGGGGGGGACGGTGCGGCCGCTGGGGTGGGCAGGTGGCAGAGTAGGAGGTTTTGTGACTCTATCATCTGTGCTAAAGCAAACATACCTGCACAGCATCGTCAGTCTTGCTGTGACCTCTTCGTTGTGCCCCTTAACCGAAGGGCACCGGAGTGCATGCAATCGAGGGTGTTCTACAGGACCAAGATCTAGTTGAAATTAAAGGAGACCTGATCTCCACGGTCTCCTGCCTGTAACTCTGAACCACTAACACCAGAAGGAGTCAAGGGCCCCAGTTTTATTGCTGAGCATAATGCCGTATGGTATGGGGCATGCCTTGGGTCAGCGGGGGTCAGCAGTCCCGGCTGTGTCCCCTCCCGACCTCTTGCCCACCCCCAGCCTCCTCGCTGGGGGACGGAGTGGGAAACGGGGACAGCCTCGGTGCTGTGCAAGTACGACTCGGCAACAGCCCCGGCCCCGGCGTGTTACCAGCACCGTTTTAGCCACAGGCGCAAAGCCCAGCGCCGCGCGGGCTGCTGCGAGGAGGCGGCCGGCCGGCCCAGCCAGCGGCGGTCCGCTGCCGCCGGGTCACTTCACCGTTCCCTCGCCCGTCCTCCTGCAGCCTGCACAGCGTCGCTGTGAGTGACGAGATGGGATATTGGGTTTCCCCCTCTGACTGCGTGTGCTGGGTATTTTCTCTACCAGGATTCACTGAGCTGCAAATTGTAACTGAGTTGCGGTGTCCTCGGCGTACAGAAGATGAGGTGGGAGCGGGTGCTGGCAGCCCCGGGTGCGTTCCCCCAGGACGGCCACCTCCTGCTTTCCCCACTCCTCGGGTGAGGAGAAAGGGGCGTTTAGCTCTTTCTTACGTAAAATATCATATAATCAAAATATTGTACTGATGCAAAATAGGCAAAACACCCCACAGCATCATGAAATAGCAGAGTGCTTTCCAGATTCTACAGAAAAAATCAGGAAGGAGGAACGGGCAACGAAGCAAAGGGAAATAAAATGGCTTGCTTAAGGTTACGCAGTATCAAAGAAGTGAAAATTCCTTTGCAAACCTTCCTGAAAATTTTGTTCTTGCAAGAAACGTACTGGAACCACAGGCTGACGCTGGCAGAAGTGGTGCAAGCATTTGGTGCTGGATGGGACTGGCTTCAGAAGGCCATGAGGAGAGTTATGGCTGCTTAAAGCCTAGACAGAGCTAGAGCTCCAGAGGCTGCAGATGGCAAATTTAGGGCAGTAATCCCTAATAAGAGCATCCGACCTCTGGATTTCTCTAGTTTTGATCCAGCCTGTTCTCCCTCTTCGTGCAGGGCTCCCCATACATAGGTATAACTGCAATGGGAATTGCCATTGCTTTTTTCCCATCACTTAATTTAGGAAACCTTAAAGCGTTAACTGTATTTTCTTTTGAAGGCCACAACAACAATTCCTGTGCGTACTGTGTAAAACAACTCAGTGAATCTCAAATCCTTGTGATTGCCGCAGTGTTACTCTTACTGACTGCTGCGGGCCGGTATCGAGATCTCCCTGGGTTTCGGCCTGCGGGTGCTCGTCCTTGGTGCCTCCAAGCAGCAGTTCCTGCAGCCATTGAGCAAAGCTCTGGACACGGCAGCAGCAGAGCTCGTACCTCTCCCTGCTGCTGGTGCTAAATCCCGTGGAGCTCTGCTCTACTGTTCTCCTCCCCAGAGTCTTGAAGTTTAATGTGAATTATGATGTTTGTCTTAAAAGCAAGCTGCAGTGTCCCAAGCTTCTGGTCCCAGACCTTCCTCCTTTTCTGCTACTTACAGTTGCATGCAATATAATCATAGAATCATAGAATCATAGAATCATTTAGGTTGGAAAGGACCTACAAGATCATCGAGTCCAACTGCTGTGCCTCAGTGAACTTATCTCCCTTCCTTTCAGGGGCAATTTCTTGGTTTCTTTAAGGTGGCCACTATATTTTGAGTTTATCCCTGGGGTCTTTCTGAGCTTGAGGAGAACAGCAGCAGGTATCTAGTAGAGCTCTGATAAACTTCTCTGTGTACTAGGAAGCCACTCACCTCCCCCAACCCATGGGCTTGTAGCTAGCAGTACTCTGCAGAGCCTAGTAAAAAAGACACTGAAGCTAGTATTTAAAGTGGGAACAGCATATATAATAATTGTTTGTGGTGGGTTGACCCTGGCTGGATGCCAGGTGCCCACTAAAGCTGCTTTATCACTGCCCTCCTCAGCTGGACAGGGGAGAGAAAATAGAATGAAAGGCTCATGGGTCGAGATATGGACAGGGAGGGATCACTCAACCAATTACCGTCACAGGCAAAGCAGACTCAACTTGGGGAAATTAGTTTAATTTATTAGCAATCAAATCAGAGTAGAATAATGAGAAGTAAAACCAAACCTTAGAACACCTTTCCCCCACCCCTTCCCTCCTTCCCAGCTCAACTCCACTCCCAGTTTTTTCCACCTCCTCCCCCCGGCGGCACAGGGGGACGGGGAATGGGGGTTGGGGTCAGTTTGCCACAGGTTGTCTGTCCCCTCAGGGGCAGGACTCCTCATTCTTCCCCTACTCGACTGTGAGGTCCCTCCCACGGGAGACAGTGCTCCACGAACTTCTCCAACATGGGTTGGAGGCTTCCTCCTCCAACATGGTCCTTCCCACGGGCTGCAGTTCTTCACAAACTGCTCCAGCGTGGGTCCTTTCCACAGGCTGCAGTCCTTCAGGCACAGCCTGCTCCAGCGCGGGTCCCCCACTGGGTCACAAGTCCTGCCAGAAAACCTGCTCCAGCCTGGGCTCCCCTCTCCACAGATCCACAGGTCCTGCCAGGAGCCTGC